>JAPZDV010000015.1:11873318-11906843 GCA_029814665.1 Acanthurus lineatus
GTGGAAAATGGGAGCAAAATCAATAGTGCTCTCTTTATATTTTTGTAATATGATTTTCTTCTTTTGCTGCTTACATCAGTGACTAATGGCAGCCACAGTAGAAAACAGGCAATGGAGATGAAGGGGACCAGTAACTCTCTGTTCTCCGGCTTCCTCAGGTAACGTGGAAACATGTCTGCGATGGCTGTGGCCAAACTCTCCACACACACAAACTGTAATGACACATATGAAACATATTTGCTCATTTATATTATGTCTATAATATAATGCTTAAAGTCTTTGTTCAGTTTGTTAGATAGAATACCTGTAAGCTCAGAGCCAGTAAAATCAGCATGAGGAAGAAGAGCACAGTCCAGAGCGATGAAACCGGCAATCTCGACAAAGCATTTGGAAAGGCTTGGAATTTCAAACCCCAGCCTGTGAAAAGCACATGAATACACCCGTCAACACAATCTTCACAACCAGGGGTTTAAGGTTTATTAAGACAGATGCTGCAAACATTTCTGGCTTGTGTTTTCTGACCTCTCATCAAAGGTTTTAGTAATGATATGAGTTGTGCGAAGTTAAACTAAAATTTACATTTCATTGTTATTTTGATTGTTTTATTTGAAGGGTTTTAAGAAATCTGAAGAGGTGGAAGATTCCAGCACTTCACTAGAAAAAAGCCAAAAGTTATAGAAAAGTGAGAAAAATAAATAAATTTATTTTGAAGAGGAACAAAGAACAGCTTTGTTTGCATTGTGCTCTTCTTGCAGAGATGCAGTCAACATCTGCTCTCCAAAAAACAGGATTAAAAGTTAAAAGAAAATTAAACAGGGAATTTAAGCAAAGAAACAAGGAAAACTGACTGACAATATAAAAAACATGCCATGACCCACAAGTAAGAAACTTCCAAGTCAAATAATTTAACAGTAGATGGGCATAAGATGCCACCTTGTGGACATTGTTTGTTGTTGTTAAAACTTGCAGAATTAATCCACATTGCATTAAAGCTGTAACAATGAATTAAATACTTAAATCAATTGAAAATTAAACAACTATTAACACAATTATTTGTCTTTTTTCAAAAATGTGAGATTTGATGCTTTTCTTTGTCATAAATGATATTAAACTGAATATAGGTTTTTGACTGGTGGTTGAAAAAAACAAAACATTAAGGTTGAAGATATCACCTAGAAATTATAAAGAGCATTTCACTGACGAGAGGTTTAACTGATTATTAAATAAATAATTGGAAGATTAATACATGATGAAAATCACTGGTTTCTGCAGCTAAACAGTCATGGATAACAGAAGCAGGTGATGAAATGGGAGGAACAAACTTACCAAAAGAAGCAACTTCGTACACATCTACGTTTAGTTCATGTGCCAGGAATCCCAGAATCGAGAACACAACAAAACCAGAAAATATACCGATGGCAGTGTCGACACCACACAGTATCAAGCAATCCCTGCAACAGACCCATAACAAGCTGCACTGTCATAGAGCATGTGAATGTTATTATGTACCAAGAGAGACTTCTCTGTGTGTAAAGACACTGACCTGTAGCAGTTGTAGTTGTACTTGTTGTAGCTTCCCAGAGAGGTCAATACTCCAATACCAATACTGTAGAAGTAGAGCACATGTGTTGCTGCCTCATACCAAACCTACAGTGGATGACAAACTGAGTGTTAAACCTTTTTACCTTTAGGGCTGACACTGTTAAAATAACCCAGAGCATTTGGCTTCCATCACCTTCTTTCTTCACAGAGCAATAAATAATCTTTGGTCAAAACAATTAACCAGATCTGGACACTAATAATTATAGATGCAACGTCATTGAATGCGTGTTGAAATGTACATCATGCAAACATTCAGAAAAACCTCTCTTTTTGGGTTGTGTTTGCAATCATTCAGGTTTGCGAGTGTGGGTGGGTTTGTTTACAAGAATGTCTGTCTGCAGGCCCTCGCTAGCCAGCATCTGGTTAGCATTAGCAGCACCACAGTGTTGTTAGTCGCCCACTACAAGACAGAGCTGGCAGGACTCCAAAGCAATGTACAGGCCCCAGCTTTGGCCCCACAACGGGTCTGACTTATTTCCCAGCTGAGGGTAAGGAATACACTGTAAAAAAAAAAGGCAAAATTGCAAAAACTCAAAATTTCAAGGCAACTGTCGTCACCAAATTTTTGAATTTTAATTCAAACTAAAACTCCTAAGTTGTGAAATAAACTAAAGAAAATGCTAATTTTTACAGCAACGTAATGACAAATCAGGTTATGTTTTAGTTTACATAATTTATGTTTTTTGAAGTTTAAGATTACAGTTTATCTAATAGAGGAAAGTAAATTGTCCCAACTAAGATTATGGGTTAACAAAAATTTTAGATTAGTTTTTTTAAAGCTTTGGAATAGACTTAAACTTTTATAATTTGGTAAGAACAAATATATGAGTTTTCTCAACTTATTTTGTTTTTCACAGTTTGAAGGCATTAAGTCTGTCACCGAGGATCTCTATATTTTTGACACCAGACAAAGAGGGAACTGTTGAGTGCATTTTATTTTGAAGTCCTCTGGCCTGCAGATTCACACATGCACATCAACAGACTCATTGAAGACAAAATGCTGCTTAATGTTCCAATGAGTACAGATGCACATTGAAAACATCAGACTCCAGATGCAGGCCAGAACTCCATTACTATTTCCTGTGTGGTTGCAGGAAAAAAAAGGCTCTTGCATGACAGGGTAAGACTCATTAGAAACAGATCTGCCTTCGTTTCTGTTTTTACAAGCATCTGGTATTGTATAACTGAGCTTTGTGAGTTTCACCTGTGTCCAGCACTACTCCACATAACTTTCTCACCATTTGTTTCCTTTCATGATTACAAACTAAGATGACCTTTATGGTGAAGAGCTGTTCAAACATGAGTAACAGCCTTTTGTTGTTTTCTAATTCTAGCAAGAAAAGGCGAGATGATCGGATACTTTAATTTAGTTGCAAGATACACAATATTGTTAAAAGGATTCTAGTCCAACATACAAAACATGGAAAAGGGGCCCCTTTCTAACCTTCACGCAACATCAACCTTAATAGGTCCAGATTTATATTTCTTCTCAGCACTCACAGGAAGGTTCACACTAACATATGCAAGCATGCGCGTTCAAAGCCTGCAGAGGAAGAGGATGTGACCCCCCGCCACCCACAAAGACAAGTCCTGAAGCTTAACCCTCCAGTGATCACATTTGAACCCTCAGGCTGGGAGTCATGCTGTAAACTTTTAAGAGTGACAGAAAGACAGAGAGAGCGAAGCAGAGGGAGGAAGAGGAGAGAGGCTAACGATTAAGAAAGACCCCTTGTCTTAAGTCAGTGTTGCTTGCAGAAACAGATGCTGTCATTGTGCAAAAGCATGCCAAATAATCCAGAATTCACCCTCTGTTTGATTCCTTATTCAGTGTAGAAATGACATCATTATGCCGAGTGAAAAACAGATCAGAACATTTTAATGTAACTCTCAATGATGGTAAATTACTAACTTGGGTTTCATCTTAGAGCTGACTTTCTACGAGGCACATACACCCTCAAAATGTGCGAGAAACTCCACATGGAGAGAACTTTTTTTTTAACTCCTGTGTGATGTTACAGTGCACTCAGGGGGAAAGTTTTCTTTGACAGACTTCTCACTGAAAAGCATCTTGGTTTGCTTTTCTTGTTAAGACTTTGTCTCGGGACCGGAAACATGAGTCAAGGCAAAGAGAGAGAGTGTGTGTGTGTGTGTTGGGAGAGGAGGTAACAGGATACTGCATTCATCCTGTAAGAAGTTGGAGGAATCTAACAGAGAATGAAGTATTGGGAAATAAAGAGACAGATGGTGCTGTGGTTGGTTTTGAGACTAAGCTATAATGACATAACGTGGTGAGATGTAATGTAATGGCACTGACTCTTTGCTAATATGTTTGCTTTGGTGTATCTCACTGTGTATTGTGTTACCAATGGAATAATTCAGCATTGATGACAGTAAGTTCTTACATTAAAAGAAGCGATCCTGTAGAAGTCAGGTATCAGGAAAGCTTTCAGTCCCTCAGCAGCTCCTGGGAGAGTCACTCCACGGATGAAGAAAATGAACAGCAACAGGAAGGGAAGCGTAGCAGTGAAGTACACCACCTACAAGCACAAACATGCAAACGTTCAGGTAGTTTATTATCTGACATGTGCACATAAACACTCACTCTTTACTGGGATTGTGACAAATAATTTTCAAAGGCCAGAAGCCAGTTTGCAATTGCAAAAGCTAATGTGCATAAACTTATATAAAGATAGCAGAAAAGTCTAAAAAGTTGTCACCCAAGACCAGGATCTTTTTCATCCCAATCCAGTCAATTATCTTTGGACCCCTTTGATTAATCTTTTGACCACTGAACTGCTCCTGATCCTCATTTTTGAAACAATTTCATTGTTCATCCTGAGGAAGTTTGACTGTCATGATTTATTTTGTAATTATTTACCTATTCTAGCAGTCAGCATCAAGTGTTATACATCGCTTCATTCAGTAGACCCTTCGAGTTTCAGTCTAATCCAAATTTTACATTTACTTTGTTTGAGAATGGATTAATTTAAAGCCTTTTTAAATAACAATATCCCAGCCAAACATACATATGTGATACAACTGAAAAGCTGAGAAACTGCAGTTTACTTTACTTTATAGAGCATGCGATTTAAGAATTATTAAACATTAAACATGACAGTAATTTTTAGCAACTGGTGGCTGTTTAGGTCTTAGAGGGTTAAGGGACAGTGATCTATTATCACAGACAGTACTGTACATATCTGTTAAATGGGTTCTTGCCTTTCCCATGGATTTGATTCCCATACAGAGGCACAAGTAACACAAAACCCAGGCAATCAGGAGACACAGAGCCATGTCCCAGTGCACTGCAGTCAGAGACATGTCTTCTGACATTCCTAACACACGGAACCTGTGGAGAAAAGATCGGACTCGTTATCACATACTTACAACCGCATGCTCTGCAAAACACATGCAGAAAAATGGCCGCACATAAACATTCAAGCACACTTTGTCGTTTCTCTATTAAGCGTTTTTTCCACTGCGAACACACATCACAGCCTGCTACAAATGTGTTATGACTTAACGCAATGAAAGAATGCACCAAAACCTATATGTCTTTTTATTGTTTCCATAACATTTGAAACAGATTCAAATACCACAAAAAAAGGGGCCAAAACATCTGCATCATAAATACAGACACTTCACATATGTCCGACTTTGTTTTGGACAGCTTCAGTTTTTCGTAATAAAAAGCTGCCGGGAAAAAAGAGCACATATTGTTTTCATTATGTAGCATAACTGCATATAGCTGAGTGATTTCTCAATGTCTGTTCTCACACTAAATCAGGGGATTATCATGTGAAGAGCAGCAGCTGTGTTTCGAAATAACCCGAAGGGGAGAAAAAAAGCTGGGTGAAAACTAGTTTTTAGTAAAGTTGGATTTCATATAAGGTTGTGTGGTTGGTCATCTGTGGCCTCTGAGGAATGTAAGCAGTTTATTCATTCCTGCTGTGTTTTCGTGGCCTTGGTTTGACTTTTGTTGCTTCGCTGTTACTATTGTGGTTACTCAGCTCTTTAAGTTTTTTTGTATTTAAGATGCATTCAGAGTCACTGATGTGGAATGTTTCACCCACGGAAAAAGGACACAGGAGACAATGATAGTACCATTAAAGCTTTGTTCGAGAAGTGTGTGAGTGTGTGTGTGTGTGTTTCTCACATCCAGAACTCCACTTCTGATGACTTGCCATTCAGGTTGAAGTCAGTTACATTTCTGGAAATTAAGAAAAAAAAAATCAAACAAAAATTTCTAAATAATTGATGATTGTTTCAACTTTAGGCTGATCAATAATCTCTAAATAAATGTTTCTAGCACTTTACATTCAGTTCCTGCTTAAAAAAATATACTTAAGTTAAACAGAATAAGCACAGTTTTTTTCCTTAAGACAGATCCAAGTGAGCTGTTTTCAGTCTTTCTATAAGCTAAGCTAACGGCCTTCTGGCTGCAGCTTGTTTTCAGTGCTTATGAACTTCTGAACTGACTCTTGGAAAGAAGCAGATTGGCCAATTTCAGAGAATGCAAGACTATTGCTTCATTATGTCATTTTTCTTACATCTAACACCGCACTTTTTAAGCCTGATAAGTCATTTACAGATTTATTGGTGTTCTCTTCACCTCCAACTGTCCTAAAGCTGCAATATATAGTGTTTTATTACAGTAACAGAAAGAACAATCCTGCTTTTAAAACGCAAAAGCATGGGAGTGTCCCAAAGTTGCTGTATCTTATCTAATATTTCAGTGTCTTTGTATGATAAGTTAATGCTGTGCGATCAGTATATGAGACAAAACTATAGACTGAGATAATAAAGATGCAACGTACATGCCGGAGATGTTCTCAGAGTAGTCTGTAATGGTGAGGTTGTTCAGGAATGACCAGTCAGAGTCGGGATGATACAAACTGGGGTTGACAAAGGTGCTATAGGGTCTGTGACATGATGCTAAGTCGCGGAAAGAGAAAAGAAGGTGAGTTGGATGATGCACATTGAAAGATGTGTTTAGACTTTTAAACAAGCCAGCGTTGACTCTATCGCAGAACTTGTCTCACCAGTGTTCCACGAGTTGTCACATGTGGACCAGGGAAGAGGGTCTTTAAAGGAACTATACAGGTAGAAGATAATCCAGGCCAAATCCACAGAGTGGGAGATGGCCGCATAGGTCAAGATCACTTGGGATGCAATTCCCAAACCTGCAGGTTAAGGAGATTTTTTGCACAGTTATTGGAAGCTTCTGGCTGCTGTCTTCGGTTTTTCGCAACAGTTATAAACCCCAGGGTGCCAGTTTGGTTCCCAGACTCCTAAACTAACTAAAACAAACTGTACACTTAGGTATGCATGCATAGGTACCCCAGAGACATTAGAAATCATGAAAATATTTGATCCGAGGACCTAAAATGTACACTACACTAATAATAAAGGCTGAGAAATAGCCAACAATATGTGCAAGTAAACTTTTATTGTTCATTTAATAGATTTGAATACATTTCACAAGCATGTACAGTAAAATCAGGAAATAAATAATTCGATCGACTGGCTAGATGTCTAGTCTATCTGGCTAAAGTAGGTTTGCAAACTTATTGGGTTTGTTGCATTTTATTTGCTAAAGATCACTGTGTATAATAACATGGTGATTTTTTTTTTGATGTGTGCTTGCATTGTGCAGTTTTGTAAGTGTAAATTAGACTACTGGACTTTTTCAATGTTTAGCTAGCTACTGTTCTCTTCCATGATATGTGGTCCTGTGGTGACCCCTAGTGGAAGAGACAGCCAGGTTGTTTTGGAGTGCTTAAGGATGATGTAAATTACCCAGACAGTTGATGCGCAAGGGAGCTATTATTAAAGGTCAACCACTCCTAAACTTTCAGTAAAAATTCTGTGTCAGATTTATAAACTAGCTTTCAAACTTTCCCCAGAAAATGTTTTTACAGGTACAGAAAATTCTTGAAAAAAATATTTGTGTGATATTTTTATCTTGAAGGATTCAGAAAGGAACATTAAAAATTAATATCATATACAAGCATCCGCCAAATGCTGCATTTCTTCAATCACAACAAAGAAAGCATAATTTAAAACATGCATTTCCTGCATGTCATGACTAACTCTTGTGTAATTCTTCAAAGCTCTGTCTGAGCCATTTATTTACCAGTCAACATGGGGCATATCTTCTTCCAAGCAGTCACCCCACCCTCACTGGTGTACTGGCCCAACGCTGTCTCCAGGACGAACATAGGAACACCCCAGAAGACGAGGAATGTAAAGTACGGGATGAAGAAGACAACTGCAAATGTAGATGTTCAAAGAAGAGTCATGTGATTGTGATGCAAAGCAGGAGCTCCACACATGTTTGCACGCCACACACTGACAGACACAGAACACACAATAAAGTAAATCAAACTGTCTAACTGAGATGATTTATAATGAGAGAAACTAAAATAAGATTACACAATTTTCTATGTTGAGATGAAAAAGCCTCAAAGGGTCTGCCAAAGGAATTATAAAAGAGATGTGAATCCATGCTGAATCATGCTCAGATGAGATATTGTGAAATGATGTTATGAGTCTTTCCACAATGCTTTTATTTAGCCTCAGCAGTCATTTATTCTATATAACGGCCAACAAAAATCCCCCATACGTCCAAACCTGGTCCCTCACCTCCTCCATTCCTAAAGCACATTTGTGCTAAGTGCCAAAAATGTGTGAGGCCAAGGACTCCTCCAACCATGGACAGCAGAAACTCTCTATTATTGGCCCATTTCCTCCTTGGTTGAACCCCCTCCTCAGGAATCCCTTTATCTGGCCCGGGGTGTCTAGTAGGAGCCCCTCTGGCTGTTTCGTCAGACATGGTCTCGGTCTGTTGGATGCAAACACATAATTAACACATGGGGAATGCAAATCCCGACAACCTCCTCCGTGTATGAAGACAGGCTATTGAGCAAAAGCTTTACAGTTGAATTGATCCCATATTTATTCTCATCGTTCACTCTGCAATATATTCAAGTTTTCATCACTAATTAAGTCAAAATAAAAAAGTCCTTATATGCAAAAGAATTAAAAATCGACTGACATGCGTTTAAACTTGTCGAAAAACCTGCACATTAACATCATGAGGTAATAGAAAAAATTTGCTTCTTTAAGAGACTTTAATGCATGCAACTCACCCGTGAGCGCGAAGTGGGCTCCGAGAATGAAATTCCTTTTCTGAGTGAGCGAAGTTTGGGGAAAAGCTTTATTCTAAATAGGGGTGTGTCCTGCACGATGCCAAAAACACACACATACACACATACACACATACACACATACACACATACACACATATGCTGGCTGTTCCCATGGACAACTTTTAACACCAGACTGTTTAAAACATAATGAAAGTAATCATAAAAGTAACAATCGTGCATTTAAATTAACAGAAATATTGTAAGTAAAATATTTTTAAGGATCAGTGAAGCTAAAGGAGTACGATTATTTACTCTTTTTTATGTTGTGGATAATTATTTTCTTCGAGGTACCGATGTGTAAGTAAGTCTAATGCATCTTATTGTGAGCTAAGAAGTTTTGTAGGACTATGTAAAATGTAAATCTGCAAAGTTATTTAAAAAAAACATGCAATAAATAAATCATGATAACAGTATAGTGGTAGTGAGGTAAAGATGTACGTTATATGGCAAAATCTTAACATTTAAGAAAACTACAGACTACAGTAGCAGTAATTGAGCCACCATCTACCCCAAGTGTAACGTTCTTTTAACGTTCTTCCTTTTTGAAAAAAAAAATAATCCATACAGCCTACAAACCCATTTGAGTTGCAAGTTGAATCGTGTTTAACCTTTTAGTAATAATAGGGTTCCTTATGTAATCCTCTTGTTCCAGCCAAAATGAACTAAGGACACAATAGTTCTGTTAATACAGGGCGACTACCTCAACATTTTACCAAAATATTTTAAATGGTTACTATTAAAGACATCTACCTATTTAAATATAAACGTCTTCCTCGAAATTAACTACCTTGCACATGTTGTTTCTGGACAGATTTTTCACCTGCGAGGACAAACTCAGGGCAATAGTTGTTGGAGTTAAAGAGGGCGGGGTTATGTCACATGACGCATTGACGTTTAGCGAGGGACGGACCAGGAAATAAAAGTAAACAACGAATAGGAAAACGAAAAATGTCATGTAGCTGGCGTTAGTCATCCATTTTTCCTCAGAGTCTGTGATTTTTGTGGTGATTTATTCATAATGTATGAAGGAGAAATATCCCGAAATGCACAGGGACCCTGTTAGAGACAGGCTGACACCCGGTAAGACACCCGTAGGGTTGCCAAGAGTCGGGTGCGGCAGCCGTTAATGATAGCTAGCTCGATATGGCATTTCCTGTCATGTTTTTAATATGTTTACAGGATGACATTCCCTGACGACCATGACTTTAAAAACATCTTTATATCGTTAGGTTTGTCCCTCGAATAAAACAAAACCATTCCCCCCTTTACTCTTTTTAATATTAGTTGCAGTTTTGCTAAGTGCTTTCGCGTTTTTTACTCATTACTTCCAGATTTAGCTATGTTAGCCGTCAGATCTTCAGAGGAGGAGTCCACTGAGACTGAGGAGATGGACACCTCAGAGCCTAACTGGTGCTGGTTTTACTTGGCTGAGTGTGGAGTGTGGCATATGTTTGAGGTTAGTCCACAGGACATGCCAACCTCACACACCACAAATACACTCTCTCACAGGCTTTATGTTTACTTCCCCTCCCATTGCCTCTCTGTTCTGTCTCAAAGAGCAACAAAAGTGTGCAAGGGTTAATATTTCTCTTTGGCTGAGTTTCAATAAAATTCCCAGGTGTAGTGGTTGGCAAGAAAAAATTGTTAGTTATTTGTCTAGCCAAATTACTATAACTGTAAGACTTTTCATCCTTTTTTCTTCATGCCTTGATGTTAATTACATTTTATGTTTTATTTTGTCAGACAAAACAAAAAAAGTTTAACCATAATGTGAGGGGAAATAATATGTGCACATCTGTAAATTTGATTTGGAACAAACAACTATTCAAGACAATGTGTGATTATTGTAAAAATGAATAAATCTGCAGATAATGCAATTATTTTTTTTGCCAATGCAATGTCTTCAGCTCAATCTGATTTCCACAAATTACTCGTTTTGTGTGACCAATAACCAAAATTCAAATGACCAAAAGGAAATCTACACACTCATAAAGAAAATGTTGGAGCTAACAAATGTTTCTCTCTTTTTTTGTTTAAGGAAATGACCTGAATGATGAATTTATTATCTAAATAGTTTTCTGTCAGCCAGCTACTTGATCAATAGACTGATAATTTCAACTCCGCATCAGACTAATTTGTTTTTCCCCATTTTCCTGTCAGATTGATCCCAGTGCAGCTTGCTCTGTGACAAGTGCTCAGATTGAACAGTGCTACAACAGAAACCAACGAGGTGTCATGGAGTTCTACACAGCGAAGTACACCTACAGACTGGACTTCTCAGGTAGGATTTTGAACCAGAATTAATCTTGTTTAATAATGATTGTGCATGAATATCAGCTCCTGTGGTTCTAACCTTTATTAATTTCTTCACCAGTCATGCGGCAGATAAATGTAACGACAGGTAAGCAGCGGCCAATCAAACGCTCCCTACACTCTGCAACTGGTTTCAGGTAAGTTTGATGACATCCACAATATCCCATCCATATATCCCCTCATCTAACAAAGAAAAGGTGTGAGGAGGGAGCAGGCTGAGGTGTGAAGAAGGAGATCATGCTTTAAATGAAAGATTGTGGTCAAATCAAAGGGCCAACTTTGGGAATCCTTGATATAAAACCTAAATTTCTATCAGCTAGACAGTGAACTTCTTTAGATGTTGGTCTCTCAAAAACACAAGAAGCAAGATAAAATTGGATTTCTGCATCATACATGAATATCCTAGAAGATTTTTTTTCTTGATTGCATGCTTGTCCTCATTAATGCTGGTATATTGACAGAATGCAAATGCAGCCAGTCTAATGCTGCTGTTCTTCTCTTTCCTTTGAATACCCTGTCAGGTTTATATGTGATAATCTTGCCTTGCCTGTTCCCTGTCATTGGGAGAGAATTAATACAGATGAGACCTATCAGGTGAGTACAGTAACACACATTATTGTAATACAAACATCACTGGTCCTAGAAAGTGTTATATAACATATGAAAGTTTCTGCATTGTAGTTAAAAATCAGTCCCAATTTGTCTTCGACACTGTAACTTACCCATGCTTTTCCTGCCCTGCCCATTTGTAATTGTGTTTTGGCAGCTCATCCAACTTGGAAGAGACACCTATGAGTTCAAAGAAGTCGCACGTTTGTATGAAAGGACTATGGATCATCCAATCAAATCCATCCAGAGGATTCAGAACCTGGACTTGTGGGAATTTTTCTGCAGGTAGACAACTGTTGTATTGTTATGAGTGGACTGCACAATATTCAATGTGCTTAGCTGTGTTAGCAGAGGATTCTGTTGTTTTTGACACTCTTTTCTGAGCTTCTATAACAGAAAAAGCTCTGTTTCTGTTATAGAAAATAAGTAAAATGAAGCCCTGTAAAGAGCTGTCTCACATTTCCATGTCAGTCATACTATAGTTTATAGCGCTTTGTGGCTTGAAAATACACTTTGTAACAAAGTGATTGGTACTCTGTGTTGTTGTCATTCCTCGGTTCTCCCCTAAGGAAGAAAACACAGTTGCGAAAAGTCAAGCGCACATTGGATATTGAGGAACGAATGCTGTTTCATGGCACAGGACACAGCAACATACAAGCTATATGTACTTTTAACTTTGACTGGCGTCTGACAGGAAGCCATGGTGATGTCTATGGCAAAGGTAGATCCTTTTGTGTTGTGATGTGAAACCATGACACAAATTACTTCACTCTTTTTGCTTTGAGTTTAACTTTTTTTTTCAATCCTGCAGGGAGCTACTTTGCCCGGGATGCCAAATACTCTAGTAAATTCTGTCATACCACAGGGAAGCACAACACCACCCTGCAGAGACATGGACTTGCCCCACCGATATTTGCTAGTGAACCGCCTTACAAGACCATGTTCCTGGCCAGAGTGCTGGTTGGGGAATACACAGTCGGTCATCCCATGTACTGCAGACCTCCCTCAAAGGATGCCAGCTTCACCAACTTTTATGACAGTTGTGTGGACGATATGGCCAATCCAAAGATTTATGTCATTTTTGACAGCAATCAGATTTACCCAGAGTATCTGATAGAGTTCTACTGAAGCCTGAAACAAGAAGATGTGGACTTTTCTTTTATTGAGGCTGGATCTCAAACATGGAAATACTTTGATTACAGAATCAGATGACGGATGGAATGGAAAAAGCTTGAGGGACATTCGCTTTTTCTTTGAGTCAGATCCAGGCCTAACTGGAGCATGAGTCATCTAAAGTGCCTTTGGGGAAATTAGGGAATCAAGAAGACAGTAAAGGCTTTGTGTACAGTTTTTATACTGCACTGAGGCTCTTATGGATGTTACTGTGACTTAAAAAAGGATGATATATCTTACTAAAGATCAGTCTCTGTGGCAATTTTGTATAAAATGCAGAATCTGCGCTTGCTTGTTTAATATCCGTGCACAGTTGTTTCAAATATGAGTGCCACTCGCAGCCTGTAGGTTATAGGTGAAATCCTGCCATTGACCACAGCCCTTCCCTTATGTCCACGGTGCCACGCATGTGCTTATTTACAAGTCATGTCGCCATAATTTCATATGACAAAACCAAAAACCACTACATGTACCTGCACACTCATATAGCACCGTGATCTGTCAGTTCGTGACATCAACATCTGTGTGTACTTAGTACAATGTATGGTTTGTGTAAGCATGGATTTTATGTTGTTTTTTTTGTTTGTTTGTTTACATCGAAACACTTCTACCTCTATATTTTTTAACCATACATCAGTGCACTTCCCCCCCTTTCCATGAAAGGTTTCGTAATTGTGTCACAGTGACATAAACTTGTGATGACGTGTTCACCTGTTGTCCCTCCCTGAGCAATATGTTTGTGTTAATTTTTTCTGACCGTCGACTTCTGTCTTCATAAAGACCGGACAGTGACCGAGGTTGAATATTTTTAGTTCAATCCAAACCAAAAGAAGATCAGTTACAGCATCACATTTGGCTTAAAACTACCCAAGAGTGATGCCGCCACCTGCAAACATCTTTCTTTTCAAAAGAGTGAGCAGGTTTTCTTTAAACTCTGTGTAAATTTATCCAAACTAAGAATGTAGCCAGCACATGTAAAGTACTGTAATGAAAATTAACCACTTAATGTAATATTGCTTTGTTGTGTTTGTTGTTGAATTCATTGTATGATTGTGTTTGTGTGTACGTTCGAGCAAGGAAAAAAAAACAGCACTTCGTTTGCCACAAAGTGGTGTAACAATACAAGAATGGATCCTCAAGCAACTCTTGCATTTCATAATAAATGCGAACAAGTGAGAAAAAAGCCTGATGTCCTCAGTCTTGATGCTACAGCTGAGTGTGAGTGTTGGAGTGTATGAAACCACACATGTTTCTGTCATTTGCATAAAACTAATAAACTTTTAAAAACAAGTCTGTTACATTATCAATTTTAGAGGAGAAGACGATGGAGAAAGTACATTGTGATAATTGCAACATCACATGCTTTTTCAGCTATGTTTTTAAGTAAGGATAGCCCCTCCCACTGGAGGAGTAGCTGCACATGACACTTGAATAATAAGAATCAGGAAAACCAATCATACACTCAAAGCAGGCTGAGCAAGCCACAGTGAGGAAGACCAATACTAAAGTACATATATATTTATTTAGCTTTTTTTTGTTTTAAAGTTACTTGACTACATTTCTGTTAATCACAATGATGCGGGAGAATGAAGAAATAGAAGCAATGGACACATCGGACACCCCATGGAGCTGGTGTTACTTAGCAGACTGTGGAAGGTGGCATAGATTTGAGGTGAAGTGTTAAACATTGTTTAATTTCTCAGTGAAGTTATTACCTTACAAAAACTTAAAAAGAGCAGATTGTCTGACTTGTACGTTGCTTTCTGTCCATCCTGCAGGAGGACCCTGATAACCCTCTCAGGAGCGAGGATATTGAAAAGTACTACCTAAAAAATTCAAAGGCTGTGATAAATGCATGTTCATTCAATCGTCGCAGCAAGATCGATTTTGCAGGTATGTCACTGCATTTCCTTGTTGAGGTTATGTCCTCATTTACCTGTGAACACTTGACTCACTCAATTTCTGTGTTTTAATACAGCGATGTTACAGACTGACCTCGTTACAGGAAGGCAAAGGAGAGTCCAACGAGGCCACAACTTTGACAGAAGGTGAAATGAGACATTTATAATAGTTATATAATAGATATTTTATTTTTACAACCATAAGTTGTATACTGTTAGTACTGTCAGTAATGTTTCTCCAAAACAGAAACTGAAACTAAGAGCAATGCAAACCACTTAACTCTTTCCTTTCCCACAGTTGTTCCTGCTACAATACTGCTCCTGTTTTCTGGGAGAAGGTTGATCTCACTTGCCCATATCAGGTAACAATGACAGAAATGTAGGCCTTTTGGAAGTATTCAGTAAATGAAAATAGTGACCCAGGAAACAGAAAGTTCTTCCTGTGATGTGAGTGGTTTTGAGATATTAAGGTTCAAAAGAGCAGCTTAATATGACAGAAACTACCATTACAGTAGAGTTATCATAAAATTCGTTAGGAGCTAAGCAGCATCTTAGACAGTTAGTTAACCAAAAACCAGTTTGTTTTATTGTGCTAAATACAAAAGCACAAAAAGTAATTCTTGCCAACAAACAGTTAGCTCATTTGCCACGACTAACATTAGCAAGCTAGCTGCTTAGTAGCACTAGTTCCAAACAAAAAATTTAGTTGAAATTTTTCGTCTCCTCCTCAGTAAGATAAATGTCCTTTTCAGCTGTTTTTAGTTTAGAAAATAATTAACACTTTTCAATCATTAGTTGAAAATATTTTTTCTTGTTTAATTTTTAAATTCAGGTAGTTTCAAAACTGTGAGGTCATGTGATAAAAAGGTGGAATTTAATTGGTCCTCCTGTGCGCAATCTTAGCTCTGATTGGTGCATTTAACTAAGACCCTCCACGGACCTAAGGTTTAGATTTTGGTGGAAGAAATCAACTTCTTTTAAATTTTTTTTAGGACGATTAATGCATTAAAGACCAAATAAACCTTTACAAAATGTTACCTAGTTAAAATATTTACCACTTTTTAACTCTTGACCCTCCCCCTCAAAATAACACGACTCTAAGATAATAAAATGTCATGATTTTTATGTGTGTTTAACTTGTCTAAAGCTTTTAATTGTTTGTTTTTCTTATTTATTTTACAGTTAATCCCTCTGAGTGAACTCACCCCTGAGTACAAGTGTGTGTCCAGTTACGTGAAGGACGACGGGCAGCTTGACAAATCCATCGTGTCAATCAGCAGGATACAAAATTTGGACCTGTGGGAAATTTTTTGCAGGTAGGTAGATGTCTTTGAGTTTTCCCAATCTGTTTTACCATTACACTGCTCCATAATAAATTAATCAGCTCCTCCTCCTTATTTGTCTTAAAGAAAAAAGATGCAGTTGATGAGAATTCTTGGTATCAAAGATACTGAGGAGCGAAGACTCTTTCATGGGACTGAAAACAGAAATGTCAACTACATCTGCAAGTATAACTTTGATTTACGGATAGCTGGACAACATGGAAGGGTATACGGAAAAGGTAAGTTAAATTATACTATATAATTATACAGTAACAGTATGTCTGTTAATGTAAAGTTATGTATATCATATAAAAATAATTGTTCTGCTTGTCTGGTTATTCAGAGTTTCATAAGTTGACATGAGTTTCTGTGTGTGTGTGTGTGTGTGTGTGTGTGTGTGTGTGTGTTTTTCTAGGAATATATTTTGCAAAGTATGCCAAACACGCAGACAAATACAGCAGGAGCAGCACAGATCCGTTGCCTTTCTATGGCAGAGAAACACAAGGTGTATCGGGTGAAAATACTAAAATAATCATTTTAGCACGGGTGATAATTGGAAAATCAGTCATTGGACAAACTCATTTCCACAAACCTAATCATGGAAAATCTGAAAACACTCACTACAGCTGTGTGAATGATATCGAAAATCCTCAAATTTATATCATTTTTGATCCAAATCAAATTTATCCAGAGTACGTGATTCAGTACAGATGAAGTTTAGAGAAGATCCATAGCATGTAAAATATCAGCATTTCTACCTCAGAGTGTGTAAGTGAAAATGTGTGCAGCATGACTGTCAGTGGCATTTAAACTACATTTTTAATAACGAATAACGAAGCAAGAGCTGCACTCATATTAAAACTATTTTTTTACATATTTAGCTAATATAAAAAAAAAAAAGCCCAAGTCCTGGCTTAGTCTTTGGATATAGAGTTTATTATGTGCTTTACAAGTCAACCTTTGTCACTTTTTTAAATACCAATGACCACACTGCAGATTTCTCTTTGAAGACCTTAATAAATAAATTTCCAGGCAGGACCAAACCAAAGTCTACATGTATTTATTTCTGTTTCAACTTTTCACCATCTGTATAATTATAGGGAATAAGATAAGGCAGTGTTTCCATAGACAGTGATGAAAGGGTGCTGCTTGTTGTCCTTGGCCCACATACGAGATGTGATTGGGCTTTCACCTCTGATTTATCTGAGCTATTAAGGTTAATATTCCCAGGATTTCTAGTGAACTACTTCCTTGAAAAAATAGGATGAAATCATCATACTGAAGTATTTTATCACTTCAGAGAGCTTTTAAGAGCCATTAATAATTTTTGGAAAAGATAGGAAGGAAAAGTGAAACAGACAGACACAACAAAAGTTGACTAAGAGTGAAATCTTATATTATAGGTCAGTTACATCATTTAAAGTGTCATGCATTGTAAGGTGCCCAGCCCACACTGGTTTATAAGATGCCATAAAGATAACAAACAAGAGCAGGATAATCGAAAGTATGACAGAACAAATATAACAAATTTCTATTAATTTCACAGAGTGTCAAACCAGATATGAAGATACTGCTCCTTTGGCATTATAACTGTAAAAATCTATGTTATGTGTTTAATAGTTGTTGTTTTTTTTTTACTTTAATTTAAAAAATTCATAACAGGTGGGCAGCTTGTGATCCGATTTTTTCACTGTTGCCCAGGTGATTAAACACATCTGTACTCATTTTTGTAATATCGCTAACAAGTTAAGGCCATTTTTTGACTCACATTGTCAGAAAAGGCCCCAATAATTATTATTTTAAGGCATGTGTTTGTATTTTTTTGTTGAAATAATGTGTCTTTAAATAATAAAAGAGGGTTTTGAATTTTGACAGTATCAGTCAACTACATTGGTTTAGTATTTGGTGAGACACATGTTAAGATGATGAAAAAGTACATTGAGGAGAAACTCCTATTTGTTTTCTCTATCAAACACACAATTGTCACACCTGATAAAGACTCAGCATCTACTCCTCTCAGTCAAAACAATTTAAAAAGCCTTCTACTCTTTTCATGGAAGAGGGAAATAAAACATTTCACATTACATAACATTCGATATGAAGTGCATTTCCAGTATGAGCAGCTCAGATTACAGTCAGACTGCTATGGTTTGCATGTGTGCTAAAAAAAACTGCAAACAGCATTAATAAGCAGCTGCAACAGGAAGGAGGAAAGTGAAGCAACTTGTTAAGCAGCTTTGTGTGTGTGTCATGTTTCAACCAGCCCCAATCAGTGACTTCTTAAGACAGGTGTGATCCTTAACCACACTTAACACACCTGCACTGAGATCACCTGCTGTGGTGTATCTTTGGTTTCATTACTGGAAGTGGTGTTAAAGTTTCAACAACACCCCTGCTACATAACAATGTGAAAGTTCAATCATGGAAAGAGTATTTAAATTCTTATTCTTATTAATTCTTTGTTATAACACCAGTTTAAATGAAAAAACTGAAAAAAAAATTAAGCCATTGTACTTAAAAGAAGATACCAGCAGAGGTCGCCGTTGACGCATGTGTCATTTCAGACAGCAGTTGATTTCTTGGCACAGGTCCGCATTGAGCGCTCCACATGATGTTTAGTGGTTTCTTTTGGCAGATTTTTGTCATTATTTCTGCACAAAAGTCCTTCAGAGTGATTCAGCAGCTCATCATTATATTTTTAAATAGCCAGCATTCTTTCTCCCAGATATGCCATTATTGGTTACCCAAGGGTCACAGCTGGTGGTTATACTTGGTGCAGTGGACTATGAAGCCTGTATTTACTCCACTTTTGTCCAGTTTTTAAGTACTTGCACTTTGCTTGAGTATTTTAATTACATGTTACTTTAGATATCTACATTTTTTCCCTTCCACTTCATTCATTTACCAGAGGGAGTTTTTCGTTTCTTGACAGATTAAGCTTTTATATTAAAAGACAAAGATAATTTTTTTTCTTTGAGCATCCATAATTTGAATAAAAGTTAATATTGGCTAAAGTAAGCAATATTTTACCAAAGAGCAAAAATAGATTAAAAAAATAAATAAATAAAATAAAAAATTAAAAAAATAGATAGATAAAGATAAAATTAATTAATTTTTCTTGTCTAACCCACAGATTTATCTTGTGACTGCTTGAAGGAGGCCCAAAAATGTTAAAACCTGCTCCACCTCCACCATCCAGGATAATAAAATACTACTTCCATGTCAGTGCATTAATAATAACAACCCTATAGTGTTATTTATAGTAATATAATAGTCACACAGACAAATTGTATGTATAATATTTTGAAATACTACTGCACCATTTGACTTTTTCAATACAGGGCTTTTACTAGTGCATTGTAATTTTGTTATTTTTATGTTATTTTTTTTGTATATTTGCATTGTTTAAGGTGCCTTTTACTGTGAAAAAAAAATTTACTGTCCTCCTTGTCCATACTCACATTTCTTTAACTTCAAATGACACAGATGCCACATAATTATAGCTAAAGAACTTAAAAATAAATAAAAAATAGAGCTACAGCTTCTGCAAGGAGCCAAATAACTAAATAAGCTTTTCACTTAGCTATAACAAAATGCCTGTCAGGTAAGTGACTGTTAGCGTGGTTGCTATGATTAGTTTACAGTTTACATTGGCCACATGCTTCCTCTGCTTGCTTACGTGCAGATGTAATCACAAGTGTTTTGGAGGAAATCTTTCATCTTGTCATTGGTCGGCTACATTTCCTGCCCTATTGTGTAGCTTAAGTGGTTTATTTTCACACGTATTTGCAGGTGTTTAACTACGGAATTGGAGAACCTGAACACACATCGAGCCAAAACATGTAAATAACTTTCATATGCTTACTGAAAAAGGCATCTTACAGTCAACTGGTAGCACAGAAAGTACAGGAACAAGTACAGATTGTGTTTGCTGAAGGAAAAGAGGAAAGACTGCAATTAAGACAGGGAGACTTCTTTGATTTACTGATTTGAAACTGACTACTTCCTCCCTTCGTGATAGGCCGTCATTGAATTATTTTCATCAGATGTTTTATCTGAAAATAAATTTGTGAGTCACATCCAGTAAAATCAATTCAACACCAGGATTCAATATTTCATCACATTTTCCATTGACGGAATTATTGATTGTATTCAAGATTTAAAAAAACATTAATAACACATGCACACATGCAAAGACACTATTTTATA
The DNA here is from genome assembly GCA_029814665.1 of Acanthurus lineatus. Classification (NCBI taxonomy): domain Eukaryota; kingdom Metazoa; phylum Chordata; class Actinopteri; order Acanthuriformes; family Acanthuridae; genus Acanthurus; species Acanthurus lineatus. The sequence goes on from JAPZDV010000015.1 coordinate 11,893,659, forward strand.
ATTTCATTGATTTTATGGTTCAAAATATTCACGCTCCATTTTTTTGCTTCATCCGGATCCCCATTTATTTACTTTCCTTTGGTTCAGTCATTTGTTGTGTTTGTGATTGTTCATTTCCATGGTTGTGATAGTTTTTGCAGTGATGATTTTGATCGGTCGTGGGAGTAAAAAGGGCAGATTGAGTCACAAGTCAAGCAGATGTTGAATCAAAATAAGGTCATTTCCATGCGTAACAAACACATTATTGATTCAGTGTTATTATTATATTACATAACAAAATCTGCCCACACAGATTTATGTGAACTTCGAGCAAACTGTTTGAAATGTTGAAAACTGGGTCTGGAAGTTCTTCCAAGTCAATAAGTGAGTCAAGTTTGATATCTTCTTAAATATTTACAGCTCGCTGTGCTCAGTCTGCCGTGTGATTAGAAACTCTTTGATGTCTCTTTGATTGGATGATTTCAACATGTTGAGTTTGTGAAAAGTCTAATTAGTGGCTCCTCTCCGAACGCTGTCTGTGTGTGGTGTCATTCAGAAAGACCGATTCTTTGTTGTCGCCAATGAAACTAGACGTCAGAGAGAAATTACTGCCTTTTTAAATTACTTAAGTTTTGAAATAGTCAAAAATATATTTGGAAAACTGAGTTAAATGAATTTTTGCAGACTAGTTCAGGAAGGAAATTACATCACTGCTACACTCACATAACAGTTTACTGTACTCAGTGTTTATCCAAAATATAAAATGATGCATGACGCGCTCAGAGAAAACCTAATCACTACATACAGAGGATTTTCATGAGCTCTGTTTTTGTGCTTTGACAGAGTTTGACCTCTCTGGGGGTGGAAGTAATCCTCAGATCATTGACTGAAGTACAAGCAGCAATGCTACAGCTTAAAAATACTCTGTTACCAGTAAAAAAAAAACAAACCCTGCATGTTAATTTTTACTTAAGTACAAACCTTTTAGCATCCAAATGTACTGGAAGTACCAAAAGAAAAGTTCTCATAATGCAGATTTGCAAGTTTCAGAGAAGACAATAATATTTGATCGGATTTAAATTACGGACGCATTAAAGTGAACATAACTTTAATGTTGTTAAACTTATATATTTTGACATTAATTCACATTCTGCTGGGTGGCCTTTAAATGTCCCTCTTTGGGTTAAATCAAATCTTATTAATGTAATATCTAATATAAATTGTGTGTATTGATCATACTGTGAATTATTTATTTGTAATAGTTTAAAGTAGAAGAAAATACTCAATGTTTGTACTTGAACTCAGTTACCAACATTTCTGTGTATGGTCATTTTTTGTTCTAACACAGACAATTTAACATCCAAAACACTAAATATTCCTTATTTGCTGTGACAACAATTCTTAACTGTCATTTCCATACATATGTTTTTGTACAGTCGGAAGAAAAGATCATTTTATTATTAACTTTATCCATTTAGAGCTTTGGGGTCTGCAGGACGCCAAAAACAATTTTTCAGTCGTCTACAAACTGCTGCTTTCACTATCAAGTGTGTTGAAAACACTCATGTAGAAAAAAGCTTTGTCTCAGCAGCAAACAGGAAAAGCACAGGTGTAATAAATAACTTTAACGATGGCCCAGTTCCCAGGAAGCTCGCAGAGCGAGCCATCATTAATGTTATTAATTACACCTGTGACTTTCCCACCATAACATGTGAAAAACGACTCCGTTCTTGTGAAAGTTTTGGCACATGGATCTTGATGTTTTCGTTATAGAAATTTAAAGTTGTCACATGAACTTTTTTACCTGCTCTTAGATAGTTGTAGTTTGATTTTGTCAGTTAGAAGCGGGTGGAGATTTATCTCTGCATGCAAAAAGGCCCAATATGATCTCTGTATTGATATAAAAGTATGTGAGGGTTGGTTGACTGAATTTGCATTGAGGAGAGGGGGTAAATGCTTCCCAAAGGACATCACACTGCTGTCAAATCATGTTTTTTTTATTATGGAAAAAAAGTCACTTTTCTTTACAAAACACAACACAATTTCAGCTACACAATTTTCTATAATTTAACCAAACGTCACAATCATCAAAAAACATCTAACGTCATCTTAAGAAGCTCTCTCTGTGTCACAAACCAATTCTGTGACAGGAAACAATCTGCTGTCCCTGAGCAGAGAGAAAAACAATAGAAAAACATTTGAATGTAGTTCCCATGTTGCCTACTGTAGCCTATCTAGGTGGAGAAATAAGAGAAGGTGGGGTTCTGTGACAGTAACGGCACAGTGTTGGCTTTTTCACATAACATATATTAATAAATTAAGTATGATCACTTTTTGATCACATGAAATGAAACATTTAACACAAGAAACACAACACATAGGCGAGAACAGTTCTTGCTTGGCACAAGAGGCGTAAAGACTCAGTACAAGCTTTGGCACCGCTGAGGAGTTTGTTCATCTTTACAGTCACAAGAGTTTAAAATGCACCGCGTGCAAACAATCTTCAGTGACTCGGACAACAGAACGTGATTGGCTATGCTTCTCTCTATCATTTAGCCCGGAGCAGTTTTCTACACAGCTCCATTTCAGAGGGTTGTACGTCAAGATGTCTGAGCACTGGCATGCTTTAATGTTATGCATTTACTGTCTCAAGAGTGAAAATTGAAGGCCAGAAACACCCCGAGGGTCATTTATTAGGGTTTTAAGTTTTAATTTCTTTAAAAAGAACTTCACTGATTTAGCACAGCACTCCTGCAACACTGTTGGATTCATGGTTGAGAGGTAAAAGGAGAAAAGATCAAAATCAATGCAGCAGAACTACAGACATCTTTATATTCTGCACATTCTTCTTTTTTGTTTAAACCTGGCTACTAAGTTACCCACAATGCACCTTGACCACCAACGGTTAAGATAGTGATTCAGGTATGTTACGCTAGTAGCAGCTAATGTAGCCTTAAATCACTAGCAGGGCTACAGAGGTCTGATACACTCATCTCTAACTCACACTACGAGGCAGCTGAGCAGACTTAATGCGGCTCCCTGGAGCCACAAAACACTTTTTATGTTTTTTACACATGCAGTGCTAATGACCAAGCCCTGCAAAAAGGACTGATGTGTGAAACTGGTTGAGAAATCCTTTGATGCAAACCAGCTGGCATCATGAATGACAAAATAAAAGAAACTCACACATCATTGCTGACTGTTGTCTAAACCCAAATACTTTGGCTACATCCTCGTTTAAATTAAGTGCTTTAAAACAAACGCACATTTTTAATGACAGTAAAATAATAATCAGTTGATTTTTGAGACCTTTGTTTTCAAGATTTTTACTTTAGGACTTTGCAGTTATTTGCTTTTGAATTCAGAGCATCATTTGGCAAATGATCATCGCTTTTTAAAATCTGACAGTACAAAATGACATTAGTCGTTAAGCAACCATACAGCACTGTCGTAGACTTATTGTTCAACTGAACACCCTTGAATCCCGGACATACCAAGCCTGAAACTGTCTTTTACAAGCATCACTGGCCACAGCTCTTAAATATCTGTCTTTTAGCATTTTGCCTCCAGCTCTTTTGTGGAGGACACTTCATCATCGTCATGGGAAGAGTTCAGCAGCTCTCTCAGTTCAAAGGTTGCTCTTCTGCATCTCGAGCCCTTGCTTAACTCGGAGTCCCTGCCTCTCCATGATGTTCCACAGCTTGCGTAGGTTAGACTGGGTAATGACATCATCAGGTTTGAGCTGCAGAGCGCGCAGGTAGTTAGCCTCTGCCTCGGGAAGTTTCCCATTCAGATGGAGGATTGCACCGAGGTTCATCAGAGCCGCCGGGTACTAAGAAAGGACAAAGACACAGTGAAAAAAGGGTCAAACCAGTAGAAAGGAAGGCAGAGTGTTGCATAATGCCATAATTACAGTGAGTTCTGAGGTCTTAGGGCATCAGCTTACAGGATTACTGTACCCATTGCAACTGTGTCGACCTTGGATTTATCTATCTGGACAAACTATTTTAAACTCGTCCTTCTCAGGTCTACATTAGATACAGACAGTAATGTGAGATACAAGCATTTTAGGAAGCTTGCCAGTTTTTTTATGATGGGGATTAAGGCAAAAGCTCTGATAAAATTTGCTTAAGGCTAAGAAAATCAAATATGCATTAGATTAGCACTAATGCAATCTCACATCAGTGGCCAAAAACAAAAGTGTGTCCTTTGAGAGTGCCACAGTGAAAAAACAGGTAGCTCCAGTTCGTGTGTGGATGCATGTGAAGTACTTTGTTTTTTTATGAAATGAATGAACAAACCAATTTAGAGGTGTGTTCCCAGAGGCCTATTTCATAAAATACCATCTTTTGAAGTGAAGAAGTGAAACCATCTGGCTCCTGAAACGTTTACCACTCATGGAAATCTACAAAATCCTGAGCGAGCCATGGCCAACAAACACACCCAAATCTCACCCTAAAAGTCGTCGGCACCTCATCCCCCCCAAACCTGGCCTTCTTCCCGGGCCTGCGTCCTCGCTGCATGACATATGGTTAGCAACTTGGCAACCAGTTCACAGATTTTCTCTCCCCAAACACAACTGTTCGTCTCTTGTCAACGCTGATATTTTACTTGTTTACATTCCACTTCTCAAGCAGTGTTAAAAGACTGGCCCTGGGAGTGGAGGCTTGTTTTTCCCACCTAATGTATCAAATGAACGCTCACGGAACTGGGATATCTCAAGGAGTGGCCATGAAGACGCTGGAAATATTAATTAATTAGCAGCTGCAGTGCAGCATCAGCACCCTTTTTTTTTCGGTGGGTTTGTTTTTCTAAGCAAGTGCAACAAATGAATGTGTCAAGCAGGTACGTTTCAACGTGCTTTAAATCCTGTGTTCTGCTTTTTGTACAACTGAGAAACGTTCAGAGCTGTCAAGACATGCTGAGCTAGATAAATGAGGGTCTCTTTGTCTTTCCAAACATATGATATGAAAAACACAGACTGGGCTAAATCACCAGATATTGGGCCTTGTGATCTTCGCACAGGAAGGCAGCCAGAAAGTAAGTCAACGATTACTCTTTTTTTTTTGCTTTTATTTTGACTGAAAGAATTATTTCTGAGGTTGGGTCAGCTGTCGTTTTGTGCAATTTTTTACACTTTTCACAACAGGTCGATGAGATGTGAAATCCTGTGGATTATTAGCAAAGGAACCAAACCAATCTCCCTCATTCTTAATTTACTCTGGCAGATGGGTCAGCCAATCAGAATCACTCACTGCTCTAATTATACGTAGGATTACGCTGCAGTGAGCGATAGTGATTGGCTGGATTTTGCCGTTCTGATTGGTTTTTACATCTTTTCACCTGTGTTCACAGCCATTGTGGTCAGCACCCGTTAAAAACTCCTCTTGAAAAGTGGAAATAAACTGAGAAGTTCAAGACCGACTCGCACTTGCAAACTGGTGTGGAATGTCAAGCTTGAAGATTATGAGTTTAAACTAAAAAACAATGATAATAACTCAAAATGAGTATCTTATAATCCTGTATATACAAGATTAAAAAGCCAAAATAGTTGTTAGCAAAAATACTCCTAGAAATATAGTGCCAGTTTCAGTCAGTAAACAGCACCTTTCCTGCTTACAGTACAGCAGTATCCTTGATATGAATCTCTAAGTGGTGGAAACAGTATTTCAGTCTGTGTGTGCAAAATGAAAAACTCTACTTGCACCTTGAGGCACACAATCATTGTCTTTCTAAGCACGGAGAGCCGGCACTGAATGTTTCATGACCCGAAAGCTATGGGATTAAGTTGATATTTGAGAGACTGTCATTCACTAAGCAGACGTGTGGAGGGAAAATGTCAAAGACAAGAAGCTCTTTACTCGTGACAAATGACAAGAGAAGCCCTCAGCGTCTCTGAATGTGCACATGAAGGCTTTCAGACTATGAATTATAATGACTGTGACTATGGGGTAGCTTATTTTTTTACTGAATAAAATATAAATACATGGCTTTCCAAATTAAAATGGACAACCAGCATTCTTCTCTTTTATGGTTTAACTCAGCTTTTGGGGGCTTAACCGGGATATAAACAGGCAGGCAGACTTCTATCTAAAAAGGGGCAGATGCTGTAGAGGAGTGATTTTCCGCCCGAACTTTGTCCCCTTGGGGCACTTCTGCAGGTGCCAGGGGGTACGTGAAAAAATTGTAGACTAGCTCAGCTGATTGGAAAAAAAGGGTATCTGAGCACGATGTGTTTCCACTGAGAATGAGTGAAAACCACTTAGCCTAGCCTAAAGCATAAATGGTTGAAAAAGTTAATTAAAAGTGTAATATACAGCTAAAATAGTTGGAAATGTAATGGCTGTGGTTCAAATAGTAAGCTTAAAAGTAACAAAAAAATCATTAAAAATAGATAAACAGGTAAGATAAGGTAAAAAATAGGTAAAAATAACTAATAAATCATTGAAATGGTAAGTTAGCTATAGCATAAATAAAAAATGAAAATAGCTAACTGAAAGTAATAGATAAATGGTTAAAATAGCTGAAAGTAGTTCTTGCTAATATCAATTAACAGATGAAATAGTAAGCATAACATAATAAGTTGTCTAAAATGTTAGCTAAGGTAAGATTTAAATACTGTAATGGTTGAGATAGCTATGAATAAACATTGAAATCTATTATCTTGCATGAATAAATAGTTGAAATAAAAAGCTTAATTGATGGGTAAAAAAGGCTAACACAAAGCAACCACAAAAACATTGTAAGCTAACAGTGAGATGTAAAAAATAGCTGAAGAAGTTAGCTTAAAGTCGTTGTTTATGTACTTTTTTATGCAATTAAGTGTGTAAAATCACATCCAGTTTAAAGTCAATTGAAATCTGCATTTGGATCATGACATGAGGTTTAAATAAAGGGGTACATCAGTTTTTCTGTGGGGATACAACAGACTCAAAATGTGGGGAAACACTGCTGGAAAAGGCCTGGCAATATGACACTACAGTGAAGGGCATGAAGATGAAAGTCTAACCCTCTCCCCTGACTGAACCAGACTTAAGTAACAGAGCAGACTGCCACTAAGCAGACAAACATGACAAATGACTCCAGGAAGCTCCCTTTAGGTCTGGTCGAAAAACACAGGGGTTCCTATGACTCTCACTTACATCCCCCAGACCAGTTCATGCACCCTTTTTTTCTTTTGAAGTGAGTGATTCATTGTGGGCAGAAACAGGATATAATAGCCCTGAACTTCCTCAGCAGCATGTGCTGACACTGAGAGACATGATATCCTACAAGGCTTTGTGTGATTAACCATGATGATCAAGTATTTACTCTAAAGCTGAATGTGTGAATTCAATATCATGCAACAGTAACCACTGAACTCGTCTGTGTTCGGGATTTTTTGTGTTTGCATAAGCACATCCAGGCACTGGTACCCAGCCATGAACAGAATACAGTTTCCATTTTATATTTAGCTGTATCTCTGTTTGCCAGGAACAACAGTACTATAACATAATGTCAGAATGATGAGTAACACGTAGTATGTTGTAAATTGAATTTTACAGTGCAGGCGTGTGTGTGCATTTCCATGATAAGTGCTAACAGGCTCACCAGTCCAGGTACTTACATCTGGTCTGAGGCTGGCTGCACGCTCATACTGCCTCTCTGCTGCCTCATTTAGACTGGCCTGTCTGAAGAAAGAGAGAAGAGTAAAAATGTGACATAACACAGTTCATGTTAATAGTACTGCACTAATACAAATTACTGACTCTAATTACATTCATTCATTATTGCACAGCTACTCATATGAATGAATATAATTGGAGTAAGACATTCATTAACTGTGTAAATTTGCTGTAAAATCCCTGATTGTTGAATAAAGTTATAATGTGCTTTGTAACAATCAGATTTATTGCATGTACAGATTAAGATTAACCTCACTAGAGTTTTCAGGAACCAAGTCCACGGTACATTGAATCCATTTTAAAGCCTCTTGTCAGATGATACATTTCTCACTCCCTGTTGTGTCCTGTAATAAAAAGGTGGAACGGCTGAACCGTACATTATTAATCTATAAGGCTCTACTGAAAACAGCCTCACTGCCTCTGCTGTCTGGACACATCTTAATACAGCAATAATAATGTCTGGGAGAAAGATTTTTCATTTTAAAAAGAAAATGGCTTGGGAAAACAGGTTCACACATAAAATGTGAATTTTTTATTTCTACGGATTAATTAACGTCTCAAATGTGCCAGAAAGCATGAAATATACGACGATGCTCAAACTAAATACCTACTGCAAAAAAATGCTGCAGGTTTTTGAAGGGTCATTTTCTGTAAAAAAGCAGTTCCCATACTTTTTGGTTTTTAACCCTTAACACAAAAAATGTCTAACTGCATTAACAGTTTATTATATTGCTTTTACATGAATAAAAGGAAAGATTAGAGGATAGTCAGATATATAAATACAACTCAGCACATTGTTTCCCTGATTCTTGCTTCTGTCAATAATTTTAGGACCTCTGAAAATTCATTCCAGGACTTTTTAAAAAAAAATCCCAGTCCACAGGTTGTGAATGCTTTAAACTGTGTTTTTTTTATTGCTGCTTTAAAACAAATTCTGATTGGCTAATGATAAAATTTAAGGATTATTTTTAATTATTGAGATATAGTCATTTTAAATCTAGTCTTTTGATTCTCACGTACCAAATAACTACCTAACCCTAACCCTTTACCTATTTTGGAATTAATTGAAAAATAATGATTCAGGTCAAAATTGTCACTCTTCTTTACTGAAGCCAAAGATGTTAAAAACATGGACTTATTTCAGTTCACATTATAACACAACTGAAAATGAGTGCTACATATATTTCTTATGCTGCAGCAATGTTGAAATATTTCTTATAAAAACCTGTAAAACAAAATCAAGCTCTGTGTCAAATGATTTATTTCTTAGCTATACTGATATCAGTGATTATGCAACAATGAATTGCTCAAACTGACAAGCTCGCTGTCTGTTAGGCTTAACTTCTTACTATCAGAGTTTGATGAAGAAAGATGAATGTTCTTTAATGCCAGAAACACTTCACTACCCAGCCCTCCCTCAAATGTTACAGCTGGATTTTCAATGGGCAACAGTTCATCTGCTCTATACATTCAATTTTATCCAAAGAGTGCACGAACCAGACTTCGCTGTGCCAAAGTTAATAAAGTCAAGGAAGCATTTTTTTGCCCGCTATGGCAATTAATATTTATAAGTCTGTGACTCGAGTAAAATAAGTCTTGAGAATGCATGCACGCAACACTTTATCAGGGTTGACTGGAGTTCATAAGCGACTATCATGGTTATCATCTTAAGACTTCTGTCTGTGTTTTGTTTAGCTAAGTGCTGCAAAGTCAGAAAAGAAGACGAGTAAATACATGGAAGTCAGGCTTTCGGGTAAGTAACATCGAGCAGAGGGAAAGGTAAGTCATTTTTATTTGCGAAAAGAGAGATTTTACAGATGGACCAAAAATATGTAAAAAAACAACGGCTTTATTGGGGGGGGGGGTCACACGCCAGATTATGACCGCAGTATTTAATCATAGAGTGGTTTGTGGCTGTGTAATGTGGGCCTTGTGCACGCAGAGCACTTAAAGGAAAACCTTCCGTTAAACTGCTCCATCAGGCCATTATTACAAACCTCGGCTGTGGTCAATGTTTATGGATAAAAAAGGCAAGATTTGGAGCTCACCTGTGTTATCAGTTAAATTTATTTTCAGATTGTATTTATTTCTGGTCATTCCCAGCGGGAAAAAAAAATGGTTATGACCAGAATAGAACAGAATGATCTGTCATTTAAATTTACCCTTAACAATTCCAAAAACAAACCTCTGCCAAACCCAGAGACTTTCAACTTTTACAAATCCTCTGTGGTGTCGTATTTAGATGGATGCAAGAGAGCAGTGATGACTTTTCCAGATATGTAGAGCAAAAAAAAAAAAAAAGAAATGAGGGCACATTGCTCCAATATTTCCTTAAGTGGCTGGGAGATGGGGACATTTGCAGTCTCTTTCGACACGTTTTAGGACTTTTACGCCGTCTGTGTACGTGCCTGCCAAAGTTTGAGGGAAAATTCTCCGATGGCGTCTTTACAAGCTCTGGACTGAAACATCACAATGATGGACTGAAACTGTACTGCTGTTTATAAATGTTATAAATAATAGCTTTTATGGCGGCTATTTCCATAGAGAGGACATTTACTATTCTATAACTTTGGTATAATTTATATTTCAAAGAAGGCTGTTAAATGGAAGTGGTACAGAATAAACCCACAACTGGTAAAGCGGCACAGCAGCAAACTATGCAAATATAGGATCTCAAAAACCTCAACATTTATTTAAATATGTACGCTCATTTAATTTTCTCTCCTTTGATTTTTTTAAGTATCAAAACTGTTGTTGTTATTGTTTGTAAGCAGTTTAACCAACCTGAGCATGTGAGCAGCACTGAAGACCACATCAAACTCTGAGCTGTCCAGCTCTGCAGCTCTCTCCGCCATCTCCGCCGCCTCGCCCAGACGAGACTGCTCCAGCAGAAACTGACCTGGAGGGGCGAGAACAGTGCACGTATTTTTAGTAGCTGGTAGAAATTCTGTTTAGTATTTCTGGAGGCATGCAAGTGGTCTGGCTGCAGGGACGGCAAAGTTGGTGTCTGGGGTCTGCTGGGTTGGTTGGCTCACCACTCTGGTCCAGACTGGAATATCTCAGTAACTTTCTGGATGGATTAGGATGAAATTTTGGACAAAAGTTGGTGGTACCAAGAGGATGAATTTTAATGACTCTTACGATGCCTGACCTTTTCCTGCAGGTAGATGCTTTTGGTTTTTAGTGAAATATCCCAAAAAACTACAAGATTTATTGCTATGAATTTTGAATGAATATCCATTAACAGTTGATAATAGCAGATGAAAGCATGCAATATAATATAAACATTACGCTCAAAGTCATCATGTTAGCATTGTCATTGTAAGCATGATAACATGCTAGTGTTACATTTTGTTTAAAGCATAACTCAGCAAACGTTAGCATGCTGATATACAGAAATAAGATGGCAAACACTAATAATAATTATGTTTGTCATCGTGAGCATGTTGACAGCTTGCTGTGATTTAATTTTGCTCAAAGCATCACTGTGCCGACCTTCAGACTTACAGTGTCACTAGCATGGCTTGTTTACTTGCAAACAGAGGGATTAACTTTATTTGTTTACTTGTTAGTTTGTTTGCTATTAATCTCAAGTTTGTGCTTTAGCATCATGTTGTGGCAGAATGATAGAAGTGGTGCTGATGGGAAAGCAAAAAAAAAAAAAGACAGGGAAAGCTTGTGGAGGAGCTCTGACAGACAAAGATGGAGATCAGTGGCCAAACAAAGGAAGATGAATAGAGGGAGTGAAGGGGAAGCGCACCGCAGGAAATGCAACAAGGAGGCAGAGACAGCGAGAGAGAAAAGTAGGACAGTGAAAGGATTGTTGTTTTGCTCGGCAATGTTGGAGAACGCTGATGAGATGGTGGTATTTCATGCATTTTCCTGTGGGAGTCTGGCCACCTGGTGCGGCACCCACAAGTGCCTGCCTCAGTGGCTATAAATTAACAGCCACAGATGTTACTGAGTTCAGGAAGAGGAGAATCTGAGGAGGCTCCACTGAGGCGCATTTCTGCTGGCTTTTTTCTGGTGCTGAAAGCTAACTGCAAACAAGCAATTAGACACCAAAACAGACTATTTAGAAGCAGGTCGTATGCGGGACACTGTGCTTCATATGTGTTACTGTGAACAATGGCAGGAAAGGGGGCCTTGTATCTGCTATCACCCTCCATGTACTAACTTCCTTGCACTCTCCTGCATGTGTGTGTCTTCGTGTGTGCATCCATTGTGTTATAGTAAGGCCAGATATCATCACTCTTACACACTCACACCTGGAGCCAATCCAGTGAACCCAGGATGGCTAAAGCAGCCAGATTTGTGATAAAGAAAGGGGGCCAGCCCAAATAAACATCACCTATAGTAAGAAGCTACAAGATAACATTATAATAAGAAAACAACCAGATAAACGGAGATGGAGAGAAGAGTGTAAGGGGAAGCTGGCTGGTCCAAAGACAGCAACGCACCCCTCGCTAGGGACCAAGCTAAACCCGAAACCCAGCGATATCCAGCACGCAGAAAGTGCCAGGAGGAACGGAGAGAGATAAGGAAGAGGAGAAAGGGTTGCTGCACAATGGCGCTTTTAGCGGGACAGGACAGATTTCATTTCCTACGAATATCCTAAAGATAGGGACGTGGAGCAGCTCGAAGCCTGCTCCTCCACACTGATATGAAATACAGCATGAACAGCAGCACAGGCGGGACATGGTATCATGTTTTACTCTCTGTTACCATCGGTAAACAATGTACTCTGATCCTGTCTCCCCACTCAGATAAACACAGCGTACATGCCTGTTTGTGTGTGTATTTGCACCATCTGCAAAACCTCAAACAGCTCCAACACGCCAGGAACTGATTCACACAGTGAATTAGATGACAGTACGTTTCAAACTAGTTGCCGTTGCGAGGGATTGTTAAAATATGTCCTGCGATTATTTTTTAAAAGAAGATGATAAAAAACAGTGGGGTATCTGACACCTCAAAATGATTACCACACTGCTTTTCTTCTTTTGAAAACTCTCATCGTGTTACACAAGCTTGGATCCAGGGTGGTTTACAACATTAACTGTAGGAGGGCCGGGTGTATTTAACGACTTAGGGTCTAAAGGTGATGCTACAAAGTTTCAGATTAAAGACTTCAGCCTAATAAAGATCCTAAACACAGCTTACTGCAGCAAAGCCTGATCATTAAAGTAAAGCCTCCAGCGGAGGTTTGGATTATAGGCAATCAGGCATGTTATAGTTGGGAGAAAAGGACTTATATTTTCAGAGCTCTGTCAACAACAGAGAGACATTCCCGAGGACACAAGCATCTGTATTGCTGTCAGTTTTTAGAGGTGTTTTGCAAAAAAAAACACAGAGGTGAAACCTTCGATAACTCTTCTTACCATAGTGCATGTAGCAGTTTCCTTTTGTCGGGTCTAGTTGAATAGCTCTCAAATAATACTTCTCTGCTTCTGTCTTCTGCCCCTGAAAGGAAAAAGAAGAGAAATCACTGATTGTGCAAATATTAAAGTCCAATTGTGATTTATTTTTTTCTGTAAAATTT
>JAPZDV010000015.1:11906943-11957222 GCA_029814665.1 Acanthurus lineatus
CTGCTTCTGTCTTCTGCCCCTACAAGGAAAAAGAAGAGAAATCACTGATTATGCAAATATTAAAGTCCAAGTGTGATTTTTTTTTTCTGTAAAATTTGTTGTTATATTTTTTTGTGTGTCTTGTAGTGGAACAAGACACAATTACTCAAAAATTAAAGACAAAAGCAAAAAATCAAAATAAGAGGAGTTTTTTTATTATTATATCTGAACTAGACTGACAAACTATTGTTGGCAGAATTATGCGTAATTGTAAAAGAAATTAAGCAGACATCCTGGTAAAATTAATAAATTTCATGTAAATAATTTACCAGAGCTACATTAATAAGAAGCTAAGTGAAAAAAATACCAGATTATTTAGTTTGAGTTGTTCTAAAATAACAATAATGAAATTATGATAATAAATAATAAGAAATCTGAAAAATTAAGAGTTTTCTTGAGTATTAACACTAAATATAATATATATGATACAGATATAATGAGCTGGATACAAACACATACACAGCCCCCCTTTAACACACAATCCTACAACACATCACATTATTTTAGAGCACTGACAGGCATCAGTTGATTCATAGTCCCCCTGCTGTTAAGTTTCAGCAGGAAACTGATGCTCAGAGAGAACACAGTTTCCCACCTGCCATGCAGAACCTCCAAGGTGTGTGTGCACCTGCTACCAAACTGAGACAGATATAGCTTCTGTTAGCACGAAGCTCCATCCCTCCACCTCTTCTGGTTCATGCTTCAGCACTGATTGCTTCCATATTGCCAACGGACTTGCAATGCAACAAGAAATGAGAGGACTGGGCATATTAAGTTTTGCTTCATTAGCTTCTTCCCATGCCCGCAATCACTCGGAATGAATGAGCGAACATCAGGCCCGGATGGCTTATTTCACATTTTCTTTGGCTCTTTTCTCTTTACATTCAATTACACCTTTTCCTCGGTCATCCATCAGAACTGAACGTAGAGTGGCTCGGTCCACTGAGGTTGAAGAAAGGCATCATTTTGCAGATTTATGAGTGGTTTTAAGTCAATGTTACTATCAAAGGCAATTTAGTGAAATGCTATTTTTTAATTGATTTATTGCCGCATATGCACGTCTCCAACTTGAATATATGACACACATTTATCATATAAGATTAAAGAATCGTTTAATAATCCCACAGTGGGGAAATTTGCGTCTTAACAGAAGCAAAGGGATATAAAAATGGAGAAGCATCCATAAAAACTATAGAAAAGAGCAGCAGTAATAGTAGTTTAAATTAAGTACATTTGTAATTTCCTAATTGTGCTTTTTTAAGCTCTTTTCTACTTTGAAATCTAAATGTTCAGCTGACTATAAATTAATAAATGAACTTAGCGTAAACTGACCAAAACTTTCCCTCTTGCACACCTGAGATCTCCGAGGTAAAGAAGCACTCTAATGTCACACTAGATTTTTTTTTTTTTAAATCATCTTGGGAAGAATAAATCAAAAAAGCAGCTTTAGGAGCTGCACTTGTTATTTGCTGAGGAAATTCGGATGGGTGCAAGACTCTCAGGCTTCAGCCTCATTCTATGTAGATTTACTTTTAAAGGAAGGGGAAGAGGGTCACTTTGACACTTGGAGTAAAAGTTTAGATTACGTTATTAAAAAAAAACAGCATTACGGCACATGTTGGGGTGAACTTCGGTGCAAGACTTCAGATTGACCTTTCCTCCCCTTCTCCGGCAGGACGGCCAAAAATGTAGCTGATGGAGTGATTCAATAAGGAAGCAGAGTAATTGCATTATAAGCCTGTCCACTGGCCCATTGTCCGGGGTCCATCCAATCTCCTGTTCCTAAAGCCCTGTAGTAGTGATGGAGGGGGGGCATTGCATGGATCTGCAGCCGCGAGCCCGAGGGAGCACAGCAGATGTCCGGCAACACTGGGCGACTCAAATCTGAACTTCTGCTTTGGATGTGTGTGTATGTGCTTTATGTGTATCTTCAAATCTTTAAACAAAAGAGCGGAAATGATCAGGACTCAGGTTTAAAGGCTGTGAGGGTTGCAGCTGCAAGTGCGTAAGACACTGCAGGTCTTAACTCCAGTCCCGAGGCTGTGGAAGGAATAAGGTCAAACATCTCTGGAGGGGTTTCAGAGGACCCACTGCTCAACCCCCACATCCTAACTTGACTCAGCTGTGAACACATCTGTTGTCACATAAGTGTGTTTTTGTTTTCATGGAAAGGGAGGACAGGATGTGTGGGGGGGGAGGTTTTCCTACATAAAAAAAAAACACTGGAAGTTGGGCAAACTTGCGTGCCCCCTGACGTCCTCAAATACTCAAATGTATACAGACAAACACAGCTAATCCGGAACTCGTCCAATCACAGAGGGGCGAGCTTTCATCCAAACCAGACAATCTCCCCTCAATGTAACCTTCAGACATCAGACATGAATTTATGCAGCTCCAAAAAAAAAAAAAAAGAAGCTCTTTGGCATCACTCCAGGAGCAGAGTCAGTCCAAGGTCACAGAAAAAAAAGAAATTCATCGCAACATTTCTGTCTCAATTTCATCTTTCACACCCTGTGATCCCCTTTTTCATCTCGCTTGTATTGCTAGAGGTCAAACATCATATTCATGAATGCATCACAATTCCTCCTGTTGACGTCCGATCAGGGGGGGAAGAGTTTGTTTAGCATGCACCCTGCAGAGTCAGAAGCTCACACCTCATAACAATTATCGCAGCTCTTCAGGCTCTGAAGGAGTATCAATAGGGCTGTTTCGACTCGCTCCAATGTCCCATAAGTCACTCAATATGCATTATTCATTGCTGCGCTCTGCCACTTCAGGTCCTGTTTAATTACCCTCTGCCAGGTACTTAACCGCTGCAATCACTGCTGAGGTAATGCTTTGGCTTGCCTCATTCTTCTTTCTGTGTGTGTTTGTCAATTATCGGACTTACGATGATGGACAGGAGTTTTCCGTAGGTGAGGTGGGCAGGGATGTGGTCAGGTTTGCTCCTGAGGGACTCTCTGTACCAGTGGCCTGCTTCCTCCAGCCTGTTCAGCCTCATGTAGGCCTCTCCTAACAAAAAACCAAAAAAAACACAGGTCAGGGTTCAAGGTTTCAATTTTTATTATGATAAGAAACATTGGAAACAAAAACTCTTTTTACAACACAGTAAAACAAAGCGTTGTAGAAAGCAGTATTCCTCTTTTGACTTTTTTATATCTATATTTTTAAGAATATGATCAATAGATGCCAAGATGAAACTAAAAAAAATTAAAACATGATTTTATTTTGACACAGTAAAATTCTTTTCTAATTAAAAAATGAAATATTGCTCTTTTTATTCTTTGATACTTTTGTTTTTGGCACAATAGTTGCTGAAAGAACTCGTGTTTTGTTGCCTTTAGTTTCCTCCGGCCATTTTATTAATTCAAAAATGATTTATTGACAGAAGTTTTGGCGGGTTTGCAGATTCGACAGCTGTTGAGGTTTAAGGCTGGAGCGGATCGCCGCCATGTGCAGAGCTCAACCACCTGTTTAAATCCCTTTCGAAAGTGCTCCAAGAATTCTCCCTGTTCTCTTCAGTGTTTACCTGCTTGTAGTTTTAATTTATTCACTGTTGTATAATTGATTTATGATTTAAATGACCGTACTTCTTACTGCTTCTCAAAATAAAAAAAGCTCCACTCCTCTCTTTTTAAAAACAGGTGCTGCAACAAATAAACTACCTTGAACTCTTATCCAGCGGCATTCCTCACATACTCAGTTTTAGTTTGGAAAACAAACTCTCCGAGGGAACAATTGTTATGTTCAAAACTCCATGAGGTTTTTGTTTGATCTGAGAACACACTGTCAGCCTCTGGGATAAAATGACATCAGTTTTTTTAACACAGAAACCCCTGGACATCATCGCACTAATGCAAACACTGCCCTCCTCCAACCCCTCCCTCCACCTGACAAAACACACTTCCTATTCCCATTTAGCTTGCGCGTAGAATTCCTGCAGACATCGCGATTAACATCTCCACTTTGCCATCAGGATGAGCTTCCAATCGTGTAATTAGCGCTGCAATAACATCGAGATGGATGTGATTTATTGCAGGGATTAGCTTCAGTCATCTGCAGGAGGCCTCAAAGTCTGTGCACGTTTTTCAAACTACAGTGTTGAAATCAAACAGGTGGTTCAAGTCATGTGAAGGCTTTTGGGGGATTTTTGGCAATGAGTTCATGTCAGTTTGTTGAATTTGAGTCAAAGCTCAGATATAGTAGAAGACCGACATCTTAAAATGGAAACAAATGTAAAATTCATAGCAAAAAAAGCTCCAGCTCGACTCACCAAGGACCATACTGTTTTACTCACGTCCTAAGCAATCATGACGTTGTTTCGCAAATTTAATCACATGCAAGCGGTTTCGTAACCCCATCAAAATACAAATTAACACATCAAAGCATGTGTTGCCACGTGTTGTGTTGATTTTCAGTTTCTGGATCACAAACAAAGATTCATGGTCAAACAGGCCCCAACATGAACTTACCCATCATGTTGAAAAGGCTGTGTGGTGCAAATTGTCTGGGCATTTTCTGTACCGCCTCCTTGTAAATAGACAGGGCCTCCTGCAGGGGAGGAACAAAAAAAATGAGCTTAGCAAGTCCAGTTTCTGTTTTGCATCAGCAGAATGATACAGATACAGACCTTGTAACTGATGAGGGACTGTGTACTAACTACACAGTTTCCTGCTCAGTTCTAAACAGTTGATCTCTACATCAAGCCTGACATCGGTTAAATCAAGAGGTCATAAAGTCACTGGGAAAAGCGATACAAACATTAATTTTGTCTGACTAATCAGATTTGAAAAGCTCCCAACAACACAAACTAACTTCCTGCTGTCCCTGTTCATGGAGCAGTTTTCCCAGGTTGTACAGGCAGCTGGTGACGGAGCTCTTGTGGGCGTGGGGGTCCTTCAAGTTCTCATCTGGGATGTCAGCACAGGTAAGAAAGGTGCGTTTGGCCTCCTCCAGGTCGCCCTGGTTCATTAGGATGATTCCTGTGTTCAAGTAGGCCGCTGTGACGACGAGGGGAAATAAATTAAGACAGAACAACAGGATTAACATCTGCTGTCACTCACACACAAGAAAGTAAATTAATTCAATGCTGTAAAAGGTTTATTTACATCTGTGAGTTAGTTTTTGCTTATTTCTTTTATGACCCATTGAGATACTATATGCTGATGAAAATGCTGATGTGTTTTGATTAAAAAAAATGAATAAATAAATAATCAGGACAGTCAAAAAATTACTGATTGAGGATGAAGAAGAGTGGAGCTAATTGGGGACAATTAAGATGCAATTAGATAACCAAAGGGAGACAGGAAGGAGGTCAAAGGCAGATAGAATTACCATAAGAAAAGTTAACTAAGAAAGTGAACTAAATTAAGCTTAAAGAAGATTAGTCTGTGGATGAAGAAGTTGAAAAAGCAGTCTGAAAAACCTGTCCTCTATCATAAAATTGTCCTTGGTACAGTAATAAAACGGACCCTCATTTCACATGCGAGCACTCAAGTGTGAGATTGACTCTCATCATTTCACCGCTGAGTTGAAGCAGCTCAAATATGGCCCTTGAAAATGACCGCCCCATGACTCAGTATAAGAGTTGGACCACGATTATCCAATGACAGAACCTTAGTTTAAATCTAATTAATTCATGGGAAAGAGAATGAGAACATGAGAACATGTTATTGCTGGTAACTCTTCCCTCTGATCGCGACGACTTCAGTCATCGTCTATCAGCCAAAAAGTGACTCTTTAAGTTTACTTACATGCCAGTGTTGGGCGGCTCCCAATGGCCAGTTTATAATAATGCAGTGCCTCAGAAAAACGTTCATTCTCCTGGAGTAGCAAGCCACTAAAAGACAGAAAAAAAAGCAAAAATGTGAGACATTTTTAAGTAAACTGCATCACAGAGGATTTGTCTTGCCATTTTATACTTTCACAGGCTAATTAAGCTTTCACCCAAAGTGATGGGGACACTTGAGGTGAAAGCTAAGAAGTAAAAACAGAACACAAAACATAGCAGCTTCTGTATCGTTTACTAAATATACCAACGTGTAACCCCAAAGTACCCGACCATCCATCATATTCAAACAGCAGCTCTGTTTTAAAGAATGCAAAAAAACATCATTTGGTTTCTCCCTCTTCCTCTGTTGCTCTGCCAGCTTCCTGACACCCGTAACTTGAGAGGCAGCAGAGAAGTGGGGAGGAAAACAGCGTGAGAGCAGGAGACATGGGTCTACAATGAGGTTTCGGCACCTTTGACACCTTGCGTTGCGGGATTGGAAGTGTTCTCCCAAAGGCCCTGCAAACCACGACTGATCAAATCAGCAGCAGACGGTACAAAGAGCCACCAGGGACACGTAAAATTTATTTCCTCTTTGTCACACTCTTGCATCACTTCACATTTCCTCTCTCTTGCTTCTTTCCTCCTGTATTAGATCTATTTTTGTTTTAGCTTCTTTAAGGTTTCCCTGGCTGTCACTCTCTCTGTCATTCTGCCTTTCTTGTCCTACCGCTGCGATCTCAAGTGATGGATGGGAGGCATCACAACTCGTTCGTGTCAAGACTCATGAGCGAGCAGGAGGAGGAGGAGGAACTGCCATCTTTAACACTCACAGGTTATACAGCATGTCAGCCATGTTCCCTCGGTGGTGCAGAGCGTTTCTGTACGCCCTCTCTGCCTCCGCCATCTTGCCCTGGTTCTTCAGTACGTTCCCCAAGTTTCCCCAGGCTAAAGGAGACATGTGTCAATCAAAAGTTTCACTTTCAGAGTGAAAAAAAAACAATGTTGATACAAAATGACATTATTGCCATTAATTTGCCAGAATTAATTGTAATCAGTTAATTGAATAGCAAATAACCACACAAAATTTATTTAAGTATAAACATAGTTATACTGCTTTTATCTATAAATGTAATGTGATTTAGAATCACTTACATGTTTAAATTAAATTATTTCAAACCACATCTTGTATGAGGGAGCCTGAAAGTCTTGCTGCAGTTTTTCCCCTGTGGGTTTGACTGTGTTGCAGTTCCCAAAGCAGAAATCTTTCTGATGTCTTCTCGCATACCTTCCCCCTTTTTCACACCTTTCAAGATCATGAACAAGGCTGGCTACAGTGAGTTTCAGGGATGTATATATAGGTGTAATGAGTAGAGTTGGGTATTGTTTGAAATTTGTTCCCTGTTTAAGAAAATAAGCCAAACTTCTTGAATCCACAGAGGGTTAATTTTGGGTGATACAAGAAGTTTGCAAGAAAACTTAAAAAAGCTCCTTCAGAACTGTTTTATCTTGAGGCGACAAAAACAAGAGTAATATTTAGATTCTGTGTTTCTTTCCTGCAGGTCTAACAAATGCATTGAATGTTATTTCTTTCCTAAAAAAAACATTTGAGTTTATGTTTTGAATATTTTTATAACCTCTATTCTTCTCTAAAGAATGTTCAGTAGCTAGCAGTCTTTTTCTGTGGCTTTCTGGGTTTATCCTTAAGCTATTATGAACATTAACACCACCAAATGTCAGTTAATGTAATAAATGTGAATATATAAAACCACATATTGCCTTCTTAAGGTGGTCAGAAAGTTTGCAGGGTACCAAATTAGCAAAATAAATGACTGTAAATCTTGATGAATACCATCAATGCAGCTAAAAATATCACAAGATAACTGTAAAAGCCTACACTAAGAATAAAGTAGCCCAACAAAGGGCAAAAAGTCAATAAACTGACTCTCTAATATCAGTTTTAAAACAATATCCTAACTTTTCTCCCGCTAACATTAGCAACCAGAAGCTACTAATTGTATCAGGCCAGACAGGCTTTTGTAACAAGATTTCTAAGTATGATGAAGGATGTCTTCTTTCGCAACTCAAAGGTTAGATTTTCTTGCTTTTAATCAGCTTTGGTGCTCAACAGTGTCATTGCTATGTGAATATTTTAGTCAGTGCTGAAAAAGCACAAGGTGCAACACCTATTCTTAGCTTTTTCTTACCTTTAGCAGGATTCACACTAATCCCAGACCTGTAGAGGTTCTCCTCGTTGCTCCAGTCCCTGTTTCTTTGAACAGTTTTTAGTCCATTCAGCAGCACTAGTCCCATACAGAGACACAAAAGTAAGGCTTTATAGCCTCTAGTCCTCAGTCTGACATACAGGGTCCTTGCACCAGCAGAAACCAGTAAACAAAAGCCTAAACTAGGGATGTACAGTACCCTCTCTGCAATTACAAAACCTACATAAAAGAAAAGGTTTGTTGCTGGAATGAAAGGCAATGTCATGATGCCTAATGAAAATAGTACTAGATTTTCTGTGGGCGGCAGGGACGTCCGTGGAGGGCAGTGGTGGAGTCCAGCTGCCCCATTCAGGGTGGTTTTTAGCGGCCCCTGGTCTGTGTTATGGTTTGTGTCAGGGGCATGGTAGCCATTCCCGTTTGTGATTGATTTCCCATTAGTGACACAGGCTTTCCCGTTGGTCTCCTTGGCTTTAGAGGTGGGGCTGCGAAGGCCAAACAAAACCAGGAGGATAAATCCACCATAAAAGGCAACAGTGTGAAGGTTCCTCCAGTCGGCCAGGGACCTGACCAAGGGCACCGCATCCATGGACCAATCGAAACTGAGCCTGTCGGGGCAGAGCAGGAGCCAGGCGTTGGCAGCGGGCAGGTGGAGGAACGTTAGCGTTCGGGTTAGAATATGTGGCGAGTCAGCTGTGGGGTTGTCAGAGTTGGAGAAGTTAGGTGGTTTATTCCCCATCCAGTAGAGGCGAGCTGACAGCAAAAGCACTCCCCAGGAAGCCAGCACACCGAGACTCAGCAAAACACCGATGTTCTTTTTCTAAAAGGGAGGACAGAAAAAAAAAACTCACGCTAAAGAAAAACACCTAAATCAACATTACAGTCCAGGAGAGCTTATTCAAAGCCACATTATTTTGTCCATGTTCCAGAGCACCTGAATTAGTTTCCATTTTAGACAGCTATTTTAATATCTGTCAAGTTATTCAAGGTCTGCATCAGAGCTAAATCAGAGCAACAGATGTCCTGTAAATGTATTTGCGGTCCCTGTAGAAACAAGTTATTAAAAACGATGGTCCAGCCTTTCAGTACGAGCTGTTAGGGTTTGATTTATAAGTCTTATATTATCCCACTGTTATATAGAAAGAGAAGCTATGCAAAGCAATTTCTGGAATGTTTTTGATAGCTGCCTGCGGCACAAACCGCACTCATGCACAATTATACATTTCTTAAAAACAAAATGTACCCTAGCCAGTAACAACACAGGTCTGTTGACATGAAAATAGTGAAAAATGACATTTTTAAACCGCTGAAAGACGCACTAGGATTTGGACAGCTGTGTGCTGTGATTGGTGTCACTTTTGGTAAGCAACAATGTGACTGCTTATATCAAGAAATAATCATTTTCAGTGAAATATGTCATGCAAGCTGGTGAAAGATGCATTATTTTGCATTTCACATATGGTTTGACAATAAATCCAGAAATGTCAAGAAGGTTTTATTAAGGAAAACAGGGGAAAAATCCAAAGTGAAGATAAAAAAAGAGACAAAAATCAAATTAGGTCCACATGGATGTCAGGTAAAGATTACTTCTGTAATTTTCCACATATACGTTAAACCCCAGTCCCCTGAACTGTGACCTAGCTGGGGTCAACTTTGAAGTAAATTTGAAGCACGAGAGGCTTTATTTCTAAGTCCCCCCATGTAGCCTGTCAGGGGCTGCAGTGAGTGTGACTGGTAATCTGCTTAGGACTCATTGTGTTGGTATGTAGATGCTGTTTACATCTCGTAAGAGCATTAATTCTGCAGCATGATCACCATCAGTTCCTCTGTCACGCAACACCTTTAAATGAACTGTCACACACCAACCACCTGCTCACTGCAGTAAGAAGTAAGTAAATAAACTCTTTCGAAACTTCAGAAAATCCTGTTTAACTCTTGAAAAATACTTGGAAGGAAATATGGAGGACATTTGATTGGTGATTCCTAACAAAATCAGGGAAATTAGTCTTAAATTTAAAGCCAGAGACAGGAACAATGTGATACTCCCAAGGCCCAAAAGTTTAGTTATTTCAGCTGCTTCACAATGGTCTGCAGTTTGAGTTACACTGACAAAGACATGACAAGCTGCATGATCACATCCTCGACCTCTTGACCTTTGATCACTGGCTTGTTAAATGAAATTAATCAGTGACAGCAGGGAGAAAAAAAGAAAGGCGTAGCCGTAACACTGATGATATTTTCTGTCTGGTATTTTGTCTGTCAGATTTTCTCAGTTCCACATTTTGATGTGATGCTTTCTGAAGTCAATTACTTCTTCAATCTGATTTAGTGGCGTGTTTTTGCCAAGATTAAGAATGAGTAAATTTGACTTTCATGTCTTTTGTTAAACACTGATGAAACTGTTATGTCATACAGGCAAAGACTTATTGACAGAGGCAGCCTGGCGCAGTCATGACCAAGAAGTGCTTGTTATTAATGTTCGTCTTGGAGTGTACCTGGTGGACTAAATACAACGTAACATCATGAGTGATGATCACAGATATCCTGCTCACTTCCTATTCTCCAAGGCCATTCATTTTTTCCAGAGAACCAGTGTAATATGAACTCTATTTGAACCTGACTGGGGGGAATTAGAGCTGGTGTATGCTTACATACTGAAAATGCCCTTTATACTGTTAAGTATTATTGCACACAACAAGAAGAGTTAATGTCGGTGGTCTCTGCCCATTTGCTAGACTAAAATGTTTGCGTTGGACGTCTCTGCAAACCACGAATACATTAAATTTGTGGGACATTTTCCAGCCGTGTTTGTGGCCACTAAATCAGGTATTTTTAACAAGACACTGAGACATTTTCCAGCTGCATTCGTGCAACAAAATCAAGTATTCTGAACAAGACTTAGAGACATTTTCAAGCTCTGTTTATGGGTTCAAAATCTGGGATATTTAATAAGATGTCAAGGCATTTTCCAGCCTTGTTTGTGGAGACATAAAGGGTATTTTTAACAAGACATCGGGACATTTTCCAGCTGAGTTGGGCAACAAAATCATGTATATTTAAAAAGACTCAGGAACACTTTCCAAACTTGTTTGTACTAACAAAGCTGGCCATTTTAAAAGTTCTTTTTGTAGCCCTAACCAAGTTGGGGGTTTTTTTGGCTAAACCCTAAAAGTGTTGTCACAACACCATATTAAAAATTAGCACATTGTACAACAAAGTTGTCTTACATTGGGGTTGTCAGGTTTGGCTTTGATATAACAGGAAGTCAAGGGAGCATCTATGACTCAAAGTGTTGATCCAGTGCAGCCCCACATAGTTTTTTTTATCTCTTCATTGAGTTTCCTCTACTTCTGTGATTTAGACTCTCATTATAATCCGCTCTAAATGAATTGCACAATAAGCAGATAAAAACTACACAGAGCACAAAGAACAAGCATTCATTCATCTGATTAATAAACTTTTTGAGAGAATTATTCTCCCTCTTGCAGTAAGCATGCTTGAGTGAGCTCATGTGCACTTTCAAGAACCATGATGGAAAACATAAGTTATCCATAACAAACTCATGCTAGGATTATAGTAAGAGGTTTAGCACTGACTCTCCTGACCTACTGGCTCTAGTTGATTTCTCCAGATCTTGAAAAGTGTGTTCTCCCAAGGAGTTTAGCTGAGGTCGGAAACACAGGCACAGCTAGTTACAGAGAGTCCGTTGTCAATAGTAAGATGGAAAAGGGCCAGTTCAAAGGGTTCAACATTTCGGAGCCTTCGTAGAGGCAGTGAGGAAGTGAGAGTGGAGAAAAAATGGATATTGATCTGGACGCTCAAAGGTGGTACATGAAGAATGAGAGAGTGGCTTTTACACAAAAAGGGGCAGGGGAGGGGGTTGCTTATTGATGGATGAGCCTATTGGCTGTCAGGGGAGGAAACCGAGAAATCCAATTGTGCTTGGTATCAGAAGATAAGCCAATTTAAGCGAAAAGAGTCATTTGTGGTATTTAGGTGAATGAGCTTCATTTTACCCCTCGCTGCCTTGTCTATTTCTAAATCGTTCCTTAATTGACTTCCCGATCAATCACACACTCACAACTCAAACAGCAGGCATGCAAGAGCGAAGAGAGGCTGGTTCTGCTTTTCTAAAGACATATGACCACAAATTTACAAACTCAGCAGCAAATAATTACAGTTTTCTCGCCAACTGAGTCCCAGCTTTCTAATTAATGTGTTTTTTTTCAAAGCAACAGGTTGAGGGTTGATTGTTAAAGCAGGCGCAAGAAGGAAGTCTTGCCATTTTTATTTCCTTTAAAGGTGAAAAGCAATACTGCTTAGTCTGGTTTGACCTTCACTGTCCACTCAGTAGAGTTTTTTGTGGTCGGTTGAAAATGGATCTCCAATCACCCAACATCAGTCTCAAACTGCTGAATCACTCTGTACTCAAATACACCCTCTAATTGCTTTAAAAATACCTCTAACCTCTCAAATTATCTGTTGATTTATTGATTTTTCCAGTTTCACCATGTTCCCATTCTATGGTCAGAAGAATATTGGCAGGATAATATCCAGACTAATACAGGCCTTAAAATGAGCTGTTATGTGCTTTTAAACACATGCGATTTTCTAACTTTTTATATATTTGGAATGGGGACAGTAGTTAATACTTAAAACCAAAATCTCACAGGTATCTGAGACAAAATTCGGGACATTTCTTGCATACTTTGACTCTGGCAGGAGAAACACAGGTGGAACCGATCACGTTAACGATGGCTTGCATGATCAGCAACAGAGCAGAGCTCATTAAGGCTATGAGTTACACCTGTGTTTGACAGGCAAAACTGCTGCTACCAGAAAGGGTACTGTGTTTATATTCACCTCACTTGAAAGAATACCTATCTAATTAAAATGCAGCTTTTTTGCTAAACTTTATATTGATGTTAACAGGGGTTTGAGAAAACACAGGAATTCTTGATGCACTTTACAGTAAATGCAGAAAATAGCCCCCTGGATTAGCTTTTAAAGCTAACAACTTAGCAGCCAATCATGTTTTTAGAGCAAAATTAATGTTTGAAGTTAGCATATTTTTGGTGTTGATTTGGCTAGCTTCTGCATGGGAAAACTCTTGTAACCTGATATACTGAAATGATGTTACATCATACATAATGTAATATCAGCAATCTCTCTCATTTACATAGATATATGGATTTCATCAGTGGGAAAATAAAGAACGACCCACCCAAATACACAGTGGTCCCACAAATACCAGATGTATCACCAGTGCCTGTTTTTTGTTTTTATCAAAGTCTTGAGATTTCAAGCTTTGGTTTCATCTAATTTCACAGTTTTAAGCTTTCCTGCTGTCTAACTTGAATTCCTGGGATCCGTGATTGATTGGCCTTCATGAGATCTGTGTGTATTCATGGAGGACGGCTGGCGTAATCCCCCTGCCAACTGTCAAACATGCATCCCACTCTCTCCAAGCCTTTGAACCTAATGCCTTCCACATATCTCCCCCACTCTGGATCCTCATTTGGAAATTCAGCGTCAATTTTTGTGGCTTTCCCTCTCTATTACTTATTATTCTCTTTTCAGTTTATTATCCACTCTCTTTCCGAATTTGCCCTTCTCTCGTTTTCTCTACCTCTCTCTTTCCGCACATGAACACACAGTATTTAACTCCCAAGCCTTCATCTTTTAACGGTGCCATTCATTATTAGCTCTCATTTTATTAATCCCAGAAGTGTGTGGTCTGCCTGTTGACACTGTAGCGTGCGGAGTGTTTAAAACATGTCTGAAGAAACAGCGGGACACGGCTGACTTCATATGTGCGCTGTTTAAAGCTGCTGTGGACTGACGCAAGACAGCAGGGGATCAATCTTGCGGACGTGTCTTGTTAAAGTCATATCCAATTAAACTTCTCATAACTCTCATATACTGGGCTAATCACTCATTGGATTTTTTTCTACAACTTGTTTGAGAGATTTGAATGAAGTTATCTTATTAATCTATTTTTATTGTATTTTTGAATGTTGATCATTACAATTACTAATTTCTACAAAGTTTAATAGTTAGTTTCTCTTTAAAAGAATTTGCAAACATTAAAAGTACATTTCTCAAACCAGTAAGTGCTTAAAAAGCTGAGTTGGGAGCTACCTAACCCTGCTGTGGAGCAGTCCTTTCTCACTAACATGTGCATGGAAACTTTTGGACGCACTATGTTTGTACAACACGCATCCAACAGCGCTCATACTTGATGCATTACCAGTGAAATCCTACAAGGCAAAATGAGGCATCCAGTTCTTTTTTTATGGCTCTCAAATGTGTTCTCGATTCTGCTGACTTGGCGCAAGTCGCCGAAGTCATCAGACAGCGAGCACCATGGCTGGCATTGAGAGGGTTGACTTTGATAGAGGGACCTAATTACCCCATAGTTTTTGCCATGAAAGCCTTCCTGCTGCTGGCAAAGAGACCTCTAATGAGATAGGTCACAGGTTGAAGCCTCACATGCTGCCCACAAAGACAGCTGATCAAAGCAGGGGCGCCGACGGTGTTAACTTGACATTTAAAAAGCTTCCTGTTAGAGGGACACCAGTGTGAAAGGCAGTGTGGGTACAACAAAGGGATTCTGGAGGCTCTTGATGAGATGTTATGCATCTGATTTAGCTTTGTGGGCCCATTTCATACTTAGTTACATGAAAGAATTGATTTGGGCTGTTGGAGATAATTGTAAGCAGACTACACGTTCCTACAGCAAATATAAAATAGGCCTCATGCATGAGTAACCAATACAAACAGATGAGTTCTTATGTGGCATTTACTGTTGATTTAGTGCCTCATTATCACTTGTTACTCATCTCATAAATGTCTTGTGTTTGGATAAAATCCACATGAGACTTTGAGTTGAAGATGCAATTTAGCCATCAATCACAAATTTGATAGCTATTTGTCATTGGCAGCTCAACTCAAGTTCCAGCACATAGGGTTGGGGTCATGCACAAACTGTTTGGTGACTGAGAAAAATGTGAAGAAAAATTACCTGCACTTAAGCATTTTAGTTACAAGAATTAACACTTAATGTTGTGATAGCCTCTTATAATTAAGAGTTAAAACAATCTGCCTCAGATGCACAAAATAAAATAGAAGCTAAGAGATTATTTCTTGTACATAATTAATCTGTATGCTAAGCCTGCCATGTAGTTTGCCTTCCTCCACAGAGAGAAAACACTTCTTTAATGTAAGTATTCGCTATATATTCCTTAATCTAAAAAAATGGCTCGAAAATTACAACAAAATTTTTTAGCTCCTCTCTTTTACTTCCAAATCCCCTCACCCTCATCCATTTTAAGCCACCAAAAATGAAGATGTTCTACCATTTATTCATTACAGCTGTCCCTGCACTGCAATAACATGTGTTGACAGCTGTAGTAATATATTTTTTTTAATTTTGGGGGTCTCATAATACCACAACTGACACTGCTAAAAATTTTAATGTTTGCTGACTCCAAATGCCATCCATCAAGTCGAATTGAGCAACTTGTGTAGCTAAGATGGTTTACTGAATCCAACATGGAACACTCCTACAAATAAGTCTTATTTTTTTTGGATGACAGGTTTGGGATAAGAATAAAAAAAAATGTTCTTGTTTGAGGTCCAATGTCTGAATGTGCCAAAAAAAAGTGAACATGCGCTTCTTTTGGCTTAAACCATAAATGACGAGCATGCATGAGGACCTGCAACAGAGGGCATCATTTCAACGCCCAATTGCTTTTCCTCCAAGATGACTGGCACAGCATTAATCAAGCCGTCAGCTGGTTACACTGAACTTAATCTGCATGCCTGCAGCGCCCAATGAGACAAACAAGGAGGGGGAGTTGGTAGCACTTTAATTGCGAGAGCACAGTCAGATCCTTCTATTGTCCAAGTGCATCAGGCAAAATGCAATCACTAATCTTTCATTGACTCTAAGTGCACACATTGAATTTTAAGTAGAAAATCCAAAAGAGCTGGAATATGGAGGATTAAGGAGAGTGAGAAAAAACCCCTCCCATCTTACCCAGCTTTATTTTCATTTGAGAGACTGTGTTTAATTTCTCACCTTCGATTTATCTGAAAGGTATAACCACTATAGGTTCTTTGTTATTCAGTCAAGTAAATGTTTCGAATCCTCACTCAACATTTAAACAAACACATTTAATGAAAACAACCTTGCCTGCTAAAGTTTCACGGTTTACCTCAGGCCAAGCACAGAGGCTTTTCCTACAACCAACAAAAGCAAACTTTCTCCGGGCCCCATCTATAGCCTGGAGAATTATTCATCAACTCGTTTATTTTAAGCAATGAGAAACTGTGAGAGGGAAGAACAAAGACATTATGTTCTTATGATCCTGGCATCGAAGACTCATTCTGCCTTCTCAATAGGCTGCAGTGCTATCACCCCATCTTCCTTTGTTTCCATCTATCAC
Organism: Acanthurus lineatus; assembly: GCA_029814665.1. NCBI lineage: Eukaryota > Metazoa > Chordata > Actinopteri > Acanthuriformes > Acanthuridae > Acanthurus > Acanthurus lineatus. The sequence goes on from JAPZDV010000015.1 coordinate 11,923,425, forward strand.
TTTCTAACTCTCCCCCATTCTACCTTGTCTCATTTGAAATCTCATCTCAGTCTGATTAGGGAGTTAATAGGATGAGAAATGGAGCGCTGGCCGGAGCATCTGTCTTGTCTGCTACACTGCAGCTGATTTGCATTTCCTCTTTGTTTGTGGCTGCTGCGAGGCAGTGGTCAGGTAACGTGACGTGGAAGGTTTTTCAATCTTTCGCTGCACTGTGAAAGAAATGGAACATTTTTGATCGAATAGGGGGAAAAAAAAAGCTTTTTGCAATGCAAACCCCTGTCTACCTTCCAAGCCTCAAGAGCAAAATATGATATGAGGAGAAGCTAAATCGTCTATTTCCAAAGTGCTTTTAGGGCAGAGTGAGTGAGAAAGACTCAAAAAGAGATAAAGGAAAGGAAGTGAGAGCATAGTTTCCCTCTCACTCGCTTATTCCCTCTCGATATCCCTCTCCCTTTTGTGTTCCCATGCGTCGCGAGACGTCTGGCTCGTAATCGAGGAAACGAGCGCCCTCGTGGCTGGCCCCGGCACATAACGAGCTCCCTGCCAAGATAACCGTGACTGGGGCAACAGTGGAGGGCATTGCCAGAGTGATAAACGAGCCAGATGTGCTGGTGGTGGCAGGGGGGCGCCGGCGGGTTGGCACATGGATGCTGACCAGGGCTATTGTGTCTGGGCAGAAAGAGGGAGGGGGGGTTGCTGCTAATGATAGCCCTACTCTCCTGTGTGATAAATACACAAGGACATGTAATTTTTATAAATGGCTCCTGACGAACGCTGAGGGTGATGAAATCTTTCAGACTGTAATGAAACAGACTCTTTTTGGTTGTTTTTTTTTTTTCCAAGACCCATTTTCGACCATCTTTGTCTTTACAGAGACAGACAATAAAAACAGAAACGACTGATAAGTTGAAAATTTTTTTAATAAATTCAGTTTTTCTTTCAATATTATTATTTTTTAATATATTCAGGTTAAATATGCTCTACTCAAAACTCACAGAACTTAATTTAGATATTTAAATTCTTAACTGGTACTCTCCCTCTAGCCATTGAGGCAGGCAGGAGGAAAATGGATTGGTTGATGTATCTCACTCAGGTTTTAACTTTTTATGCTATGATGATGTAAAAGTGTCAGTTTTCCATGAAACAGCTTGAAAAAACCTTTAAATATTTGGTGTGCAGACGATCAGAAAATTGGTGTGACTGCTTAATGTTGATACGTTTAAGCTCTCTAGTTTGGTCTCAAAGGTTTGGAGAAGAAGGTAAGATTTACTGTGTTATTAGTTTTTGTTCATGTTGCTCATGTATCATGAAAAGTGATGATGATCTTTGGTTTACATATTTTGTTGCAGACACTTTAGTTTATATCTTCGCTACAAAATTCATTCAGTTTGATGTCTCCGACATAACATCTGAACTATTACAACTTTTTCACATTCTGTTGATAATTTTATTTATTTACTTCGTTTTATATAAACACAAGTTCTGGCAATTTGTCACACATTTCCTCTTAAAAACAGCAAAGGGTAAATAGAGGGCAATACTGGATTTTAACAAGTGAAGTTCATAGCGCTGCATTGCATCATTTGCTGTTACTTGTCTCTCTCTTAACTCTAGTTTTCATTATTGATTGTATATTTTTCTGCCTCCATATCTAACAAGCAACAGAGTACAATTTGAGAGACAGGTGTTGTTTTGCGTCTGCTTAGGTCTAGCAATCATAAAGGCACACGCACACGTGAGTCACTCCTCTCCTGCTTGGCTCTAGGCAGAGAAAACATCATATTTCTCCCCTCTCTGATCTCCATGGGCCACTCACCACAAGCCCTAATAACAGTTGTGGGTTATCATGCTGCCAGAAGCTGCCCCACAGGTACGCTAAAGCCTCACATACTTGTAGGAAGAACATGTTTTCATTTGGATGCTGCCTGTGTAAATAAGACAGTCACGCACAAGTTTGCACTGGGAGTTTTGTGTACAATAGAAAGTTCCAGAAGAAGACATTTGTGATGTACTTTACAAGGTTACAGCCTAAAAAGTTGTAACCAAAAAGAGGTATTTATAGATGTTTCCTCAAGAAGAAACAGCCATAAAAAGATTCACACACACTCACACACCATTGAGAGTAAGTATGCCCTTGCTCAGTAAACCCAAGGGGACTTTTTATTACGCCAGTTCTGCACTTTTACGAGGACCATCATGTTGGCTAAGGAGCAGTTTCTCTAATCAAATGAAAAGTGCCTGTGAAATGAGGTGTTCCAGTCAAACGCTGATTCCCATAATCAGATGAGTCACTGCGTCAAGGTTGTCCTCCTCACATAACTTGAGTTTGGAGGGGAAAATGGAGTTCTGCAGAGGGCGTGTAGTGTGTGTAAGTGTGTGTAAGATTGTGCATGTTTGGACAGTTTGTTTCGACAAGTGGACCAAATCATTTGCCAAAGTAGGATGTGTTATTGTTTTTCTGTGCATACCTTTTGTCACCTTAAACTGAAGGGGAAAAAAAACAAAACAACTCACCCCGAAAATAGCTTTTCCTGTGCAAATGCTCCTTTTCTCAAAACACACGCGAACACTCATAATTAGACTGAGATCCTAATCTACATTTCCATGCATTAATGTACGTCTATTTACTGCAGCAAACTGAAGCTGCAAGGAAGTGAAAAACGCCCCCTCTTTTGCAAAATAGTTTGTTCCTGTTTAGTGGATGACAAATGAGAATAGCTTACTTTTCATGCACCGACTGTTCACCAGCAAACAGCTTTCCAAATTACACTCCTAATGAAAAGCAAACAGCAAGCGACACACACAATTTCCACACACAAGCATGTTGAGCAGACACACAAAACGTAATCCAGCATGCAGGAACCATTAACAGCTGGCTGGATGAGGTTTGCCTCTGAGGGAAGGAAGAGGAAACTGAATCTGTAGAGATGCCAAGACAAGAGCCAGTGAACACACCGGCCCCTGTGGCATGCATTCATTTACCTTTCCTAACAGGAGGAGAAGTGCTTGGCGAAAGCGTAGTCTCTGGAACACAAAGACGTCGTACACAGCTGACACGGCCAGCACCGTCACCCCTTGCTCCTTCCACAGCATGCTGGCTGCCGCGCACCACAGGCTGCCCAGCATCCAGCCCCAGCAACGGACAATTGAGCTGCCCTGAGGAGTCCCATGTGTGTCCCCGCGAAGTCCACAGTGTCTCATATAGCAGAGAAGAGACAGCAAAAAAAACAACGCAGCGCCGACGTCCGCCCTCCCGACCACACCGGCGACTGCTTCAGTGTGAATTGGATGAGAAGCAAAAAGGAGGCCGGCCAGAAGACTCCACGGTCCTCTGCCGAGAAGCGGGCGACTGAAGGCCGTGAAGAGGGCGGTGACCAGCCCGTGCAGCACCACATTCAACAGGTGGTAGCCCCAGGGACGCAGGCCGTGCAGGGTGTAGTTTAGGCGGAAGGAGAAGGTGCAGAGTGGACGGAAGGACTTATGGCTGCCGCTGTGAGTGAGCAGGGTGCCCCAGAAGTCGTCATACAGGATGTTGGTCCATGGAGTGTCAGTGAGGAGGTCCTGGTTGGTCTTGATGGCTCGGCTACAAGGAGATAGAGGAAATAAATTAATTCTTAACCTCAAAGTTTATTAAATAAAAGTTTCACAATGATACGCAATGAATACTTTAATTTATTTACTTAATATTTCTTCTTTTTTTAAAAAGTTTTATTATTTTAGCAGCATCTGTTTTAAATATGGTCTTTCATTAGGTTTTTTCTTGTTACATAATGTTTTATTGACAGATGTTGGTTTGGACAGATGTTGATGATATTTTGTAATACATTAATTAAATCATATTGCAGTGTTGTTTTACTTTTTTTAACATCCATAACTAATTTTATGGCCACTTGGGGGGAAGTACAGTGCAACAATAACTGCATTGTCATCTTTTCAGTGAATGCAGTGAAATTATTAGCAGATGAGTTCCGTGAAAGTGAACCAGAACAGTAAAGTTGTGGGCAATAGAAGCAAAACAATCAGCTAAAAGTTGCTATAAAGCTTTGTTCAGTAATAAGGGTGGCCAATTAAGGATTTTCACCAGAAGCAGCATCAATCAATACCCATAACTGATCACAGAGTCAACTTGAAATTTTATTAGCCTATTAATCATGTAGCTTTATTTATTTATTTATTAATTTATCCATTCTTGACATTAGCACTGATTTGCTCTGCCACCCTCCTTGGATAGCTGCTTCTCTCTGTCCACACTAAATCAAAACATGGTCTTGTACTTTTGTGTAGCTAACTTGGCCATTTTCTTGCTAGATTTAGCAACTTTTCAGCCTCTTTTTAAAGACTTTATTTCTTAAAAAAAAACTACAAGCAACAATGCAGTCCATGCTTTTCTATTGGCTCTTCTCCCCCTCCTGTTGACCTATGTATAGACAGTCAGTGTACGAATGCGTGAGCATGCAGAAGGATGCCACTCGCTGTAGAAGTGGGAAAACGTGTATTAATTTATCAGCAAAACAGACCAACAGAGTACCTTGAAACTTAATGAAACACCTGGGAGAGCTGAGCCGTCAGTGATTCTCATGTCGCTCTTTATGATCCAGTTAAAATCAAATACATGTGATTAAGCATTAATCTCAATTTAAAAAATTAATAGTAATGACACAGGAGACACCTGCTGCATGTGTAACATGCCCTCATGTACAGAATGTTCGATGATCAAGGCGTAAGTGAATTTTGACAGACAAATGCAATAAAAGGACTACAGACTGTGATTAAATACACAAACGTGTGCAATGTTGCTCTCGCTCACTCACAGCATGTACATATGTCACAGGTACCTGCAGACACACACACACACATATATACACACACACAAGGGCAGGTGGTTTCACACCTCCGAGGCTGCTGTGGATTCTCATAATTAGCGGATCATTACTGGGGACACGAGCTGCATTCATGTACACTCACAGACTGCAACAAACGAGGTTCACCACAGGGAATCACAGTGATGAATAGAAGCTGCAGCAGCACAGAGCTGAGTGGGAGAATTCCCCACAAAATCCCCCATAAATACAATAGAAAAATCTGGAATTTTATCAAAGCCTGCATGGATATCAAACACTGGCTGGCGAAAGTACAAATATCTTAGCAAATTTTATCTTCATGACTCAAGACAGAGGCGGGTGCCAGGGGGAAAAAACTAACAATCACGAACAAAACAAAGCCAAAGAAAAACCACTGTTTCTCATGCACTGTTAATATCTGGGGTTCAGTTTAAAAGCATGTATTTTCTATTCACACTCAAACAATTTCAAGCTTATTTAAACTATGCAAAAGCACAAAGCATCCACAAAAATTAAAGTCGTTTAAACATAGTCCGATTGCATAAAAACTAAACCTCAGTTGAAACACTAAAAGCTTTGCAGTTGGCCAAAGGGGGGCTGTTAAACATGGACAAAACTAAGGAGTGGGCCAGGTTTGAGATTTATAATAGGAAAAATATATATTTTTTCGTGTTTCACTTTTATTATCAGAACTGTTTGAGTTTTTACTGCATGAGAACAACAAAAGAGATGAAGCAAATTAGACCTATGGAGGATTGAAAGACAGCAGTGATTCAAATGTTGCTTGAATCTGCTGTGATGTGACTGATTTTTCAGTGTGATGAAAGAAAACATTGGTGTTTCATTGATATTTTTTTCTGCTTTAGAAAATCACCACAGTTTCAATACCTAGAGTTAATTTTAAATGCCATAATTAATTGATTGGGCAGTTTTTGTGAAAAGATTCTACGAACTGACAGAATAATTTACAATAAACTTTAATTCAAAGGCTTAACAGACTGATAAAATACCACAGTAACTTGATGCAATGTCAGGCTCGACTGAAGCAGCAAAATGCTTTTAAAAATAACATTCAGCTAAAGACAATTCCACCTAACAACTGCCTACAAGGTGATTCAAGTTCTGGTGTAAACATAGAAAATCTTGCTGTACATCCCCTCCATACTGATACTGAATAAATCATTCATTTCAAAATAAACCCATAAAACAAGAACACCAAAATCAGTCTACTGCAGATTTAATGGCTTAAATGTATTGCATCCCAAACATCAAAGCATCAGACAATGAGCAGAGTGATAACACCTCGCCCTCTCCTCTGCAAACATGCTGATTATTTAGTCAAGCCACGTAGTTTTTGTTTTTTTTTTTGCATGTTGCTGCACAAACTGATGGAGTATGTGAGACAGACAGTCTAAAACTTTGTGTTTCCAAGATTTGATCAGACTGCTGTAATGGCAATCTTGTTTCTCAGGGCTTGATCATGATTAGTGCTGTTTTCTGAGCTTGTGCGTGGAGCACCAGAGAGGAAAAAGGACAGCGACACGGGGGCCAGCCGAGGACTTCCTTTGTCTGGAGATTGTAACTTAGTGCACAGCGCATAAAGGAGTGGGAGGGAGAGAACGAGGGAGATCGGGCTGCAAGCCTGTACCCAGCATGAGAGCAGCCGAGGTGAAAGGGAAAAGACTGGAAAAATGAGAAGGAAAATAATGGCACATGAGCCAACGAATACGGCGTAAAAGCGATAAATTGCTCGACGTGTTAATTCTAACATCACTGTTTTTTCCTTCAAGCCCACAACTCTGTCATCGCGTGAGCTGTATAGTAAATTCCTCCATTTCCCAGGATTGTTCTCCATCAAGGAAAGGCTTGTGTGTGTTTCTAAGGCTGCAACAATCAAAGTGAAACTCTCCCTTGTCTGATATTTCTAAGAACCAAATGCATTACATCACTCAGTTCACTTCCTTTCCTCACTATACTCCACACGGAGCTTTTAATTGAAGTGTATTTTGACATCTCTGTACCATGTATTGTTTGATATGACAGCAGGGGGGACATGAGATACAAGGGCAATAAACTTTTTATTGAAAACAGCATTTATCAACACTGAAAGTTTTATTGATACTTAACTATGATTCACTGCAGAACAGAAAAGTATTCTGTCCACCAAAACGAGCCATGTGTCCATGTTTTTTTCCACTTCTCTGTCCCTTCAGGCACTTACAGCCAGCTATCATATCCAAACATGGCAGGATGCACCCTCACCCGGCTCCCTCGTGTCCCTTAGCATGGCTTGGATCTCAATACTCCGCTGATAAATAATTAAAATATTCAAATCAGCGCCAACCACTCATCTCCCTCCCTGTTCCTGGCCGCCACTGGAGGATGAAAAGAATGCATTAGCCATGAGGGTTTGGGAATGGGTTGAAAGCACTGCTGTGTGTGTGAGTGTGTGTGCATGTGAGTGTGTGTGTGTGTGTTTGTGACTATAAAGGCTACTGTAAAGGATGTGAATGCTACATGCAAAGGTGTCCATCTTTGTGTTTGCGAGCGTGTGCACATGTGTGACAGCAGAGCCTGTGCTGATGGCTCCATTGCAGGGCTGCAGATAGAGTGGTCTCCTGTAGTGATTTCTCTTATAGAGGGGGGGGGGCTCTTTTGTATTCAGCCGTCGTATGTGGGGCAGGCAGGCGGGCGGGCGAGCTGTGGGGCACTCTATTCACAATCCTCAAAGTACAGGACTGGTTTGGTCTTTTCAATTTTTCTTCTTTTTTTTTTTTCTTTTGGTTGGGTGGGGGAGCATTTCCATCAGGGGTTGAAAAGAGACATTAGCGGGTAGGGGTACGTTTTTTTTTTTTCTTTCGGTAATAGGCCGAGGTCCTCTTTCACCTGTCCACTGCTCTCAGTGAAGAGAAAATTGGCTGTCTTTCAGTGTTTGGGCATGTGTCTTTTCAATATGCAAATGTAGCACTCCACCATCTCCCCAAGAGTGATCTCACCAACAGTGATTTGCTTTTCATGTGCTGAGGTTCATGCACGCATGGGCCTCTTTGAAAGGCAGCAGGCGAATATACATTAAACCTGCAAACTGGCTTTTTTTTCTTATGCACACTGATTAGGTGAATTCAGGTAAAGCAATAATTCATTATACTGCATAACTGACGAAGGAGGAGATGTGGACAAAGAAATAAAGAGGAGTAACAGATGTTTTTTTAATGATTTTGTGTGAGAGGAATGAAAATTACTTATTCTCATCAAAAACAATTAATTAATTGGAATCCAATGGATTAATTAATTGGAGCAAAATCTGCTACAACAGTTTATCGTGCCAATTGTGCAGCAACAAATAAAAAACTGTTGACTTACCCTAATCTGTAAAAATACTTTTTTAATTAGAAATGTTCCGTTTATGTGTTAGCATAATGGAATTGAACAAAATAAAACAATATCAACAAAATCTATTATAATTCAAATCAGAATACAAGAAAAACATGATGTGGACTCTTGTAAGATTTAGCTGGATAGAGGAGTTCAAATCAAATCATATCAATCAATATGGCAACAACACAGAGCTTTTGTCTTCTGTTATATCTTTTGGATTTTTTATTATATCATTATATTGATTTTAGCGTAAATGTAACCAATGTCATTGTCTCTCTCTCTGTGAACATTAGTTTAGAACATATGTGAACTTTTAATGAAAATTCCTCGTCTCTTTACCAAACATATAAAGCTATTTACACAACGCTGCATCTACAGGTTCAATCATTTCTGCCCTGCTGATCCTCTCTGAACAACTCTCCTAAGGCAGAGAAGCCATGGATAAATCCAACTTCTTATCTCAGCTAGAAGTGAAAAATCCCCAGAGTCAGAAACTGCATCCTGTTAAAAAGAGTTGTATCCTCAAATGTAACCTCATAAAGTCCAGTTTACAGATTTCAAATGACAAGTTTATGCAAAAACACAAACTATGGTCCACTTGCACTTGCTCTCTCGCTCTCTGTGGTCTGACTGAACAAACCTGCTTTTTGTTTAAAATGTTTTACGCTGCTCCACTTAAAGACACAGCAATATTAACTGCACTGCAAAACACTACACTCGAGTCTATTTTAAATATTTGGGCTCTCGTCCAGCCTGTCTGTCTGCATCATGTGCACTCGCTCCACTCTAATAAACATCTGCCGTATAAACTGCCATCACTTAACATAATCAGGACTGGCTGAATTACAACCTCTTGCAGCAGAGCGCATCCTCCTGCTTCCTGACGGTAATGAGATGGATTAGCCAATCATCGTAAAAACAGCCCTGTTAATGGATACTGGACTGGACATTATTTCATGGATGTCATCACCTCTTTGTTCATTTTCCTGTTTTTTTTTCTCTGCCATTTGTTGCTATTATTTCTTTATAGTTACCCACATCCCCACTCCATGCATCCTTTCGTCTGTGTGACAGATGGCCAGAATTTATGTTTAGACTGCTCCAAAAATTTCTGAAATACCAAAAAAATGTGAAGAAATAATAATTCTGAGAGATGCCTTTGCACTATTATGCTATGTTGCTAGCTACTCCTACTGCAGTGTAAAAACCAACTCTCTGTTCATTTGGAGGTATCGCCAGGATGTTTAGCTAACAAAGCCACTAGCTGCACAGCTAACTGAGCTAACAAGCTAACAACAGCTATAGCAAAGAGTATAGTGAGCAGCATGTGGGGTTACTTTGGTTATATGCTGCCCCTTTTAAAATCTTAAGTTGATCCCACTTCATCTATGTCCTCCATCCATCTAATTCCTCTAATTTATCGCCATTACTTTCTTCCTTTCTGCTTTTTTGTCTTTATACCTTTCTACACTCCTTCATAACTCATCTGAACTGGTCTACTTTGGTACCGAGAACTTTTTAATACCCCTCGTCTGGCCAAGATTTATTAAATTTCCGTCTCCTTACTGAGCAATCTGAGTGCTAATTAACCACAAAGACAGTGAGCTGCGGCAGACAGGCCTACTCATACACTGCTAATCTCTGTCTGGCGCACTACTGAAGTAAACACACCACTGATGCTACCGGCTTTTTGGAGGAGTAGCAGGAACGTAGATGATTACAACTTCATGAGATGGAAAGGCCTCTGTACCGATGGGACAAAACACGGCAGCACAGAGGAAAATGAATTGAGGTGGAAACACGAAAGACCAGCTTGATTACAGAGCTGCTGCCTTTATTTTATTCTTAAATCATTAAGAAAAAATCTTAGAGAGCATTTCAAAAATAGAGTTAAAGAGCCTGCTGATGGCTGTGTACATTAACTGCAATGTTTGCCTTTGTTGCCTGCCATCTCCCTCTCTTTTCCTCATGTTACCTGTCTAATGTTCCTACGCATTTTGCAATAACAATGATCCCTCAGGTTCAGTGCATGTCAAACTGTGAGATGTAGCACTAACAATTTTTTTGTCTCAATGAATGTCAGACTGTTGTGATATCAGTTGTTGAGATGTTTGATTTTGAAATCTAGACTTCTATTTTGCACAACAATGTACACAGAAAAAAAAAGTAGACAAGATCAAGAATTCGCCTCTTCTTTTTGTTTAAAGATGGCAGATATAGTGTAGAGTAAGTTTGTTCAACGAGTGTTCAAATCTTTTATATCTTTTAGATTGTAAAGTACAGTAGATGTGGAACAAAAGCAGCCAAACTGTGAGAATAGGCTGCCAAAGCCTTAACTCAATGGTTGGAGGCCATGTTTCACAGTGCAATCTACAGCTGTTTTGGTCTGCAGAACAAGGCCTCAATCACTCCTTTCACTATCGCCAGTTTTTGGCTGAGAAAGTCCAAAAAGGGTGCAAGACCATTTTCAAAGATTCTTTTGTTTTAGCTTCTCTGATGTGATGTTTTGCTAGTTTGCTGTGACTTATATCCCTGCATCTAAAAATACATGTAGTTTTGAACTTTTGGTTAGAAAAAGAAAGAAAGACATCAACGTCAGGTTAAAAAAAGAACAGTGATGGTCTTTTTCATTTTTTTTGACATTTCCTTGATCTAAAACATCTGCAGAATATCTTAGAATGGAAATTACTGTTTTGCTATTATTTCAGATGCAAAAATATCATAAACAAAAAACAGAAACATAATGGAAAATGTGTTTAAATAGCTTATTTGAAGCCATCTATCAGTCCCCTCTGATACCCCTGTTCCTGCTAATCTGTAAGATTTATGCCTTTAATGACCCTAATTAAACTAAAACAAATGCTTGATAATTTACTGAAATTGATAAAATGAATCAATTTAGACAAGTTTTTTCTGAGTTATCAAAACAGTCTGCATTGGAAGACGAAGCTCTCTCTGCATTTACTACCATTTACTGATTTCATCTTAATCTACATCCTGTCTCACATGCACTGGCAGTGGGATAAGGTGCAGTGTATTACAGACAGAGTGTATGTGTGTATGTGTGTGTGGGTGGGTGGGTGTCAGGGTCCAGATCACCTCTGCGTTAATCCACTACTAACAGGATTAGAAAGTGATCATAGGGTGCATGGAGTTTCTGAGACATGCACTGAGGTCGGGGGTCAACCGCTAATCTGATTAAAGGTTGTGTGTTGTGCACAAGGCATCCACACACACATGCTGCTTGCAAAAAGATGCTGTACTGTATGTGATCTATATGAAACCGTGTCCTATGGTGTCAAGTTACAGTTGGCAGGGAAATACAGTTCATGGCTTAGTTCCCAGTGAACGCCACAGCTGGTGGATGATAAAAAATCCCATAAATTTCACCTCAGTGGTCACTCCGCCGGGAGGGGAGGGGGGACTTCACCACATGAGGTGACTGGAAAGTGGAGCTGGTGATAGGGTCTTCTCTTTTTTTTTTTAATCCTGGAGGTACCTACCCATCAATCAGATTGCAAGGCTGAACAATCATGCTTAAAGCCATTACGCCTGCTGGCTGGGCCTGAGTGATTCATTCACTGGCTGATTATCAGCTGTTATAATCCTACCATTATGTGGTCACAGCATGAGAGGAGGAGGTGGTGATGAAGAGGAAAGAGTGAGATGCTGAGGAGGGTGAAAGACACTAGAGCTCCAGTGTGCCCTCCTCAATATCCTTCTTACTTTAATTAAGTGCTTTTCCTATTTGAGTTCAGTGATTGCTTATGCTGCAGAAACACACAATACATAAAGATGTTAATACAACATATCCACTTTTTATCACCTCTTTGTATCTGTTTGGTTTGTATATCTGTGGGTCGTAAGGTCAGGAAGTGAGCATTAAGGGTGTGTTCAAACACTATACGTCAACAACATCGCTGGCAGAACAATACCCCAACAAGAAGTGGCACGGCTACTTTCCCACACTTCGTCCCACGCCAAACTGGCACTAATATGGGAGGGGAGGAAAAATGCATAAATGGCCAGATAGCATTCACAAAACTGCTTCATACTGCCAGCGGCCTCATTGTGAAAGATTTATGCTCAACCTCACAGAGGCTGGTGCGTAAGACAAAGTCTGACATTAATCTGGCAGATTTTAATGTCCGGCTCAGATGCAATTACTTGTTTCTTTCCTTCATCTGAAATGTGTGAACAGTGATAAACTGCTGCTAGATGGTGTTCGGCATAGCTGAGCACTGATGACATGAAAACAAAGAAGGAGAAAACTGCCAAGATTTTTTTTTTTAAAAGATGTATTACTGAAAATAAAGCACAAACACAGAGGATGAAAATCACTTTGTATTCAAGGCACTAACCTACATTTTTTTCTCTCCTGCTCAGTTTACTGGATCTGTCTTTTCATTGATTAAAAATAGCCCATCCTGCAGCTCCCAGCATTTTTCCCAAGGGTGCAGAATAACCAGCCAGAAGTTTGGGGGAATGAAAAGGCCAGATAAATGACTTATTTTAACTTTTCCTGCAGAGATTAGTTTAAAGCAAATAGCACAAAACAGTCTATTTCACTGCAAATATTTAGTTATTTTATTGTTGCTCTCAGATCCAAGCATTCAATGACTGTTTCCTCTGGGGATAAGCTTGTTGATAGAGTGTTAATTAAAACAGAGTTTACTTTTTTCACTCTTGCATGAGCAAACTATGAGGGAAGCCACTGACTGTATAGTATGTGTTGATTCTTACGCAAATATTTGTATTTGTTTACATCCGTCCAACATAGACTCGGTGATGCACATTCACTGTGAGCTGCAAAGATACTTATCCACACTTGTGCTACATGATAAGGGCCAAACTGACAATCAGGATTACTCTGACCAATAAAGAGATCAGGATTATGTGCTCTGATTATTCATTCATTGATTAATTGAATGCACTTCCCCATTTATATAAATGGATCACTGTTTTTAGCTCTATGTTTTCATTATGCTGAAGCAAAAATCCTAGCATCAAAATGAGACTCTTTCTAATTCACAGACCATCTTAAAGAAGCAAAATATCAATAAAAATGGTGTTAAATCCTTTAAACAAATGTTATTGTTCTTGGCCTTTATGCTCTCATCACACTATTGTGTTTTTTCCGGTGTTAAGGCAAGTTAGTTGTGTTGCTTTGTGCTGCAGACACAACTAACTTGCATTAATTGCAATGATTTGTTCTTGCTTAACACCATTTTCCTCTAACCTTAGATAATACCGAACAAAAGATGATGATCAAGAGACTAGTTCTTTGCCTTCTGCTCTAAACAATTAATTTTAATTTTGCATGTTCTCTCTCTCCTTCACTGAAACGCTGAAGCATTGTGCATGATCAGTGGGTTATTTATCAAGGAAGCGCTTGTTTGATATGCAGCTGAGCTTCCTATTAGCAGAGAATGCTTTTCAAAAGTCAATAATCATGTTAATTTAATTCTGGGAAGCCAAAATTATTGGATCAGTGGTGCGGCTGTGATTCACACACAAAAAAATCAATGTTCCAAGAATGAGAAGATAAAAGGCTGAGGATGATTACAAACTTTGTTATGCTCCACTTACATCAATATCAGGGCAAAGTCCAACAAAGTACTATAAGTATTAATGATTTTAATTGGTGTGATCAAAAGGACACACTTCATCATTCTTCCATCATTCCATTGTTCCTCCTCATCACTGAAGTCCAGCTGTTTTAGCTTCATCACCAAATCGGCTCAACAGTCAGCTCATTCCTGATTAAGATGAAGTCTCCTCTCCATCCTTAAGTCCGTCCGAGCAGCCAATCAGGAGAAACAAGTGTCTTCCGGGGGCTCTCAGCTTCAAAGAGACTAAAACAGTCTGAGCTAAGCGTCAGGAAGTCGGCTGTCTCTCTTTTGTCAGGCCAAGGACTCGCTTTCATGTCCCCTGTGAAGCCAGTTTCCTGACTAGCACAACAGCTAACTAAACAGACCAGGGTCAACAAATTGTATGTAACATGACTGTGCACCTAAATATACCAGGAACTTAAAAAAAAAAGAAATCAACTGATCTCACTCGGCTATAAAGTGTCTATAAAACATGAACCAAGAGCTGTTGAGTTTGGCAGCTGGAGGCAAAACCAGTCAGTCAATGGAGAATTTATAAGGCGTTCAGTACTGTATTTTGAATTTATGTCATTGCTTACTGGTAAAAAAATTGGTGTGATTCAACCTCTTGACATTTTCCTATTGCCAGAATAACTGCCATGTTTTTCAAGGCCTCATATATATTTATCTTGAAAGGTGCAGAAGGAGTTTGCATTGATGTTTCAAATAATAGCAAAGCAATTTTTTTCACTTGTTATGCAAGGACCTTTTAAGCTGATTAATAGAAACGTGGGATATATAATTATTTATTTATTTTCTGGCTGTTAATTATATGAGAAAATCAATACTAATGTCTGTTTAGTAGCTACTGTAAAAGGGAAAGGCGATTAGCTTTGCTTTGCTTAAAAAACGCTGGAACAATAAGCTGCCCCGTTCAAAGTTCACCAATACGCCTAACAAAAACTCTAGACCTTACTTGTTAACACATTAAATCCTATTTGTTTAATCTGTAAACAAACAGCATGTATAAACAAAAAGTTGTAGTTTTCCTGAAAGTTAGCATACTTTGCCTTTGTTGCAAGCTTTTACACTAATCTGAGCTAAACACCTCGTGGGAGCACGTCCTCTATCATTAAGAGTATTTCTTATGCAGACATTTCTTATGCACTATATTTACTGGTAGAAAAATTATGAACCCAATCACTGAGAGTGCAACTCCATCTATTTTTCAGCAGATTGATTGCCGTGTCTTTATCTCCATCTGAGTGATGGATTGATCGTTTCCCATTAGCTGGTCACACAAAACAGTGGAGCTCTGACAGCTGTGCCACCATTGCCACCTCAGCTAAAAAGAAAGCAGAGCCCACAGTGGTGCTCCCTGACTGATGGTGTCAATAAAAGGCTGTGATGAATCCTCTGCCTCACCAGGGGGAACGGCTATGGGAAATCAATGGCTAATAAAACTAATGCTGTACTTTCCCCTGGGGTATAAATACAGTGGACGCAGTGAAGTGAAAAGACTGGGTTGGGATTTAAAGGGGTCAGAACTCTTGTCTTAAAAAACGCTGTGGAATGAATTGGGTTTTTAATCAGTGTGATGAACATGAACTTCCTGTCAGTAAAGCCGTTCATCCCTGCAGAGGAGAACCTTGTTGAAGCAGGTTAAGTCCGCTTTCGAGCAGACCTGCCAGATAAAGTGTTTGTTTAAAAAAAGCACGTCAAAAAGCTAAAAATGTGAGTGCTATTAAATTGAAAAACACTTGAAAGTAATGTTTGGGGAATGCACAGTTCAGTTCAATTTACAATTTCACACCTCCATGAGCCCCTTGAAGACCACCAGGAACTTTCTTGCTTGTATACAGCTGTGTTTCTCTCTTATACTTTCAGATAGGAGCTCTTCATGTGAAATTCATAGGTATTTAAAAAACATCTCACCCAATAAATGTGCCATATGCCTGCAGTATGGTACTGTGCCCAACAAGCACTCACGGTGAGAAACACTTCCACATGAGCCAATGTCCAGGAGCACTGCACGCTGAGAGATTCATAGGGTTTCTAAAATCCTTGGCTTTCCCACACATCCAGCTCTTATCAGCGAAACAGTGGCCAATTTTAACACCCTCCATCCAACCATAAAACCACCTCCAGCATGTTACAAGAAAACAAACGAGTAGCCAATCAGTCTGTCCAAGTTCGGCATCCAGTACGTTCCCGACAGTTGATTACAGCGTCTGACTGAGATCGGCTAATTAGGGTGGCCTCCCCGAGTCGCCTGCATTCACAGTGATAAATGTTATGCTTGATTAAAAAGCAGACTGAGTGCTACTCTCTGACTTAGCCAAACAATACATAAATCACAGCTGTGTGCAGGCTAGATATGATTTAAAAAGCCAGACAGATGTTGCTATTTCCTAGCTCGCTGCTGCAGATAAAACATGGTTTCTTATACAGGAATTGAATTATGCTGTTTTACAGGGGTGTTAATTTGTTGTATGCTAATTTTACTATGTTAATTACAACATACAAAAATGAGCAACAAGGCTGTTACTTTTTATTTAGAATTTTATCTAGCATTTGAATGAGGGAGAAATAAAATATTCAATCAGTAATTATAAGTTTTTTCTGTATTTGCAAACACAAATGGTTCAGGCCTCAATACTTAACTCTTCAGTGAGAATGGAAATTTCCTAAACTCTGATTAGTGTAATATTTGCTTTTTAAGAATGTTGCACAGCTATTGGTCAAAAGTGGCAGACATGCCTGCGTTTTTGAGGGCATTAAACAGTTCATAGCTGTTTTCAAATCAGTCCACAATTTACTTTTACAATTTAATTTGTTCAGTAGCCCAAAGTAATAGACGCTTACTAGGTATTTCGGAAATGGTGAATTTGGACACTTATTACCATCATTTTGATGCATACATGCCCAGATTTCACACATTTATAATTTGGACACTCTAATAAAATACATGTAAATTGTAATGTATTGTATACACACAAAGCTATAGTTCAGGATTAGGTCATGTTGTATGCATTTAAATTAAATGCAACAAATCATGTTCACTTTCTAATTTGCAAGACTTTTTTTTAAAAAAGTGACAAAAGAGCGGTCATATTCATGTCTAAATATTCTTCTGAGGTTACCATGGTTACTGTTACAGCTCCAGTGGCATGTCTGCTTCACTAACAAGAGCACGTGACTGTGTATTTTTAAGCTCCAGGTATTCCTTCTCCCTTTTTCCCTCACCTATTTAATTCCTGGTACCTTCTGCTTCTACAATCAATTGCATTGGCCTACTTCCAGAGGTAGAGCTGCAGGTTTTGGCACAGTGACCTGCAAAAACACGCACCCCTAGTCACCTGAATTAATCATTATGGAAGCCCCTGATCCACACGTAAATTAAAATGGGGAACTTGCACACCAAGGGCAGACGCATTGCCTGGAATCGATTTGTCACCACGTGGACCAGATGAATGTTGACGGGTCATGAAGACTCACAGCTCTGAAAGGACTGCCAATGTTCTGGGCCAACTTCTCATCTTAGTTCAGTGGTATTGTTTGCATGCACACATGCAGAACACAAGGTGTGGACATACTGCATCAACAACACCCACTAATGCCCTCTCCAGAGAGCTGCAGCCCCCACTGTTCACTGTAACTGACAGCACAGCAGACCTTGGCAACGTCAAGCTGGCTTTACTGTCACTTGCCAAGGAAAAAAAAAGTTCCTTTTCTCTTGTATCAGACCTTGAAAACCAATGGAAGTTGAACTAAACTGTTGTGACTCTTGTTCTACTATAAAGTAGCTCAAAGGGATAAAGAGTGAAGTTCTTTGGTTGGAGAATAATCAAATGTGGATATGAGGAGACCATTATTTGTGGTGCAGGTCCTTCTCTCTGGAGACAAAAACTTCTGTTCAAACTTCAGAGTTCCTTTAAGAGCCTCAGATCAGTTTTGATCTGCTGCAGGGATTATAATGAGGACAACTTTAATTGCTGATGACAAATCTCAGAGCCAGTAGAGGATCTGAGTGCTTCAGCGCTGCCAAGGGAGCAGCTGGAGAAACAAAGCAGCATTCTGTTTCTGCTCAAAAGCCTTCTGTCTCTGATTAAACAACAAAAAAAATCACTTTAATGCTCCATCAGAATTGGTTTGTGATCTGATCAGGAATATAAAAATGCAGCTATTTTGAGAATGTAGAGGATTTGTGCATTTATGGTGTATGTAAAGAACGGCGGAGAGTTGTACAGGAAACAAAACATCCTGCAGTGTCACACTTTGGCTTCTCTCTGCTTTGACAGCTTTCAGCGGTCAGATTCGCATGCAGCATTTGTAATGGCCAAGTACGCTGCACTAACGGACCGTACAGTGCTGTATCCAATCCAGAATAGGCCTCCCTTTCTTCTGCCGTGACCAGTTGTCACATTCCAGCATTAGCGAGAGAGAAACGGCAGCTATAGAGGGGTACCACGGGGGCCAACCCAAACCAAATCTGTCTTCTTTTCAAGGATCTCCGCTAATTATCTGAGATCTTTTCAAATTCTGATCTGTGATCTGTTGAACATGGCTGGTACAACAAACCCATTTGCCTGAACTCGATCCTCACATTAAAACTAATGAAGTCATTGCTAAAGTGCAAACCCCATTGATATGACCCTTAACTCAGGATAAAGCAAAAAGCTGGCCACATTTTCATTCAGCTCTGACACACCTAAGCAATGCAAATCCGATCAATAGTCTAAAGGCAATAATTATAGTCTGAATTATGAGACCAGCAGATTTCAGTGCAATAATAAAATATGTCAGATGCATTTCCCTGCAGGAGGTTTAATATAAGTTTGTCAAACTATCAGCAGGGGTTCCAAAATATATGGCCCTGCTTAAAATGCTGCAGGAAACTCCATTATGAAACCATAAAACGCATCGTATAACATCATAAAAGTACCATATTCCCTTCTGAGATAGACTGCAGGGACAAGCAGACATGATGTCATGCTACGACGTCATGACATTTGTATGGAAGACTGGGTTACAAGTGACTGCAGCCAAGTTGTTCTTTTTGTCATTCAAGGTATACATATAAATCAATGCAATACAAAGCACTGATGGAAAGAAACTGAACACTTCCCCCTCATTTCCACAGTTAAAGAGGACTGACATGAGGCTCTGCATAAAGGAAGAGTTAAACTGCCAGTTAGCTTAGCTTGGCAAAGACTTCCTCAGTTGAGAGGGACCAAAATCAGCCCATATGATCATCTAAAGCTCACTGATAAGCATTTGCTTAATCCATGCAAACCTTTAACTGTAAGACATCAAGAAACATTTCACTGTATAAACCTCCAAAATCCAAAAACATGCTTGCACATAAAACAGGTTTAGTATGTTTGTTAGAATCCCTCTATCCCTCTAATGCTAACTGTACCTATAGACCGAGTCAGGCTAATTGTTTCCCCCTGGTTTTAGTGCTAAGCTAACTTTGACAGCTACTGGTGCCAGTTTTATATTATTTGTACAGACACTAAGTGATTTTACTTTTCTCATCCAACCCCCAGCATGACAGCAAATAGACTGTATTTCCCATAATTGTCCAACTTTTCCTGTAATTGCAAAACAAATGCATTGACATACTATGCTAAAGATAGCATGCATTTCCATTTGTGTGTGTAAAAGGGGAGAAAAAATACAATTGGATGGCTTTATTTCACATTCCAGACACACATCCATCCTGTCTGCAACATGGACGTCACATGTATGATTCTTGTGCTGATAACACTGCCAAGAAGTAGATGCTGCTGGTCACAGATGTAAAAAAAAAAAAAAGCAAGGCCACAGAGTGTAGATTAAATTGTCGCTGTCTGCCACCTCTGTAATAGATTGAGTGGATGTGGTATCACAGTAATGAGCGAGCCTTGAGGGAAAACGCTTGCGTGGAATTTTTTGATTAAATGCACAGTGTGGTGGGTGAGCAGGCACCATCCCACTCGGTGGTGACTGTTAATCTGTCTGCTCTCCTTGTCTACAGAGCAGAGATACAAATCTACAACAGGACAGAACCTATAGAAGCCTGAATTCACATGAAAAAGAATAACGGATGGCCTTGGATACTGGATTTCTTTTAGGCAGGGTGCAACCAATCAAAGTATTGACAGAGTCAAAGCTCCCTGCTGCATGTCTCTTATCAAAATGAAAGTGCAAATGCATCACAGAGCTCATATCAACTATCAAAAGCAAACCATGCATAATTCAGTGACCTTCAGTGCAGTCCGCCAGATTAAAGATTAAAATAGTAAATTGAAGGGGTGAAATGTGAGGGGGTTAGAACTGAGTGGTGTGGTAAAATTCCCCCCAAACACATCAAAAATAAATAACAGTCCTGTCAGAGCATGAAAGCACAATAACCAAGCCTTTCCCAGTGATCCATGAATATCACAGTGATGGTGAGAAACAAATTACAGTTTACAGAGGGACATATATGGTTGCTGGTTTATCTCAGGCTGACTGAGGCGGGAAAACAGCCATTATCAAGCGCAGATTTCTACCATTTAGCAAAGCTGGATTTCACTGTGGCTTTCTTGCAGTCTGAACTGCCATGTTTACTTAAACAGCGATTCACCTTATCTCCAACAAGCTCCTTGTAGCAGAAAAACAAGGTACTGATCCAGTAATGAGACTAACTTTGCAGAAATAGGAGTTCAGTTCCCTTCCGTGTGATGGGTGAGTGGACTATTGAGCAATGCTTAAATAGGCAGTCCATCAAAACAGGGAAATTGGCTGAAGTGTTTCCTGACCCTGCACAGAAAATTAAGGAGGACGGTTAAGTTGAAGGATGATGTGCTTTACGGTTCTAAACACAGAATAATTACCTTCCAGCCGAGCCAAATCCTGATTGAATTGGTGTTTCGATTTGGCTGAAAATGATGTACCACAAAACCCAAAAATCTGCATTTTTATTGTTAAGTTGGAAATTACAATGTCAGTTCCAACTCCGAACAGTTTAACTAACTCCCAATTTTTTTACAAAACATTTTTTCGATCAGTAACCAATTCTTTTTTGGTCCAGCTATTTATGATAATCACTATCATCTCTTTTCATGTCTCCAAATAGCCTCCCATTGTGCCACAATGAGAACACGTCCAAACATCACAGCTGCACTGAGACCTCCAAACTTCCTCTATCTGTATTATCAAGTGTGGTTCTCCACTTTTAGGCGCTTATCAGGAGGAAACAGGAAGAGGAGAAAGGCTATCTCCCTCTGCAGAGTAAATCATGTGGATGGGAATGAAATGGGAACTTTCTATATTCCCTCTAAACATTTACAAAGCCAGCAAGTGTGAAGAGAATTTAGAAGGATGGCAAAGGATTTATGTAATGCAGGAAGTAGAAACTTTATACAAGTTTTAAGCTATACATAGAAAATGAGGATATGGTCATAAATTTTTATAGCATACCCATTAAAAAGCCCTCACAATGGGTTTATAATGAGCATCTAATTTCTCTGGAAAGTCTTTAATGTCGTGCTGAAAAGACATGAAGGCAAACAAATATGAACACTTGAGCGACAAAGCTTCCAAACACCATAACTGTGTCCTTGAGCAAAGGTAGTGGGGTTGTTATCTGATCCCTCCTGAACCCTAAATCTCTCAAGCCCTCACTCTCTCAATCTCCCCCTCTTAGTTCTTTTATTGGTGAGAAACACAAACCGATAATTCCCCACACAACGGGTACTCCACATTTGGCCCTGTTCTGACCCAGAAAGCCATATGCATATTAGTATATTTTACAACAGTTAGCTGGATCAGCCATGCATGAAGCTAGGGTTCAGTGCCAAGGTTACCAAGCTAATGAATTTCAATTGCTTTTGTGCGCCGCCTGGCACTTATAATTAAGGCACAGCACAGTGGCAGTGTCTCATGCTGAGATGAATGGAAGTTTCATCATTGCATGCATGGCTCAAGGATTTTTATCTCATCCTCTTTGGTTATTTCTCAAACAAATAGCTTGTTTCATAACACAAAAACATTTTTTTTTTTTTACTTTAACTTTGGGAGCAATATTACCCCAACTCAGCTAAATGCACACGGCTTGGGGAAAATG
Source organism: Acanthurus lineatus (assembly GCA_029814665.1). Lineage (NCBI taxonomy): Eukaryota > Metazoa > Chordata > Actinopteri > Acanthuriformes > Acanthuridae > Acanthurus > Acanthurus lineatus. The sequence continues at coordinate 11,945,330 of JAPZDV010000015.1, forward strand.
TTATTGCTCCAGGTGATGATAACAGCAGGCAGTTAAAAATATTAATGCAGCTCATTTCAACCAGCTGTTAGGTGAGCACTTTATGTGCATATCAAAGTTAGAAGAGTTACAAAGGCTGCAGCTTGTGTTGAGCTCTTTATTTTAGAAACTTTGATATCAGTGAGCATTAGCAATGTAAAGAGAACTTTATGATAGTTTTAGCAAATGCACTTCTTACTCTTTTAGAAGATAAATAAACTGCATTATATGTAAAGTAAAATTAAAGCTATAGCCAGCAGCTGTTGAGCTAAGCACCAAGATTACAAACAGACTCTGACTTTGTCCAAAGGTAACCGCACCAGAACCTCTAAAGGTGACAAAACACATTGTTCTTAGTAAGCCATGCAAAAGTCAAGGAGTAGACACAAAAAGTCCAGTATTAGCTTTGGTTTCTTTTAATTTAGCTTAGCATAAAGACTCGAACAGCAGGACACAGCAAGCAAAGCTCCCACCAAGTTCAAACAAGGTGACCTCCAAAGTTTAATGTTTACTTTGTCTTTAAACAAAATTGGTGAATAGCTGTAATGCAAAGATGAGAAATCTTGGTGTTCTGAGAGTTATATGCTGTAATTGTTTTTTATTTTTTGCAACATGGGAGCCAATGATGTGTTGAAGTCTTTACTTTAACTCCATATAGTTATGATGTCAACACAAGAGTGGTATCAATCATCTAATCTCTCTTCTCTACAGCTTATTTCCCAAAATACTAAACTATTTTCTTAAAGTTCAAGTTATGCAAACACATCAGCATCACATCAGGTGCTCCCTTTACCACCCATTATCCTTTCATCTACCACCTACAAACAACTTCCATTAACTCAGAAATAGCTGCATGCACAGCTTCCCAAACCACAGGCATTTCAGCCTGAAACAGAACCTACTGAACTCTCTGTCAAGCTCTGTCAGTCTCAATCATACATCTGCGATGAGACGGGAGGGCCCATTTATTGGACTGCTGCCTAACCTTTTGTTGGTGGAAATTGACCAAATGGTGCAAAAAGTAGCCCAAATTATCACAATCTGCTCTCAACAATTTTCACTCACACTAATTCAATAAAAAGTAGCCAGAATGTGCAGAAGATCTCCCAATCAGGTAACACAAGCATCATCATTTTGATCACTGATGAAATCGACTACTCACAGCTGTCAGTGCACATTAAAAACACCATCAGCCTCCATATGCACAAACACTCCTCTAGATTTGGAGAAACTGTCTGATGAAAGTCAAAATCCTCTTTAGAGGTCTTTGCAGTCAGAGCTGATACAAGCTGTAGTGAAATGTGAGCACTTTGTCAAGTGCAGCAACAAAAAAAACATTTTCCTTTCTGTTCTGACAGCTGTTCTGGTTTCCAGACGGAAAAGAAAATCTCCACAGTCACTGAAACATGAAACTCAATGGCTATTGATTTCAAAAAAGGTAGAGAGGGTAACTGGTTGCGATTCGTGTGATCCTTGGTTAGGGTTTGGTTTTGTATTACATCCCAACTGCTGTAAGTTGTTTTAGAAATCCTCCTCATGGTGTAAAGAGAAAGTGGATGCCAGCTTCTAAGTGTAATTTAACACCACAAAAAGGTTCTTTGCTTACAAAGTAAGTTTAGTGCACTGAGGTAGAAATTTAACCCCCATGCTGCTGACCACAGTTGTGAAAGGTCTCAATTAAGGAAGAGCATGGTGAACACGTATGCGGTTAGCTAGATAAGGAACATGCAAGATCTTTTCACCCATTTATCTATGGTTTAAAATTGTCATCCTCCCAAAGTTAGCACGGGTGTTACATGACAAATCTATGGCTTTGGCATGTGTATCTTTTCTGGGCGCTGGCGAACTTGTGAGCCTGGTTGTCAGTGGATACCAGTGTTTTGAGATCCACATTATGGTGTGTATACAGGGAGGGTCGTGGGACTGAAGTTTGGCGGTTATGTCTTGGCAGACGGGCGGGTCGACTGTGGCCTGCGAAGCGTAAGGGCCAGCCAAAGGTTAGCCGCAGCCTTAACCAGATTTGTCCATCTCTGGGACGTAATGGGACAAGGAGAGAAAACGGAAAAATAAATAAAACTCATCTCTTCTCTATGTCTCATGGGTAGTAATCCCAGCAGTATTACAGTTATTTAGCCTTTCATGTGTGCTTGCTTTTAGAGAAAAGAGAAATTAAAAAAACTAAAATAGATACTTGCTGATGATGTTTGTTTTAAGACATCCTTGGTCTGCCCTCCATACATTACCCTGACAATAACACATCATGTTTTGTCAAAAATTTGTCTAAATTGATCATTAAGGGCTGCAATAAATTGTTTTTAATATAAAATAAGTTTTTTTTCTTCCAGACTAATTGTGCATTATTCAATTTAAAAAATGTCAGTAAATAGTAATTCCAAACTCCGAGGTGACATTTTTAACTTGCTTTTTCATGAATTCAAATAACGCTTTAGCCCTATAGCATTACGGTACCATCTGTATTCATCACACTTAACATACCTGCTAGACTTTGCTTTTCTAAAATCATGTTTATATCCAAGTATGGATAACTGAATATATCAACTTATCCACTGGAGGGTTACAGAGGGACTGGATGCGATTCCAGCTGATACTGGCCAAAAGGCCTGCTACATCCTGGGCAGGAAACCAGTCAACCACAGAGCTGTCAACCCTTCAGGCTCACTTTCACACCCATGGGTAATGTAGAGTTTCCAATTAACCTAACCAGTATATCTTGGATAGTGTTAATAGTAATCAACCAAGCGATCAAGAACACACAAAATCTGAAGTTTTTATATGCTTTTTTGCAGAATAACCTTGCTACTTCAAACCAGCAAGTGCTGTGATTAAATGACTGTTTTAAAGCTGTCAAAACTCCCTGAGGGTGACTATACTCATTAGCACAAAAGATGCTTTCAAAATGATGCTTTTAAATGATAGCCCCAAACCAATATCCTCTGCATCACTGAAAATGTCAAAGAGAATGTTCCAACGTCAGAAGTTTGAGCTGGCAGAGCTAAGAGCTGCACATGAAGGAGAAGATTTTGTTTATTATGACAATACCTTTCATAAAATGCTTCTGATTTAAAGTAATCTGCCCTGTGCTTGCCTCAGTACCCTTTCATTATGAAGAGGGAGCCATGCACGCTCATCTGTTAGCCACAGGACTGTTTTTCCTGCCCCTTTAAGGACTGCAAAAGCTGGAGCACATCCCAGTACAAGGAGATAGGCTTTAACATTTCATCCTCTGTCTTCAGCACATCTACTGCCGTTTCTTAAACACTGAACTGGACACCATTATCAACCCCAAGATAAATTCACCCCATTCATAATACTTGGTTCAAACCTTCATTTGTGGCTTTAGAGTCATTTCAAAGCCACAACATCTGCAGAGTAGACCACTAAGCGCTTTTGTGACGAAAATCTGCTAGCAATCAAACTGAGACTCTTTGCTCCTGCCTTCCTATTGTTTGAGTGATATTCCAAGCCCTCCACCACCAAATCTAGGGAGGCGAGACATCAACTGCAAAAATCTTTTTAAGGTTGATGAGTAAAAAATATGTTAACGCTTAAATATAATGAGATAGTGTGTAAGATGGCGACTTTTTTGTAACCACCAAACCACACTTTTCATAAGGGTTTGCCTGTGTCCCCTTAAAAATATATAATAGTGTTGGTACCCAAATCTAATTAAAAGTCTTTTCACTCAAAACCATCTTAAATTACTATTCATAAATACTTTTTTCATCAGTTTTCCTCTTTACTTGTCAGGCAGAGTTATTCATTTCTAAAAAGACTACAGTAGAAATTCCCTTGAGACAGAAACAAGCATTTTCACCTCAGCTATATTACTTACAACCAAGTCACTCATTTAATTAGCCTACATATTCCCTCAATATTTATCTGCTCCAAGCATATACTGTAACTTAAACAGCCTCCACACAACTAGAGCACATGTTTTGGATAATCATTTCTCTCGAGGCATAGATATGCGTGGTAACATTTACACCCACTACAGCGGGGCTGAAACGGATCGCGGTGAGCCTTGGGAGCTTCAACTCGGAGGAGAAAACAAATATGAGCAGTTATCAAAAACAGAGATGATTCAGAAATGACATGGCTCATTTTGATGGAGGACATATACATGCAACAAATGTACCCACTGGTTGTTGCTTCGAGAAATGTAATGTAACACTGTGGCAACCCATACTCTTTGGTTTAGAGGAGGAATTTGTAGGAACATGAAAGTGACTCTTTAGAAGCCATAAGCTATAAGTTTTGAGCAATATTGAGCAGTAACGCAATACTTATTTACACAAAACTAACTTTATTGTTACACGATTAGCCTTTTTTTTGGTTACACAAAAAGGATTAATTTAAGTTCATAAATAAAATACTTTATTAACATAACTACTATCAGGTTTCTAGTCTACAGAGGACTGTTAGCAAGTTTGTGTTAGCTTGGTGCAAGTGAGGCAGCTAGCCTTCCTGGTACTTTAAAACTGTCTTGTTTACCTGTGTTTTCTTGGCTGGTTGGCTTACTACTAGTATACTGACATTTATCTATCACTTACTTTCGTTTGGAGTTGGAAGAAAGTGTATGAACCCTGTGGCTTCACCTTAAAACACTTAACATAAGTGTTGTGCGCTGTTGGAGCTAAGCTAACTGTTAATCAGTTGGCTAATCCTTCAACCTGGTGGCTTCTTTTTGAACCGAATTTCTTTTTTTCTGTTTTAAAATATTAGGCTTGCTTTAATTGCTGTAATTTTATTTCCAGTCTCATCTCAACCAACTCATGGAGGAAAAAACTGTCTCTTTAGCTGTTAATCTTAAATGCTCCAAGCTAGGTGTTAGCTTAAAAGCCTACTCAGAGGTCCAGTGTGTATGATTTAGGAGAATCTATATGTAAAAACTAATGGGGAAAATGGAATATAATATTCACAAGTATGTTTTCATTAATGTATAATCGACTAAAAATAAGAATTGTTGTTTTCTTTACCTTAAAATGAGCCCTTTTTATTACAGAGTGAGCAAGTTCCACAGAGTCAGCCATGTTTCTACTGTAGCCCAGAATGGACAAACCAAACACTTTCTCATTAAAGGGTGGGTTTTTTTTTTTTTTTTTTTGCAAGTTTCAGTGCCTCCACAGGTTCTCCTGCATGCTGGGGATAGCTTGTATTAGTATTATAACCATCTTTATCTTCGGTGATTAGTGAGCAATATAGCTAAAATTTCATTTAATAATAAGAAATGAAAATTAATCAGTTCCTGTCCCAAAATATTCATGGTGCAATAAATCAAAGTTAGTAGTCAGCAGCCAGTAGCAAAGAAACAAGTGCATACACTGTCATAAAAACTGGCTTCCTGTTTGAAACTGTTCAAAATTTACTGCTTTCCCTTATCTCAGTTGGTACAAGCTCATGAATCCAGGGCATTAAACAATAAGCGCAGCATTAACACACTGTACAAAGGCTTGCAAGTCAGCACTTTTGCTTAAAACACTATGATTAAACTTATGATGAAAAGGCACTTCTTAAAATGATCCATACTAAGGGTATTTATTGGTTAACCTCTGAAACGAACAAACAAAAACAACAGTAACAGATGTTGAAACCAGCAGACTGTGATCTTTCGTCTTTTTTAAAGTCACGAATCTGTGAAACTTGTGTGTTATTTGCGTGGCATCTTTTAATTGTTTAAACCCTTGTTTGTGATAAACATTTTCTCATTGTGAGGACATTTCATACAGAAAATTAAATCCAAACCTCACCAAACTCCACCTTCCCAACCCCTCACTTAAAGATTAAACTGTTTTGCTCCTCTGAAACAAAGAGGGAAGATGTTTTCACTTCAACTCCCTGAGGGACCATGATGCATTTCTCAGTTTGGCAGAGGGACTGTGACGTGATTGAAGTCCCAGATGTTTTGGGATACATGACTCTGAATGCTGAAAGCCTCTTAGGATGCATTTCATTTCATGATGACGCCTTCTTTAGCTCTTGTCCTTGCTTCACTCTATGTGTTTACTGAATGTCCTAGTCCTCTTGGTAAAGACAAGCTACTACTGGGTTCATTTGTCAAAAAAAAAGTGTTGTTCAAAACCAATATCATTGAAATGTCTGCATCATGTGGAGCCTCATTTATTAACCTGTCAACTGCCTTAATGATGTGTACTCAAAGGAGAGTTCAGAGGTGACAGTGAATGTATTTTCCAATCTATAACCACCACTCACAAGCAATCAATCAAATCGCCTGTACCAAAATGAACCTATCACCACTGTGAGAGAAAAGCCTGACTGTAAACTAGCAGATCATGTTTTAAATTTTTCCTAAAAATCAAAAGTGGCTGGGCCAGAGTCCTCTCTCAGCACCCGTAAAAAATTTGGTCATTTCACACGAAGAGGCTGTTCACTGGGATTACCATTGGCCAGGAGAGTGCTTGGCTGGGTCCTGAGCTGTGCCCAGGAAAAACACTTGACGTGATTGAAAAAGCAGAAATCAGACAGAACATCAAAAATCAGGGAGTGCCTCGCAATCCCGTTCTCGATGTTAAAAACCACATGCGACTGCACATGCAATGAGAATTTGATCGTTGAGGGAAAGGTCAGACAAGATCATCTCAGCTCACAAGTGGGTTTAAAACGACAAATGAGGAAAAACAAATCAAGACAATCATTTTCAGACAACTCCAGACCTGAATGATCCACGCTCCTCCACTTCAATCCTTCTCTTGCCTTAACCTTTCGCTCATAACTCTCCTCTAATCCCTGAGGGAAGAGACCGGGCCTACATGACTCTTGACCCCAAAAGACGACGCTGTTTGATGAACGACCAGAGAAGGTCAGACCTCTGATTGGTATTCAACCTCCTCCATCTGAGGGCTCTGAACCAAAACGCCGGCGTGTGTCCCCCCCCAGAGTGCAAATTACCATTGTGACTTTGATAGATACACAGCATTGGTGGATACTGAACTTTCACTGAGGGGATGGAGTGTAAGCGTGGGCTGAAGCCGGCAGGGCAGCGCCGCAGGTAATATGTCACCAAAGGGCTTTTTTTGACAACCTCACAGTGTCACGGTCACATGTGCAGAAGAAGCTGACAGGATGAAAAGCCACTAGGCGCTTTTTTACAGAAGGTGTAATGGAAATGGAGACGGCATATGGAGCCCCACCACTCTATGTTTCTCCACTACCTCCTCCCTCACCTACACACACACTCTGTCTTACTCACATATAACACACAGAGGGGTCACTGATGGTGCTGAAAAGTAAAGTCGGGGGGGGGGTCTTTGACCTTTAAGGGGTGTCTGGAGAAGCATACCAGACAGCAACTACTGACGGAGCTGTGGACGAATAAGGGAGGCGACCTGTTCACTGTCTTCAAATCCGCACAGAAATGAACCACATACCTTTCATATCAGTAGTTTTTACCCTGTGATTTAATACTTGATAATCGTAGTTTTTAATTAATCTCATTTTTGACAGAGGTGTTTCTGGAGCCAAGTATTTCAGAGTCAGTGAAGAACTACCTGTCCACTTTGTCTTTTTTATTTTATTTTTTTTTCACGGGGGCCAGCTGCGGTGCAACTACTGAACATTAACATGAAGGGCAATTATTCTTGCAAGCACAGATGTATGGCAGGCACAAATCATGTACAAAAAAATTGACAGCACATTTTCCCTTTTTTTGCGTAGGTGTAGCACAAAAGGCTTGTGAGAGAAAAGGAGAGAGAGAGAGAGAAGTCTCAAATGTTTGACAAGACAAAGGTTTTAAAAATACGAAAAAAGTCAGTGTGTAAAACAAATACATATATCTTTGGGGTGAAACCAACAGTGAGTCAACAGAAAAAATAACTGTCAATTTTTCTAATTCTTAGTTGATCATTTTAAGCAATAACGCCCAATATTCTCTTAAGATTCGCTTCTTTTTTCTGAGTGTTTTTGAACATTTGAGGATCATCTTGTACACTATAATTGACATTTTTTTCTGTTTTTTACCATTTTATACATTAATTTAATGGTTAGCTGCCCAGCATGTTTTCTCAACTAATCTCAGAACTATATTTACAACTGTATTTATATGGCTACTAACTCATCATCATCTTATCATTAATTAAAGTCACGTTTTCACCCCTGCAGCACATCACTGTCCATCAGGGCTGCACAGGTTTTCTTGCCCACAGTCCTTCACAGTGTTTGTTTGTTCAGCTGTTTGCAAAATGAAACTCCCCTGGTTAAATGAGCTTTAATTCCCCCGGGTGCAGGGGCATTGTTTTAACAGGCATGAGCGCTCCTCCGACACAAAGAGCATCTGAACCCGCTTCATGCTCGCAGCATGTGATGAGACCGAGGTTGTTTTCACTTCAGCAGCGGGCTGAACTTCACCTCTCTCGGTGTTAGTTACTGTGAACATAGACCATGTGGTTCAGTGTGTGTGTGTGTTTTCTTTGAAAAGCATACAAGAAATTTCCTCAATGAACACGCACATGAGGGACGGATAAGAGTAATGAAGCATTATGAACTCAACTGGCTGCAAAAGCGCAATCCAAGTTATAGATGAACACCATTAAAAGCATGTTTTTGGTGATATTAATACAAGGTTTCACTGCACTCATCTTCTCTTTGTCTTTTTTTGCTTTTGACAACATCTGAGGAAATAAGCAGTGATTTATTGCAAGCTTCCGACAAAAGCATATGCAAACATGCGGGCAGGCTCAACGACCCGTGCCCCCCCACCTCCGTAACAGGAGGAGATGACAAGTGTAGGAGCGGATGGGGATGTTGTTGGCAGCGGCGCTGCTGCGCTGTGTGGGCGAAACCTACCTGTCATCGTAGCAGAAATCCGCGTCCAGCGTGTTCAGATAGAGACCCACAGCCGCGGCGGTGCACACCAGCTCCGTGATCATCTCTCACAGCCAAAGTGGAAGAGAAGCCGGGATAGAAATGACTGGAATCGGGTCTCCTCAGCTCAGCTCAGCTCAGCTCAGCTCTTGTCAAGTCTCTGTGTTATTGTGCTCTCTCTCAATTCAGCCGCTCGGCAGCACGGCTCTCCAGACAACGCAGGGCATTTCCCATGATGTGCAAAGTGTGTCAAAGTTTGCCATATTGCCTCTAACCCATTGTGTTGACAGACGGGTCAGGGGTGCTGGGGAATGGAGCTATCGCCGGGTCTGGCTCGGAGCTGTGCGCATTTCTTCGCTGCGGTGTCCTCGGTGTGCGCATCTCTTCGCCTTGGCAGTGGAGAGAGCAGAGCGGGGAGTCGCATGTGGTTTTCACGGAGGCTGAGCATGCGCACTGGACTCTGCGCTGGAGAAAAAAGATGGGGGAGTGTTGGAAAAAAGTAACAGTGTTTTCATGCATTACTGATGGACTAGAATATGAATCATCTAGTGCGGGAAGGCAAGCGTGACCATTTACAGCTACATACTTAGTCACCTCGAAGAGTAATTCAGAAAAAAAATTAGAGTAATTATTGTTCCTTTGGGTAATTTATCTTCTTTTAAAAGTCAATTTAAACACAAACATTTTGACATGAGCAAAATAGTTCAAATCAAACAAATATATCAACATAAAATTAAAAGCAACAATGCCTAAAAATCTGATTTATCACCTTACATGACATGACAAAAAATTGAAGAAACAATACTCACAATTTTAAAATGCATGTCATACAGCTAAAATAAAAGGTAAAATGCACAAATCATAGTAAAAATCTTTTGTTTAGACATGCACTCTCTTTTAAACAACATGCAGTTTTGTCCAAATTTGAAAATGAGCCACATCCCGTCTTAGAGAGCAAAATAATAAGCATTTGACTGTAAAATCACAGTTCAGTTATTCTAAGGCAAAAAACTGCAGTATTACATCAATTTGATTGCATAACTGACTGTGAAATTCCAGTATAAAGTATTAATTTATTATAATTTACTGCAAACATGTTGTAGTAACTTCTAATAGCCAACCCTAATTAATTGCAAACTGCAGTCAAATATTTTACTGCAGGCACTTTAAGCTTCATTTCCTGCTTCCGCTAAACGCTAAAATGTGCTGCTAAACAGCTGAGAAGAGGCTGCAGCTCCCATCTCATTCTAACCCCAAATTAAAAATATTGATTAATTTGCTACACACCAACCCCCCCATGTCCCTATGGAGAGGCAAACTGGGAGAGTTTGTGTGTGTGTGTGTGTGATTGATGAACCGGTGTCTCTCGCCCTGTGGTGAGGATGCATATTGGCGTCAGTTTGGAAACGTGCAGCCTGGTCCCGCTGACTTCCAGCTGGACCAACGCCTGTCCCTCAGTCGGGGCTTCACGCATAGAAATCCAGAGCAGAGCAGCGGAGATAGAAAAACAGATGGTCGGAGAAGGATGTATAGAGCGTCAGGGTGTCAGATGATGATGGGTGAGACAGTGATGGAGCGTTATTAGGCCGGCGAGACAGTAGAGAATCATTTGTAACAGTGGCATCCAGTGACCCTGATGCTGAACAAGACTTGACATTGACCTGTTGGACTGTTTAGAGAGGCATACTGCTGTGTATTTGTACCTGAGGCTCATGTTGAAGTGCTTCCTCCTCACAGCATCCGCCGAGTCGAGAGGCACCAATAAAACTCTGTGTTTGGATTGTGACAAGACACTCAGTCCCTCTGAAATTTAAACTGTAAGTCAGCCTTAAAATATGACCTTATAGTTGTTAGTTTTGTTAGATCAGCAGAACATCTTCACAACATACACTAAAACAATACCCACAGTCAAACACGAAGCTTACAAGGTGCACACTGCACCGTCACTCTGTCCCATGAGGACTGGGGCTGCTCCGTCTCGCAGTCGTCACAAGTGATTAAGGGATTAGTTAAGGAAAAGAGGGGAAAATATTCCTGCAGAATGTAAACACTCCCAGGGCAAAACAAACACATTACAGGAGAAGAAGTGTTTACTCCGTCTGACTGATTACCTGCTACATCCTTAGTGTGGTGCAGCATATACCGCTCACTCTTTAGGTGTCAACAGGAAACAGTCCTGAATAAAAACACCATTTTTTAGTTGCAATGCAAGTTTAAAGGGTACTACTAAAGGAATTACTCAGCATGCGTGCAGAGTTTGCTCTTTTTATCCCTACATTTCATCAATAAATTCTGTGTACTTGTCATATGTGATGAATGTATTTTTCTCTTTTTGTTTTGTTATTTGTTCATTTCTGTTTCTAGCAAGTGACAATCTTTTTTGGATCTTATAATTTAAAGGTCATGGGCTTCTCTCATTTAAACCACATTTTGTTCTGCTCATCGTCAAAACAAATGCTAGCATGTTCTGCTTGCCAAGTAAAATAGGCCTTGAACTTGGAGCTGAGTGCTTTTTATGGATATTTACAGCCAGTTTGCTTAACTCAGTACAAAGCCTGGAAATAGAGAGAAACAGCTAGCCTAGCTTGGTCTAAATGTAATCAAATCCAGCCCCCTGGCCCCTTTAAAACTCACAAATTAACACCATTTTTCATGTTTGCTTTGCAGTCCGTGCAAAAGGGTGAAACAAAATTCCTTGTGAAAAAGTAAAAAATCAAAACCTTTTCATATGCTAGCTGTGTCACACTTTTTCATGTCATCAAGCCAAGCTAAGCTAACTGGCTGCTAGCTGATGCTTCACACTAAACTGATGGGTAGTAATGTCTGTTTTCAGACAAAGAGGGAAACACATTGTTGCTTTGAATCATTTGCACAAATTTTACAGCTGTACAGTCTTAGAAGTTTTAATATGACCCAGACATCAAATATCCCAACTGTGCAGATTTTATCTGTAAGCTAGCCCCTATGCAGTGACTGCAAAGATCATGTCTGCAACATAATGCACTAGAAACTCCAGTAATTTATGCTTTTTCATCTC
>JAPZDV010000015.1:11960739-11972568 GCA_029814665.1 Acanthurus lineatus
TTCATGTTTTCCATGTGGGCACTTGAAAGAGACGGTGCCAGAGAGTGTTTACGGATACGTACACGTGTGCAAACATGCGTGCAACCATCAAGGACGGGGAAGGTCAACAGGACGTGATTCACTTTGCCACAAAAAAAAAAAAAAAAAAAAACGAGCATCGGTTATATCCCAAAACAATTCTCGCTCACATCTTGAATCGCTTGCATTTGATCATGTCAGTCCGGTTTGGCTACTACAGCAGGCTTTCGTTGCGAAACAAAGTGCTGGATCCAGAGATGGTTCAGACCCAGCAGAGAGCCTCACCATCTGTCTTCAACCAGATAAAAATAAAGCACGGGGCCTGGTTTCACCATGGTGACACTGACAAACCGATGGATGGCCTACTGATCTGCAGGCTGCTGACCATGATACAGAGACAAATAACTGGAGCCCTGGAAGATGAGATAGGACCAGTGTTGCACATTGGAAAAGTGCCTTTGTGTAAGGCTGAATTTGTTAAATAAAGTCTCTGTAAATTTTTTTTTGCAGAGCTTAAATCAACTCTGTTAACATGCACAGTTGCCATGGCTATTGCTGAGTCAGTGGTGGTTATTGTGAGACCCGAGGGCACAAAATGACAGAATTAATGTTCAGTATAATAGAGAAAACCAAGGCCAGTGGCTCCTAACCTTTGTTTTCAGACACATTAACACACAGACACATTAAATTTCCCATTTGTAGGTACGTTTATTCAAGTATGCACAGTGATATCGCAGAAAGCTGGACGTTTCAACAAAAAATTACTTCTAATGTAGTATTTCAACCATTTATCCATTACTTTAAAGAAGTATTTAAAGAGTTTGTCAATTACATTGTTCAATCATGTTTTCCATTTTTTTCAGCTAGCTATTTCAACCTTTAATCCATTACTTTTGGCTTGCCATATTTAAACTATTTGTCCTTTCAAATACTTAGATTTTAAAATTCACAGCATTATTAATGTCTAATAGTATAATGTCTTTGGTCCCCTAAATGCTCCATTTCCCACCTTAGCTCGTGTCTGCTTTCCATCAGCTTTGGTATATTTCCCACTACAATAATTCATGTGTACTCAAACCGATAACATCTGTTAGCAAACATGTAAGAGGAGTGTGATTTATTACACAACCAGGGACAGAGCAAAACAGGACTTAGGATTCGAACAGGGTCAAGGGCACCTCTTGCCCTGTCTATCTTTTGGCTTGCTTCCTTTGGTTTGGGAGCCTAGAAATGGAGTTTCCAGACTTGCTAACAGAGGGGATCCAAGCCTCTCTAAATCCCACAATGCCCCTGGCTCCCTGAACAGTCCTTAAGAACAAGTGTTTTCTCAAGAGCCACTGACCATAAAGACAAAAGGCTGAGACGGATACAATCTGGATCAATCGAACAGGCCGGACAGCTTTTCCAGGTGTGTTTGTGCATGTGTTTTCATGTGAAGAACAAGGTCAAGGTAGGTAAATTATTCAAAATTTATTCTTTATCAAAAACAGTGAAGCATTTAAAACAAAACAAGATGTTACCGAAAGTAAAGGGGATTGTAAGAATAAAAGTACCAATTTTTTATAAGAAACATACATTTAAAACAAACAGGAGAAAATAAAAACATAATTCAATGACTCCTATTGTTTGACTGCTGATTTAATTGTGACCAGCACATCGTAATCGTGCTCATATGTGCAAGTTCATCAGCTTGAAACACTGTCTTCATAATTCTTCAGTCCAACGACAGCGTAACATCTTGGTGACAGCAGGGGATCAAAGAGTTGCACCAGTGCAGAGAATGATAAATCCTCCTGCAGGACAAAAAAAACACACACACGCCCAAAAAACAATAAGACGCAATGGAACAGAATATAAAACACATGGACATAAAAAACCTTGATTTTTCTCCCAGTTTGCCTTTTGTAACTCCTGGCATCTTCTGCTGTATTGTGTTCTCACTATTGAAGATTTTTCTTTTGAATCCCCAGAGAAGAAACATCTGAAAAAATATTGTGTCAGGTGGACTCCTGTTCATGTGTAAAACAAGTTTGTCTGACTTGAAGCTGGCTGTTTAGTTAAAACTAAGTTTGAAATAGAAACAAAACTAAGTCTTCAGCTACATTAGCTGTTCTATGAGGGTTTAATTAATAACCTCCCATTATTATTATTATTTGGGAATGTAAGCTCATTATTCCCTTTGGCCTTCTTGTAACTCTATTTAAATAGAGCTAATAGAAGCAAGTTGAGATCCAAGTAAAACCAGTACAAAAAGTGTTTATCGGCTTGTGAATTAACTGTCCAGATTGATAGTGTTGTTACTGATTTTTATTTAGATCTGATTGTCAGTAATGGAGATTTTACAGCCATATTGGCACCAGTTTATGGAGACAAGTGTAGTTCTTTCCTCCAAGTAGGAGATATCATCACTGTCATAAATTAGAAGTATGATCCGGAATTACAAGTCAAAAGCTATAAACCTTTTTCTCAAACCTGTTTTCCCATAAACACTGTCTGATCCATGTGATATGAATGCAGCATTAGGCATGTTTTAGTATGCTAACATGCGAATGATGACATGCTGATGGTAAGCTGATATGTTTACCATGTTTATCATCTTAGTTTAGCATGTTAGCATGCTAATACTTGATCATTAGCACTACAGTACAGCTGAAGTTTTGCAGGTATTTGGTCATAAACTAAACTTTTTGGAGAGTTAATGGATCACCAGTGTTGTTGAATTTAATCATCTAGGAACCAATAAGGCCTGAACATAAAAAAGGACAGATGTCAACCTCATGGTGTTGCTAGATGAAACATAAAGGCAATACAAAAGTCAGTAGAATTACTGCTCTTTGGATCAAGGATGTCTGCACAAAATTTCATGCCACTCTGTCCAATAGTTGTCAAGAAATTTCAGGCTTGGCCAAAGTGGTGGACCACAATCCCATTCCTAAAAACCTCTTTTCCTTTACAGTTTGATTTCTCTGAACCTCTGCAAACACGACCAGAGACACATATTTTACCATACACATTTTGGTCCTTTGATCTTTCAGCAGACATAACGTCCACAAACACACACAGACTTGGCGTACATTGCTGAATAAGTGCATCATTGTTTGACATATCAACACTGGAGCAAAAGCCTGAGGAGTTTATTGAAACATACACAAATCTGCAGTATGTTCCTGGATAATAAACACAGCTTTTGCTCAGAACTTTACAAACTTGATCTTGGTGTGTGGACTTAACATGCATCGGCACGCTTATCATCATATGGATCATATTCACATACATCTATCACCGCCTCTGTTTTTTTCCTCCTCGAGGGAGATCTCTCAAGGCTGACCAGCGCTATTGATGTTATGTAGTTTGATTGCACGATCCTATTAAAGAAGTCCGTCTGACACATGTGATCACAGCATCAAAGCTTTCGGCATGTACATATCTCATCGCAGTGACTCAGACTAAAGATTAGCATGTTGCTTTTGGCTGCAGAAGAGTTTGACGTTAAATTGCAGGATGGCTTTAATTTAGCCGACACCTTTATTATTGTCGAGGGTCAGAATTTAAAAAAAAAAGCTTTCCAGATTTCTGCGTCTCTTTGCTTTCATCATCTGGGAAACAAATTCCCAAATCCCAGTCAACGAGCTGTGCAAGCAATTTAAAAAGATGAGTTCGCCTTAAAAAAAGGGAGCCCTGCGTGTCACATGACTGCTGGTTTAGATCCATGTGAGTTTTTAATGCACTTGTGTTTTAGCAGCTTTTGTTAGTTTTTATTAGCCATTTAATTTCAGTTTCTTGTTTGCTAAACTCCAATAATTTTGCTTTAAAATGTGGTTTGAGAGTTTTAGTCATAAAACTATTAATTCACTCGTTTTTAACAAGTTTTCATAGTCATGTGACTGAAACGATTTTACCTGTTCTTTCAAGAAGCAGAGTCGATCGAGGAGAATCAGACCTTCGATACACGGAGCCAAAGTCACCTTCAACTGCAAAAAGATGATAAAATGAGAGACTTAATTTAAATATATATTTGTTTTCATTCACAGTGATTATTCCATCTGTCTTGTATGTAATTGCACTTTACTCATGTTTCTCTTGTAGACTGATCCCAATGCTAAAACTACAGAACAAAAAACACCAGCATGACTCGTGCCTTTTGAGTAACTGGCGGACGATCCCCTAAAAACATTTTACTGCTTTATGTCATGGAGGAAAATCGTTATGTTGGTTGACACCACAGTTAGGCTGTTTTTCCTCCCATTCTGTACAATCAGTCCTGTATTCCTTCCCTGCAGAATACAATGATCTCATTTGGATGTTTGGTGTGTTGCACAAGGTCAATTTTAAACAGTTTGTTGTTGTTTGAAGTGCAGGATAAGATGCAGTGCAGGCTGGAGAAGATGGACTCACCATATTAAACGCATGCATTTCGCTCATTCGAGGCCTGTATGTGTCATGGTAATCCTGGATGTTGCTGTCAGAGAGCTGAGGATGATGAGAAAATGAGGGATTTTAACATGAATGCAAGGATGGAGGGAGAATGTAAAGAAGAGTTGAAGTAAGAGAAGCCAAAAAAGAAAGTGTTTTATGTTTGTTTGAGGTGTGAGTGACATAACACAGACAGAAGTACGTCATCTTTATTCCCATAGAGACACAGTGCTCAACAACTCAACATCCTAGTAGGATGTTGGATAACTGTGGTGTTTTTCAACCTGAACGTTAGTTTGACACCTACCTCAATGAATTAAGGGTTTATTTTGACCCAAACAGAGTTGGTGATAATTGGAACAGGAGAAAGACAAGCCAGGATCACTTTGGTCAGTTTTGTTTAGTCTCCGTCTGGTTTGAATGAGGTGTCTTTTACGATAATAAAATCACTGTTTTTTTAAATGGAGTCTGGTGGATTTGACGATGTGCGATGTAACCGCCGTTAATGGTTATACAAAAATGGTTTTATTCTTCAATATAAAAAGTTTATCTTTGTGGGGTTTGTTGATTGACTGATCATAGATGGTGCACAACTGCCCTTCTGAAGGATTAAAGCTGCAGTATTACTTAATCATGGACCAATTTTAAAAACCTGTTGTTCCCATTAGTCACCTGACACATAAACAAGAGAAAATGGAGTCCAGGTTAAAAAATACCAAAGTCATCTTTTAAATAAACACCACTGAGGAAACATTTTTCCTCCAATGGTGCCAAAATAATGAGTACCTCTCCTCCAGGGCTGTTTTTTTTTTTCAGTGTACTTTCCACAGTTTGTTTCTAAAAGGCGATCTGCGAGGCGACTCTGACATCCAAACCTTTGATTCATCCAGTTCCAGTCTGCGCAGAGCTCGACGAACGTAGTCCACGAATGATTTAGCCTTGGAGTAGACGTTCCCAACTCGCTTTTCACTGCAGAGCAAACACAGGTACGGGACATTTATCATTTCTCTGTCACTGAACTCATCATTTCTGCCCGTAGGAATAAACAGCGTTCACTCCTTTAGACTGATGTTGTCTCCCCTGCTTTCTTTTAAATGACTCCTTAGCAACCAAACTGTTAAACACTTTTAAAGGACTAAACAGTGATGAACAGGTGCTGCTTGGGGAAATTAATGGATATTCGATCCTGATCTGATGTTAGTCATTAAACTGAAGGTCACAGAGCAGAGGGAGGCAGGCAGGGATCAGCGTCTTTGATCTGTGCTGAGCACATTTAACTGAGGCTAATTGAAATCCACAGTATTTACTTCTCTAATTCAGTTTATTTAGGAAGAATGGGGCAAAGATCGTCATCCACCAAAGATCTGGAAATGCCTGAAAATTCCCAGTCATTAGGAATGCAACATAACAACCGCAAATGACCCCAGTTCTTCAGATTTTCTGGGTGTAAAGCAGCAGGTTTTACATTTTAAGAGCCAGCAGTTACTCATGTTTGGAAAGTGAAGCATAACAAACTGTACCAAGGCCAAACTGAACTCAATTCAGCCTTTTTCTTCACTTTTCGTCACGGCACTGTGTGAGCAGAAAAGGTCATTTCCATCATTAAAAAATTTCTATTGA
The DNA here is from genome assembly GCA_029814665.1 of Acanthurus lineatus. Lineage (NCBI taxonomy): Eukaryota > Metazoa > Chordata > Actinopteri > Acanthuriformes > Acanthuridae > Acanthurus > Acanthurus lineatus. The sequence continues at coordinate 11,966,791 of JAPZDV010000015.1, forward strand.
AATTGCAATTGGTGATTTTTTTTCATTTTAGATAAAAGAGTTGTTTCTTTTATCTTTAGAACTGTTCGGTCTATAAAAAAATCAAAAACTCATAAAAACAGGCTCTAAAAACAGGTTAGTGACAACACAGAGAGGGTAAAAAAGGTGAGAATTAAACATTCTTCATCTGTGCACAAACATCAAGGGGTTGCTCGGTCTGAAACGCATTGCAATTCTGAGCACTAAGTGCCTGAGTCTTCACACACTTTACCTCTGTGGCCTAATAAATTTTTTTCATGCATAACTACAATTTTTTTCAATGTATACTTAAAATCTACTGAAAAAAAGCATTTTTAGCACCACATGTTTTCTAAAGCACAAGATAAACTCCACAGAAAGCTTGTTTTGGCTGATCCAAGCTTTTAAAAAATCATTTCTACATTTAAATGTCTAAAAACAAATACATTTTGAGTCTGATTGAGAGACCTCTTGCTGTAAAAATTCCATTTTGTACATTCAAGGACCAAAAGATACTCGATTAGAAGAAATTTCTGTCTTTCTTCTGTTGTCCTGTTGTCGGCTAATCCTTATCTTAATTGCCCACTTAAGCATGACATGTAGAACCTGGTCTGCTACTGAGTACATGTGACATTTGTTTGCAAGACTCGGTTCATTTGTAACTAAAATAAACCAGAGGCGAAACCTTTTTCTGGTTCAGAGAATAAAGGAACATTGAGTGAGTTTTCATCCTTTAGCCTGCAACTGCAGAGCACATGTGTTACTGTACGACGCTGTAAAATAAAGCATAATGACTTGAAAGAAAGTGTCCCGAAAGGTGCTGCACACTTGCTGTAATTTCTCATATTAAAGTGCTGCCAGATGCAAACTGCTGTGTTACCTTTTATAGGAGCTGTAGCGATCCCTCAGAATAACATGAAGCACCGCCCGGTAGAACAGAGACTCCATCTGAATCTGCAGAAAAAAAGTCCAAACATAACTCGATTCAACATGTTGCAAACAATCTGTATAATCCACGTAAAAAAGTTTGCTTTTCCCTTGAGACCCATCCAGCATGAGTACGAACGGTTGATGAATATTTCCGACACTTTCCAAGCCTGATGCAAGACTAGCGAGCAATCAGGGCAGCCCCCAGTTCCAACGAGCAATCAATCTCTCCGTGATTGCATTAATATTTATAAACATTCCATATTAATGGCTGCTGGTGTTGTGTATCAGCTTTGGCCCGAAGCCCCCAGAGCTCTACATTTCAAATAAATACACTGTAGTCAATCACGAACTTACAACAATAACAGAAATAATGGGGTGATTGTTTGATTGCACGTTGAAGATCTACAGTGAAGATAATGCGGACTTGAGTGATTGTGAACAACCATATTTGTGGAGTGACCTAAGTTTACAATGACACTTAAGAGACAGACATTCATTCATTCCTGCATGATGACGATTGTTAATTTTTGGTATTGCTTATAATTCGTAAGCATGCCTTACTCACCCCTTGGCCAAGTGAAACTCTCTCAAGTGCCTGTTTTTTTTGTTTGCAGAAGAAAAGTAGAGCGTTAAGTTATTTTTGTGGTTGGAAAAGGTAAAAAATAAAACATCTCAGAATAACAAACTTCATCCACATGCCTTCCTCATGACCTACAGTAAATAAAAAGACTAAGACTGTTTACCGTCAGTTCATTGCAGATGCTTTTGTTGCACACTGAGCCGCTGCTGACAAAAGCAGTTGCACACATGTTTTTGCAGAGAAAGAGGCCGCTGTGCGCACCTTTCCTGGTGTAAGTTTAAACTTACCAAACACGCAGACATCCTGGCGTTTCTGCCGCAGAACCAGGACCGGTCGCGGAGGTATTGGCTCAGAGGGAAACCGCACACACCCCGCGAACACTCTGTGAAGGCAAACACACAGGCAGAGATAATAGAGGTAAACTGATTGGGGGGGCTTTTTAAACAACTGCAATCAGCGGGTATGAATTTTAATTATTTGTCAGGGAAATGTCAAGATAGCAGGAGCTGGAAAGATTTTAATTTAGATTTATGAGAACAAAGAATCATCTTTTCTTCTGTGTGACTGGCTTACATCAGCTAAACTGGATTGGAACGACTGTTTTAAATAGTTTACTCGCTGTTTTTCTGGTGAGCATCAACCTAAACGTTTTTTTAGGAAACAAACTTTTACAGGATTTTTTGTGTTAGACAAGACGACTGTTGCCACTCTCATATCTGAAACTACAGCGGGATACTGTTAGCTTAGCACAAACACAGCTAGCCTAGCTCTGTCTAAAACTAACCAACCGCTTAAACTCATTAATAACCATGTTGTAAATGGTTTGTTTAGTTGGTGCAGAGAATAAAGTGTTTGCTTTTTTTTTGCTTGAAAAAAGTCAGACTTGCTGTTGTGAGAAAAGAAAGAAGCATAATACATTTCCAGCCATGGCACACAGACACACACACACAGACACACACACACACACACACACACACACACACACACAGAGCTTCCCAGTGGGAGGGTACTAAGTGTGAGTACTTGACAGCCTGCCATCCTTTTCATATCATTTCCAAAAGGGTCAGTGACTGAGGCCAAAGCACAGAGAATCCAGAGGGACACAGTGAAAAGAGGCAGTAATAACATGCGCAGCTGCGGCCTAAACACGCTAACATGTTAGCAACCAGGTTAGCGTCCGTTGCGCCCTGCACATGGCCTGCTGACAGAGGCCCTCGCAGGCTGTTTTGAAGTGGGTAATCCTTTTCTCCAACTGAGAGGTAAATTACAGCACCTACACGGAGCTGTTTATAGTAGCCAGCCTCATGTGGGCCACAGAGTTCACATCTGAAGTGGCCACATACATGCGCTGCCATTCAGAAAGACAAATATTTCTCATGTCCTCATGAGCAGTCGTACACTTGGAAACACTTGATGAGGAGACACACTGGCTCCAGACCTTGGACGCCTGAATTTGCTGTGAGTAAACAGCAAGAGATTGGACTCCAGATTCTACGTAAGGAACTAAACACGGATGATGCATTCAAGGATCTGCTTCATTCCTAAATGAACGGATAACATAAATGTAAAACTGCCTTCTGTAATTAAGCTTTTCAGCTGTTTAGCTCCTTTTTTAGGGTGAGGCAGGCCACCACAGGAGCTGGCCTGCATCCCAGACTGCACTGTAAGGCCAACAGGGAAGAGAAACACAGAGAGAGTGTGTGGTGTGTGTGTGTGTGTGCATATATATGTGTGTGTGTGTTCCTTTGTTCGCTTCTTTAAAAGATCAAGTTTGGAGAACAAGCATGGAAAGGAGTGTTTTCAATCAGCTGTCGTGATATCATTTTCCGCTCTTGGCTGAAACTCCGACGGGTCCCTGATGACGTGAGGGTCGAAGGTGGCGCTGTTAACAAGAGATGACGCGATACTGTATCGACTACAGCAGGGGCTTTTTTTTTTTTTTTTATTATGGGCACAGAGAGGCTACAGGCGCAGCATGAAGACACATGTAGACGATTTCATACATAATAAACTGAGCAGGAAAAGATCCTGAAAAAGAGGATTATATCGGTCTATTATTCTGCATCCTGGCACCTGAGTTCACCTCTGAGGTGAGGCGGCTGTCGAGGACGAATACAGTCAGTCTCCTCAGTGCAAAAGTCCAGGCTAACTGCATAAAAATCCTAATAATCCAAATGAAATACTGCACACTAGTCGCAGAATCAATCACTTCCAATTGATTCCCTGCTAAATTAAAAGGTCAAAAAGAAAAAAATCTCATCCTCAGCAGCCTTAAACATTCATCCTAAACCCATAAATCCCCTCTAATGGCTCAAACAGTGAGTTTCTGAGCTCAACTCGCTCTCCAGAAGGGTAACTTGGCTCAGTTTTCCAGACTCTCAGCGGAACGTTTGACTTGTTTGCTATAAAATATGAATAAAAGTGTTTATGTGGCTTTGTGTGAGGAGATGTTGATGTGGATCAGAGAGTTGACTCGAATGCTGCAGGTGTCTGAGGTGGGATTATGGGACGTGTGAGAGTGTAAAAGAAAAAGAGAGTCAGCAATAGAGATGTAAACGCTAAGCTCTGTGCACAACAGAAACCATATGTTCCCAGAAAACAGATGGAGTGTGTGTGTGTGTTGTTTGTGTGTGTGGTTACCCTGTCCAGCAGGGTCAAACTCCTCAGACAGCAGGTGATAGCAGCATCCCACGCTGCAGACTGCAGCCAGCTCGGCTTTAGCCACAAACATCCTCAGGGTGCTGGGAGCCAGGTCGCCACACGTGTGCAGGCCGACCACGACGGCTTCCTGGAATTTCGGAGAAAGCACGCAGGGAAAGGAGAGAATAGAAAGAGAGGAAGGGAGGGGGAGAGATCGATGGTAAACTTTATTGATGATGACGCACTGCAGGTTTGGCACCACGATAACATCCCGCACTTGCACCACTAATTCAAACTCCAGCTGCTGTGACAGACTTGTAATTTCAGAAGCTGCTGTGGGAATCGTGCTACGCTAATATAATGCACGGCTGGCCTCCTATCAGCACCAGCATCGCTGCCCAAACACACAGTAAATTGATTTTCAACATTTTACTTTTCTTTCTTGACTCTTGGTCCGCTCACCTCAAGCTCGCTGATGAGCTCTCGGAGCTCCGTTTCTGCAGTAACGTAAGACGTAAGGGGTGAAAACATGGTGCTGGCGCCGGCGGTTCTGTTCTGAGCTTTCCTCTCCAGGTTTTCCTTCTTCCTCCTCTCCCTCTCCTCAGCAGTCAGTTGGCTTGGGGGAACTCTGGGGGATGTAGTCTGCATCACATCCAGTGATAGGGAACTGAGGAAGAGCTCCTCTGTTTCTGGGTTCGTCTCTGAATGTGTTTCCACTGCAGAGTTGACATCTGATAAACTGATTAACACCTTCTCCTCCTCCTGTGACACAGTTCCTGCCTCATCGCTGTATAAAGCATCATCTTCTGCGATTACACCAGGTTTTATTTCAACAGTCTCCTCCTGAGGTGAGCATGTGGCCTCTCCTTGTGCCTTTGCAGCCTTGCTGTGTTTCTGGTACGCCCTGGAGAACTTCTTTAGCTTCCTGTTCCTCTCCTGAGCTCCGTGGGTGTTGGTGCTGGAGGAGTCGATGCCGTAAACCTGGAGGCTGTACTGCAGAGACAGGAAGGAGCTCAGGTAGCCCTTACCTGAGCCCACATCTATGACCTGGTTGGCGAAGAAAAATAAGGTTATTTAGATAAACTTTGCTCCATTTATGTTTCTATAAAGTCTCTCCTAAACAAAGCCTTTAAGATATATTTACTGCATCTGTAAAAATGTTACTCCACCTGTTTGACTCCACAGTGCTTGGCCAGACAGGCCACCACCTCTGACATCGACTGAACCTCATGAGATTTCTTAGAGTTCATAAACTCATCTGGCTCCAGCTTGGCACCTGAGTTAGACAGAACAAACAACCGTTTCATATTCATAAAGCTGCACAATCCTTGACTGGTTTTACTATTCTCAGCATGAAACAATGCATTCAGACAGTTCTTTTCTCCTTACCTAAGCCTTCCCTGTTCCCTCTGAGGGCCTGTAATAGCTCATCCCTGCTCAAACAGACTCCAAGGCCAGGGAGAGAGTGGGCCTTGGCCGCCTCCAGTAGTTCATGGATATCAACCAGCCGGTTAGTCTCGTTGCAAAACCCAAATGTGGTCCTGGATTGCTCTGTTTAGGAAGACAGACTCATTAACCTAACTAGGGAAATATTGTTTCTCTTTTTGCCGAAAAGAAAGAAGAAAAATTAT
>JAPZDV010000015.1:11972893-12089091 GCA_029814665.1 Acanthurus lineatus
GTTTCTCTTTTTGCTGAAAAGAAAGAAGAAAAATTATTTAATTTCAAAGAAAATGTACAGCAGAACAACAAGAAAAAATCTTTTGGCTGATGTTCATACTTTTAATTTGGCTTTAATTTAGTGATAACTTTAGTTAGATACACTGAATGTGGTCTAAATTCTCTGCAGCTGTTTTATGTACCAACCTGGCAACCCATACGTTGATCTAAATAATGGCTAGCTCATTTATAAAGCAGCAGTAATTATTTCAGTACATAAAATAAATTAAGCTGGTTGTTATAACTTGTAAATCTTTTTACAGAGTGCCTTAGTGAAAGGTGGCACCCATAGCGCTGTTGTGCAAACGTTGTAGTTTGTCTCGTTCCCCGAAATTAAACGTACTTGCCTCTTGCTTTGTGTTCTGGCGCCCTCTGCTGGTCATCACATGAGCTAACGGCTGTCAGGACCTCCTGAGGCGTCACGGCCACGAACCGATTCCATACGTCGTGAGTGTAAAACTCCACCGTGTGAGCATTGGCGATGCTCAGAGTTATGGATAAAAACCGCTTCACTTCATCTATCCGTCGTTGAATTTCTGTGAGGCTGTTTGAGGAGGATATCATGATAAATGGCTTTTAAAATAGGACCTGAGACAGACTTGACAGAAGTCGTCCACTGCTGATGTACGCGCAGGCATTAGTAGTCGAAAATACTGTTCGATGATGACAGGATACTTGCTGCATTTTTTAAAATTGAATATACATTAGCACAGGTACAAGAAAAACATTTAAGTTGGGCAAGGAACACAGCATATTTAGACAAGCTTGTGTATGATATACTAAAACAGAAACTGAAATATATTTTGCGAGATGTGTTGGTCCGCAACCGATTTTTCACGTCTGTGTTGTCTACGTCATCACTACGCGCCTCTAAGGAAACGGCATGCAAGGCTGAATTCCGCATGAGTGTTGTAAACATTTAACTTTTCTTTACAAAATTAATAAAAATGGCACCGACAGATCAAAAAACGAAGACGAATAAGTTTAAATCGAAAGATGGCACCTGGAAAAAATCAAAAAATAACTTACAGGGTGTTAAGAAGAAAAAGAAATGGATACCCGAGAACAAACTATTTAAAGGCAATGTTAATGAAGGTAAGCTTTTGCTAAACGCAATTAATAGCTATTGCTAAGACTAGTTAGGTAATTGATGGGAGCTTGGTCATTTTTTAAATACATGTTACAAACATTTTGTATCTTCTAACAAATTCAGCGTATAATAGTCCACCGAGAAACCTCTATTTGATCAAAATATCAACTCTTCATAATTTATGGTATGTCATTTTCTTCTGTCTGCAGGTCAAGGATTCGCTTTCAAGAGGAAACAAAAAGTCAAACATGAGTACAACAAGTTGCTGCGGAAGGAGAAGAAGAGGAACCCTGAGTCCAAACACCTGTACAAGGAAGAGTATCCAGAACACCTGAGACATCTTTACTTAGCTGAGGCAGAGAAACTGAAAACCGAGGCCTGGAAAAATAGAATGAACAGGAGTAAGCTAAGGATGAAAGGACAGGAAAAGGCAGAGGAGACAGATAAAAATGATGATGCTACATGCCAGAGTGAAGCAGCTGATCCAGATCCAGAAGTTGCTCAAGGACCTGAGCTGACAGATTCTGTTACTGGGAACCCTGAACCGACAGCATCCTCAGAAAAAGAAAGGTAGCAAAACATCTGGGCTCACAGATTAAAAACATCTTTCTGAATGATGTGAGCAGCTCATCTTAAATTTGTGAGATTTACGATGATTTTTGGTGATCTAAGTGATTATAAAGACAATAAAGACATTGAAGATGATAAAATAATTCCAGGTAATATGCTCTCCAGTTTTTGACCTTGAAGAAGACTACATGAAAAGCATTGTGTCCACTTCCATTTTTTCCATTTTCAAGGTCTGACAGGTGAACTGTAATTATCTGCAGCTTACAGAAGCAAGTGGAAACACAAAAAATTCCTAGTATAGTTCATTATTTGTTTTATTCCTTTTCAGTTAGTTTATACAATTGAAAAACACAGAGAAAAACTACTTTTTATGCTATTCTCTTCCAGTCTTCCAATGAGCAACCGCATGAGGAAAAAACTGCTGAAGAAGACGTCCTACCAGAGGACAAAAGAGGAATTTGAGGCAATCAGAGAGAAAAAGAGAAAAAAGAAAGAGGTGATATTTTTTTCCTTATCACAGATTTTGTTTTTTTGTGTTTTTTTTGTAACGTCAAAGCAAACAGCAGTCTGTTTTTCTACTATAAGGTTGTCATATTCTTTTGCCTTTCTGTTTTGTTAAATCCTAGGAGTACCTGAAAAGCAAGCAGCAGAGAGAAGAAGCCATTCAGAGGTACAAACAGAAAAAGATGGAGACGTTTCAGATGCTGAGCAAAAAGACCAAGAAAGGACAGCCCAATCTGAACCTCCAGATGGAGTATTTGCTTCAAAAGATCCAAGGAGCTGGAAAGTGACTCTCAAATCAGAACTATGGGAAAAGAGTGGACCATGTCTGTATTTGACTGCTTTTTTAAAAAAGAGAACTGTTGTAAAGGACAATAAGGATGGTGCTTTTCACTCTTTTTAGTCAAGGTTTATATTTGAAGTAGCATCCTGTGAAAAAGTTTGATATATTCTTGCTTTTTTTTCCAGTATTTTGTGCCTTACACTTCATGATGTATCCCATTGTAATGTCAGACCACAAGAGGGCATCATAAGACATGAAGAGATGGGAAAACAGGCTCAGTTACAGCATTTTTAATCAATAAATGTTCAAGTTTCCAGTGAGTGATGATGTTTTCAAAAGGCCAACAAATACAAGTTTTAGCTAACTGCTGTGACAAATAGGAAACATTAAATAATCATCCAGCAATATTCAACCAGTTTTCGTTTTAACACAAATGGATCTAAAATGTGTAATTTTCTGCCAGCAGCAACTTAAGTTCCTTATAAAACCCTTTTCAATAAAACTTTAAAAATCAATATACAAGTGGTCTTGACCGCTGTCGTCATAGTTACAGCTGATGTAAACATACTGCATGCATTAAGTCTGAATAAAGAGCGTTTGCCCCGCGACCCTCTCTCTCTCAGTGCGGGGGCAGCGTGCAGGCGCAGGCTGCAAAGCCTCAGGCTGCTTCCTCATGACATCACATGGTTGCAGGATGACTTCTCAAACATTCAACTGGGAGGCGAGACCTAAACACAGAAAGCGGTCACTGCTCTGTTAATGCTCAGAGGGGGAAAAAGGCTTGAGTGTCTTGTGCTTGTCATTTGTAAAAGGTAAGAACTTCCTTTCTGTGTCTGCTTTATTTAAAGGAATGATTGGTAGTTTACTGCAAAGTATCTTGGAGGTGTGTGAAAAGTAGTAACTAAGGGTGGGACAAGAAAGAAAGAAGAAAGAAAGCTTTCTTCCTCATTCTAACATTCAGACAAGTACTAGTTTTGAGTTTTGAGTGCAATTTTATTTCTGGACGGTCATAAAAACCTGTGAATTAAGTGGATTTGAGGATAGTAAAGGGAGTTTCATGTATTTAATGTCCAGTTTTGAAGTTTAAACGCTAAGTTTTGTTTGCTTCAAAGCTAAAACTTGTCTTATTAATAAATAAAACAAACTTTTCCAACACTAGAGGTCAGTCAATACATTTCTTATTCAGATTTGCATCTCATATCTCATTGTTTTTAATACGTAATAGAATCTCTAACAAGACAAGCTGCACCCAAGCTCTTAAAAGTGCAAATGAGTCAGTTCTTCGAAACCTTGTTTGAGTCATGAACTGGTGCCGAGAGCACCGAGTGGACACATTATTGCCGTTGCAGTCTTGGGGGCATTAAACTGTCATGTGTTCTGTATGGCTGAGTATTAAGATAATCCTTTACTGTGTTTACATACCTTTCTGAGTTGCTTGTTCTTGGCTTATCAGAAAAGGGAAGTATAGTTGTAACAAGTGCAGCACTGTTGCATTAATATTGTGATTGCTTGTGTAACATTTTCAACTGGTTTTCTTCAAAAAAAAAAAATCTTACATTTCCCAATACAGCAATATTTCTACTATTTCTGTCTGTCCCGCAGGAGCCTGCAAGCAGTTTTTGATTATATGTAAAAGCCACAAAGTTATCAGCGACCATCATCATCTGATGTTACTTCCTGTCTCTGTCGTCATGGTGACTGCACAAGCCCCACAGCGCTGGATACAAGGCCAGTGAGAGGGCCTGATGTCTGATTTTACTCCTGCTGAACTTACATGCCAGTAAACGCACCGTGCAGCTTGAGCGTCGCTTAAAAAAAAAAAAGAGTCGCAGACATGGAGGAGCAGGGCAGGGTGAACGGCTTCGGACTGAGCCCAGAGAGGAGGTACTCAGACTGGGGTCGAATCGCCCTGCTGGACAAGACCAAGGAGTTCTTCCTCACCTGCGATGTGGAGGGCAAAGGCTTCATCACACGCACAGATATGAGGGTCAGAGAAGGAGGCCGTGTGTGTGTTTGTGTGTGTGTTGTGTGTGTTAGGTAGAAGTATGATGGAGTGACAACGGTTAAAAGCACATTTGCAAAGCATGCACACTACTAGAGATCAGGAGAGATAATTAGGGGAGATGCAAAGATAATCTTCTTCAGGATTCATCTGCTGAATTAGTCATTGGTTAATCAATTAATCATTTGGTCTTTAAAATATCAGAAATTATGAAAAATGCCCAACACAGGTTCTTTGAGCCTAAAGCAATGTCTTAAAAATGCCATTTTTGTACAAATAACGCTTCTGAATCCAAAGACTTTCCATTAAAACCAGAATAAGTAGATTTTTTTTCACATTTCAGAGTCTGGAACTCATTAATATTTGGCATTTTTTACTAAAAAACATCAAAGATGATTTTTATTCTGGTTAACTAATGATTTCTCTTTAAAAGGGGTTTGTTTCTCCTGCACACACTCATTTTTTAATGTCACACATTTTTTCTCAAAAACCTTGAATACTCCGTAAATGCACCGAACCTCCATTATGAAAAAAAACAGGTGAAGAGGACACGCATTTACCTGCAGTGTAATTCAGCATCATGTGCTGCTGTAATGACGGTGAAAGGCTAGCAGGGGATACTTGCCTCTGAGATTGTTGTTTTTTTTTTCTTTTTCGTGTTATATCACCATTGTTAAAGAAGCACTTCGCCCACTCACACACTGGAACAGCCGGTGAAGTGGCAGAGTAGCACCATTGATGGAAATTGTTTAAAAGTATAGGTTCAGCTCTCTCTCTCACACACACACATATACACACACACATCATTTCACTGGCTTAAATGAAGAACACAGGCAGGAACAAAACACACAAGCCTCTTCAAAGCGCTAACTGCTCCATGTCGGAGCTGTGTTGTCAGTTAATTAGGACAGGGCTCTTGTGAGCATAGTGCCTTTTGTTGTTGTTGTTCATGCTGAGGGTTTCCAAGAAAAGCTGTGCACAGTGACACATAAAACAGCCACTATGTGCTAGTGATTATTCTACGATAGGTGTGCTCGAGTTAAAGCAACACAGAGCCAGATAGGGAATATTTATTGATTTGCATACTAGATATAGACTCTCTAAATTGTTTCTGATCTGACTCATGCTACACTCATACTCTGCTGTAGTCTGTTTCTTATTGCTGATAATTGTTCTTCAGCTCAGTGTAACAGCAGTTAAAAGTTGTGTGTGTGTGTTTGTTTCCCTGGCAGAGGCTTCACAGGGAGCTGCCTCTGTCTGCAGAGGAGCTGGAGGATGTGTTCGACTCTCTGGATACAGATCGCACCGGCTACCTCACACTGGAGGCCTTCTCCTCTGGATTCAGTAGGTGTCCTGCCGTCAGAGGCCTTTAAGTTGGATCATTCAATCAAATTTAAAAAGAATTTTGCAAATATAATTAAACCTGGCGAGACTAAATGTCAAATTTGATAGTGTTCTCTAACTCATAATTTATATTTCTTTAATTTATTCATAATGTGTTAGTTTTAATCATTTGTTTGGTGTTTGAAGCCTATAATTGTTTAAAGCCAGACTATTTAATTTTAGCTAAGCAGAATTCACTTTGGCTACAGAGCCGATGTGATGTTGCCCTCTGGTTTGCGGAGTATTGCTTTAAAACTCAAATGTGGCATTGAGGCTGTCACCATCTTAGTTTTTTGGAGCTGGAAGAGATCATTTTTTAACAACAAGTGAAGCAGAAAGGATAGACATCATTACCAAAGACTTTTTGACACCTAGCAGACAGCTAGCTGTTAACTTTTCTATACTGAGTATCTTTTTTCTTGGAAGTACAAGTGATAGACAGAAAAGGTGTCGGTATGAGGTTTTTTGGAAACTTGCCTTAAAGTGTCAGGATTCTGCTGAGCTGTTGATCTAAAACTGCTGCCATCACTCTGCGTTGGTGTGTGTCAGGTCAGTTTCTGCATGGCCGGAGGATCTCTGTGGCTGATGACCTAAATCCAACCCCTGGCCCTGTCCATCCTGCCAAGGAGGCCCTGTATCAGAGCCAATGGGAGGCCAAGCTGACAGGAATTGAGGATGAGGAGGAGAGACATTTCTCTATGCTGCTGGAGAGCTTGGGAGCCAGTAGTGTGTTTGAGGAGTGAGTGTTACTGCAAAAACTTAAAATTAATGTATTTTTTGGTCGTGTTTTGCACATTAAAACACATTTATTGTCATAATCTGTGCTTGACATGTAGTTTAATCTGACTAATCTCTGCAGTCCAGGTGAGGTGCGCACTCTTTGGGCCCAGCTGAGGAAAGATGAGCCTCACCTCCTGTCCAATTTTGAGGAGTTCCTGGCCAGGGTCACCTACCAGATCAAGGAGGCTCACCAGGAGAAGAAGGAAATGGAGAGCGCCCTCCAGAGGTAGCTACACAGGACTCAATCGCCCTCATGGCTTAAAGAGAGACTCATTCCATCATAAATGAGGAGTTTTACTCTTTTATAAGCTTTTTCGTCTCTGGAAAGGATATGAAAAGAGAGAACAGAGTAAAAGATGAAGGCAGGGAACAGATACAGCAAGGAAAACATTAACATAAGGTATGCAGGAATGAGCGTTTAACAGAAATTCAGGGATTAAAGAAATATGCTGTTTACTTACTGCTGTGGATCCTGGGTTAAGAAGGCTGCAATTCTCAATTGGTTCCCACACTTAAAGCGTTTAAGAACTCTACTTCCTTTACCACATAAAGCAAACGTTCTTCTCTCTCATTAGCCACCTAAAGAATCAATGACATAACAGAGGATTTGTGTATGTGTGTGTGTGTGTAAGTTTACATTACTTCCCCATGGATTTACCTGTAATTCTCCATAGAACAACCTCTTTATCCATGTCAAATGATCACTAATCTGGAGGCACCCTGCAGTCTGAAGGGGGCATTAAAAGCAGTAAAATATATATGTGTTGGTCAATAAGTGTAATAGATTTACTCCAATGATATGCAATGAAAGATTTCCAGAGATAAAATCAGCTTAAATCAGCAGGATTTTAACACATGTAGTAGTTTTTTTGCATGGCACGATGCAACAGCTCTTTAATTTACACACTGTTTGTTTGGGTCGTAACAGTTGTCAGATTGAATGTCAATACCACTCATTGTCTTAAAAGCTTAGTTGATGTGTGAACAGAGGTGTGTGTTCAAGTATTTACACATAATTACAGATGCAGAGGGGAAAACACAACCTTAAGCTCAACCTAGACAACAATGCTTTTCTGTTCCCATTTGCAGTCATTATGTCAGTCTGCTCATCTTCTGTCGAGTCACCAATCCCCTTAATATTTTGTAACACCTCTAGTATCTCACACTGTCCCTCTTTGCAGGAAAGCTGCAACACACGACAGTGAGATCCGTCGTTTGTATGAAGAGATGGAGGCGCAGATCAAAAACGAGAAAGACAGGCTGCTGCTAAAGGTACGGGAGCTCAAACGCAAACAAGACTGGTCAAAACACAGGGTTTGCAGAGGTAATCCTTAAATATGTTGCATTTTAGTGTGGTGTTTTAAAGGCTTACAAAGTGCTTTGATATTGGATAAAGTACTGGAAACAGCTTATGACTGTAATTGCATTACTGTCATAATAAACAGTTTTTGCTCTGCTTGGTTATATAAGATGCATTGTCTTCTTTTTGGTTGTTCTTAGCACAAAGCCAACTGTTTTAATGAGATGAGCTTAAATATTTGTTGAGGGTGACTGTATATGTATATGAAGATGTAATTTAGCACAGCTGTAGAGTGCTAGCACATCTGTCTCAGCTCAGTCAAAGTAATTATTCGTTGTTCTTAACAAAATGTTCAGTGATGCAGGCGCAGATTGATGCTAGAAGGCTCTAAATTTTAAAGATGGCTTTAAAAATTTTAAAGGTTGTTGAATTTAATTGTGGAAAGACGATGATAAACAAACTATGATTAATAGTAGAGCATCACTACTCAGCTAACATTCCTGTTCTTCCTCTGGCCATTAAGGACTCAGAGCGTTTTCAGTTGCGCAGCCACGACCTGGAGCACCAACTGTCTGCAAAGGAAAAAGAGCTGGAACTTCTTTTCCAGAAGCAGAAAAAGGTGATTTTCATGTTTTCAACACATTGCAAGACTCAAGTTCAACCACAGACAATATCCATTATCATAACTTTGAGATGTGAAGCACCACTTTAAAATTATATGATATATCTTGGTGCAACTCCTGCACATTTTTGCAAATCAACATAATAAAGCCGTGAAACAAGGTGGATGCAGGTTTTAAAGTAAGTTGACAGTATAAATGCTTGTAGAGGAGTTAAAACAGCGGCCAGTTTCCTCTTTGCACACACTTCAAATCCACTCATCCAGCATCAGTGTGTTTCATCCCCGTGTATATTTGCCTCTCCCTCCAGTTAGAGCTCCAGTGCCACGAGCTGAGCAGCGAAAAGCAAGAGAGCCGCGTGGAGAACGTCAAGCTGAAGATGACCAATGACGAGCTTTCTCGAGCGCTGGAGAGCACCAGCCAGGAGCTGGTACTCGCCCAGGAACAGCTGGCCCTGCTGCAGGAGCAGGCGGCCCGGCTGCACCAGGAGAAAGAAATGTGGGTACAAAAACCTAATTAACGGTCATTTTCAAAAGATATGCTTGACTTAAACCAAGCTTTAACTTGAAAATAAATTCTCAAAAGTGAGCATATTAGGTTTCTGAGACTGCAAAGGTTTATTAACTTTGTGTCTGTCTTCTGTCTTGTTTTAGGGAAATGTACAGAGTGACTGAGGGACTGCAGAGAGAGAAGCAAAGTCTCATGAAGCAGCTTGATCTCCTCAGGTACGATAAAAACATCCCATGTGAAACATATCAAACCTGGGTTTTAAATCTTTTTGGCTCCTGGTTAAGTCCTAATTGGCAAACCTCACAAATCTGGTTGCAAAGTCAGTTAAAGACTTAGCTGCTTTTTATGCTTCAGTGCATCATTTTCCACTGCAGATTCCATCTTTCTCATTAATTTCCATTTAATTCTTCCCAGAGAGATGAACAAGCATTTAAAAGATGAGCGGGACATATGCTGCGGTGTAGTGAGTACACATCTGATCTAACAGCACTGAAATAACACCTGATCATTGCGTTTTCTGAGTGGTTTATCAATTCTTTAACACCAACATGCATCCTCTTTGTTTTAAATAAGCCTCGGACTTCGCTCAGAAAGAAGCAGAAGCAGAGAGCAGGCCTGGGAAATATATTTGATGACGCCAGCCAGCCAGCAAAAAGGTGATTCATTTGTCTTCCAAATACTCTTTAACACAAAATCATCTCTGTCTGAGTTTTTTCCTGTGTGAAAAAGAGTTTCAGCCTCAGTGGGATGTCAAAAAATCATGTATTTAAGAGGAAAAACAGAGGATACCTGATTCTATTCACTCACAACAATCAACTAAATTAACATTTTAGCTTTTAGACTAAAAATCCGAGACATTTGAGTGCTTTGGCCTCCAGTGAAATTGATCCAGTAAATCCTCTGTTTCTCCTGTTTTTTAAAGAGCCCCACTGTTGGTGGACGGGTCCTACCAGTCTCTGGAGGCCTTGCCCATAGAGCACCTTCAAATCGTGTTTGTTGCTTCCTCCTGCAGCAGTGAGGATGACACCACCACCACCCCCTCCTCCTCCTCCTCCACCACCACCACCAACGCCACCACCGTCAGCGCCCCAGCATGTCAGCAACGACCTGCAGCAAAGAAAAACCCCGGCTTAGCCAACGGTTACGCCAACCCCGCCCCGCCCAAAGTGCATGATGTGAAGGCGAAGGTTAAAAAAACACCTGGCAAGATGGCCGCCGTGAAGAGGATGACGGGAAAAGACAGAGTGAGAGCGAAAAAAGCTGAAACTGATAAGAAGACGGAGGTAGAAGAGGAGGTCTTGGATGCACCTCCGGACGGGTGGCCCCTCCGTCGGGTCATCTCCATCGAGGAGGACCACCTGCCCCACCTGCTCCAAGGAGGGCCTCAACCTCTGCTGCACCAGCTCAGTGAGGAGGAGGACGAGCTGGAGGATGAGGAGGAAGAAGAAGCTCAAAGTGACATTGAAACAAGTGTAAACACTGCTGCCACACCGCCCTCTAGTCAGTCTGTAATCACTGTGTTGGGCGGAGATCCACAGGTAAAGAATTCCCGCTTCACCCACCAGAAAAAGACACCCACATCTCCAAGAGGACAGCCTGTCGGGAAGGAGGCCCAGCATGTACGTCCACAGCTTCATGAGCTTCAAATGTGTTTTGATCTTCACAAAAATGTGTTATGACCTGCGGAGAGGTTACTACAGCTTAACTGAGCTGGATTACCATAATTTAACCTTTGCCTGTGTTTTATCTTCTTTAGAAGGCAAAAGAGGGAGCTCTGTTTGCCCCAGACCGCCTGTTTAAAGTGGTTCTGGTTGGAAACTCGAGTGTAGGCAAAACATCCCTGCTGCGCTCCTTCTGTGAGGGCCGTTTCCACCCTTCCACCACTGCTACTGTGGGTTAGAAGACAAAAAGCATTGTTATAATGTTGTATTGTATGTGCAAAAGTGTCATGGGCTGTTTTGAACAAAATTCCAATGGCACGTGTGTGTGTGTGTGTATATGCGTGTGTGTGTGTGTTTGCGGATGCTAACAGAGGGGCAGCTTAGCATCACATGAAAGGGCTTGTGAAGTCACACTGCCTGTCTGGGAGACCTGGCACACATTGTACTGCAGATTATGTCACTTCTGATGAATTTTTCTTCTTGCTTTCATCTTTTTTCTCGACCTCACTCCAGCCTTGTTATCTCCCCTTTGTTTCCCCCTCCACAACAGCTCCTCTGAAATAAGGCACAGTCACAATCGCACCTCACAAGGCCCCCTAGTGGCTATTTTTTTTCTTTGATGCTCATAAAATGCTGAAATCATGCTACATATTAGAAGCGTAGCCACTTATTTCTACTAGGAAAATTCATAATATATCCTGGTTGTATTATGTTTATGTTGATCAGGCATTGACTACAGTGTGAAGACACTCAACCTGGACAACATGCAGGTAGCCATGCAGCTCTGGGACACGGCAGGTCAAGAGAGGTGAGTTTCTATTATATTTATATTTTTAGGCACAGAACAAGTGATGCTTTTTAGACTTCATGTCCAGAAAACTCTTAGAAAACACTGTATAAAAGCAGTAGTTATGTGCAAAAGGTCAATGTGATGAAAGTCTGACTCTGTCATTAAAGGTACCGCAGCATCACCAAGCAGTTCTTCCGTAAGGCAGACGGCGTGGTGGTGATGTACGACGTCACCGTGGAGGACAGCTTCAAGGCTGTGAAACCCTGGCTCACCAACGTCCAGGTGTGACCTTTGACCTAAGGAAGTCCTCTGCAGCTCTTGTTTTGTTTTCTTCATGCTGTCAGTTGGAAGTTTATAGGATCTGGCGGCTTCTCAGAATGTTGCACAGTTTCTTTGAGTCTTACAGAAGTGTTTCTGTGGCGTCACTTGTTGTAGTTAAATATTTTAGACACCTGAACTTGTTATAGAACAAAAGCATAGATTCTTTTCTCTTTGAGTGTCCCACTAAGAGAAAAGACGAGCCAGTGAGTCATTGTTAATTTATTATTCATGCCTGTGGTTTTCCTACTGTGACCTCTGAAATTGTCTTATGTGAGAGAGGCATCGCTAACTACCCTTTTATTTTTATTTTAGGAAGCAGCAGGAGAAGGGATCCCCATCCTCCTTTTGGGCAACAAAATGGACATGGATGAAGAAAGGCAAGTGTCATTCAAAGAAGCTGAGCAACTGGCTTATGTGAGTTGAATTCAAAGCTTGTTGATCATTTTATTTTAATGTGAAATGAGGCAGCATGTAAAAAAATACAGCAATGACACTGAAACTACTCATGTTTTTAATACTTTTTCAAAATCCTGTGCAGGACAACAAAGTGATGTTCTCTGAGGTCAGCGCCTACACTGCCAAGAATGTGACAGAGTCCTTAACACACCTGGCCAGGTGAGATCAAGAGTGTGAGTTACATAAATGTGTGAAGTAATAAAGGTTGTCAAGGAAAACAAATCTTAGAGACACACTGCACACCAGGAAGCGGATCCATGGTGAAGTGACTGATGGATTTTTGTGTGCGCATGGCTTAATGAGGTGTTCTTCCTCTGTCTTTACTCAGGGTGTTAATGGAGCAGGAAGACACGGTGAGAGACACAACAGTCACCCTCAGCGCTCAGCCCATAAAGAAGAAAGCCTGCTGCAAGTGAAGCTAACACTCTTTTTACCGTTCTTCATGGATTTGGATCTGCAGAGTGTTAATACAACACTAAAATGATTCTTGGACCTTCATCATAGAAGCAAAGCAAGTCTTCTTTTTGGCCCAGAAACAAATGACAAGCTGAAGTCAACGTAAAGGAACATGTTGCCTGATGCTGAGGCTCAAAGGAAAAGCTTGTCTTAACAAAGATAAAGGTTTTGCATCATTTCCTGTAAATACTGTTGTCAGATCACTGTAGTGCTCTCTGTAAAATTTAAACTAGAAACTGTATTATAATTATTTTCATTTTTCATTGAGAAAAATCCTAAATATACTGCAGTCTTTTCATAACTCTTAGCTTTCAGGTCTTACTTTCTTGTCTGGGGTAGTTTATGTTAATATAGTTGTATTTTATGTTGAAGATAAAACCAAATTAAATGATTTGGGATTTGTGAAAATAACTGTTTATATGAAAATCATGTAAGAAAAAAAAAATCAGACTTGATTCTCTGACATTTTATTCATCATCATGTTCATCATCTTTTTTTTTTTCATACTTTTTGTTTGTCTGACCTCCACAACAAAGTGGTACATGACATATTGCATCTGTGTTTGTTACTGTTCTGAGGCATTGCTCTGTTTTATTCCGGCACCAAAGTTACATTTGCTCTGAATTACCCTCAATTAAAGAAAGAAATAAATTACACTTAACATCTTTCTGAAATCAGTGGAGCAATAAACTTTCACATGCAAATAATAAATAATAAAATAAAACACTACTGATTACTGTACCCTCTATACAATTACACAGCATCTAATAAATCTCAACCAATGAATAAAGGAAAAAACAGATTATAGCTGTGCCGTACCTCTCGTTCAAATAGCTGCACTAACGATAGAAAGACTCATAAATTCTTTTCATTTTCATACTCAAAATAACAATATTTCCAGAGACCAGTGAGAGAAAAAAAAAATCAAGTTCTTTTAGGATGTTACATTCAACGATGTGCCCGAGTTGATCAAGTTGGTACCAAAAACTGTGTGAAGATGGATGACGCAGTTCCACTTCATCCCACCGTCCAAAAATGAAGCCAAAATATCCCTGATGCAGGCGCTGGCATCTTGCACCAGTGACATCACTGATCAATGATATTGGCGTTTCGTTCAAACAGCCAACTGACTCAAAGGCGGATTAGGATTAGCTGTCAGTCATGGCGTCAGAACTCTGTTTTTTTAGCATCAAATCACTAATTCAAAATAAATTTATCAGAAAAATCAACTATTTTAAGTAAAAAATAGAATAACAGAAACCATCTTTTTGTTAAAATTTATTTGTCATGTACTTTATTAAATATTAATTTGGCCCCCATCTGCTAACATGGAGGAGGTAGGTTACCACATCCAGACACCAGGGGGCGATTAAGATACTTTGGCTTCACTTCTGAGGAGCTGTCACGTCCGCCATCTTTTTTTCTTACAGTCAGAGGTTGGTCCAGGTGACGGCACTATTGCTGATAGATACTTGCCTTTTTCGGATGACATCACTTTAGTGCTGGCATGATGGCATCCAATCAGATGCATCTGTTTGCCCTCTCTGGCCAACCAGAATGCTCCTTGGAGAGCCTGTGCCCTCCCCCCTCTCTCCACGTGGGTCGTGCAGGGCTGAGGGTAGTTGTTTGGTGGTTGTTGTTCCTAACGCATTTTGTAGTCGTGGGAAATGGCGGCCTCACATAGTTGTCCTTTAAAGTCCAACTCCAGGGTGAACTCCAGGTCACGCTACAAAAGACAAAAATATTTCTAATTGATTAAGAAATTAATGACAGAAATATCTATTTGGCACAAAACAGAATCTTTGCACAAAAAAACAACTTTAAAGGTACTTAAACACAGTATAAGTGCATTTTTTCATGTACAAAACTACTTCAGTTGTAGGGCTGTAAGTACTAGATACTTTAAAAATAAAGATGCTACACATCAAACATGACAAGCTGTTAGAAGATGCATTGTTATAAATTAAACTATCAAACAATACAGAATTGTTCAAGTTAGCCCACTTCAGCTGGCTACAACTGTAAGAGGCTATATAAAGATTCATGTATTTATAATAATAAGCAAACAGTATAATGTGTAATAGAGTAGGTAAACGGCAGGCAGAAGATAATTTTTCTCCTGTTTACAGGTATTTATGAAGCTAGTGCTAGCAGTTTGTTAGCTGTGCATAGTTTACAGACTGGAAACAGGGGTGAACTGCTAGCATAGCCTGTGTAAAGGTGTTTTTTTTTGTTGAGTCTTACCACATTCTTCTCATTAGGCCTGACAGCAATACTGCCAAAGATCTCCTCTCCTTTCTTGACAGTTAAGTAGTCCTCTAAGTAAAACACTGTCTGTTTCCAGTGTGTGCTGGCAGCATCTGGAGCTAAAGTAGAGGAAATGAGGAGGAGTGCAAGAGAGGAATATGTGTGCATGAGCAACACAGATAAAGAGAATGAAAAAGAGCATGTAGTTCAGAGGGAAGAAGAAAGTGTGAGGAGTAAAAGAGGAAAGGAGTAAAGGAAAGAGAACTTAAGGGGAGCAAGAGAAAATATTACATTTACAAAACACACCAGTTCAAAAGGGCACCCGCCTCTCTCAGGCATGTTAACATGATAGAAATTTAACAGCAGAACAGCTGAAACTCCCTCACCCGGTGGGAGCCATACAGAGGCTGATAGGAGAACACTCCTTCAGTGATGCTGAGCCTCAGGCCCAACAGACATGGCCAAACATAGAACCTCCTCTACACAACATTATGTAAGCACTGGATGCATGAATGTATTAACATAAGCTTACATAACAGCTTTGCTAACCTAATCGCCGTCCTCGACGCCATGTTACCAGGAGTGCTCGGTGCAAACAGCCGGTCAGCTCATGCAGCACCAGCAGAGTGTAGCCGAGAGCTAAGATGCTGAAGTGCAGCAGCCTCTTCCAGATGGAAACTAGTTTTAATGCTAAAATGCTCAAAGATAATTACATGTAAATATGAAGTAATTAGGAATACTTCCTGGATAAATCACTTGAGAACATGTGCATTGTGAAACTTCATGTACTACATGTTTAATGTACTCTTTACAGGCTTCTTGCATTTTAATTATGTCTTTTGTGGATGCTAAAGCCTCAAGGGTTAATTGACTCGAATAGAAAAATATTTGTATATGCCCCTTTTGTGATGTTTTACTATTTTCCAAGCTTTCCCAAGTGTCATTTCTTTGGAAGAAAGCAGTTTTAATAATAAAAACCAATGTTGTTTAGTCTGCCTGTCATTTTGCTACATGCTTTGTCAAATAATATGCTTTCTAACCTTAATATAAGGAAAATTTGTATTAAAAAGAAAATACTGTGAGAACACAAATGCAGCTTCAATCACCTCCATAATATTAGAGTGGAGGCAGACATTCAAAGTGTGTTAAGTAAGAAAATAAGTGTTAAAAACCAAGGCCTCACCGGTAGAGAAGCCAGTCTTCTTGTGACACTTGGTGAACTCGATGTTGAAATAGGTGACCAGCGCGTGGACGTAATCATTGCGCTGGATCTGCAGACAGAAGGCCGAGGTGAAGGACAGGTCCTCTGGCTTCACAGTGTAGATGTCCACTTCCTGAAAAAAAAAAAGACACAAAAGACACTGCTTTTTAAGAGACGCGGGTCCTTTTCAATTGATCAAATGGCGATAAAACAGGGTGCCACATGTACAAGTACAGTCACGCATGACTTGACACCCCCCCCCACTTGCCACCTCTCACACACACACACACGCATGCAGTAACATGTATGTGTCAGTCCGTCCTGGTTATTCACCACCATATATTGTGCATGTGTGAGTGTTTGTGTGTGAAAGCCCACAGGTTGAATCACGGCTGGCAAACGAGGCCTGCTCACAGTACACATGCTGTGTGGGTGTCCTCCCTCAAGTCTGCAAGGGAGGGAGGCTATGTGTGTGCGTATGTGTGTGTGTGCGTGTGTGTGTGAGAGAGAGAGAGAGAGAGGGAGCGAATGCAGAATCTGTGATTGCTTGTGTCTATATAAAGCAATGCCTTATGAATATGGCCACAAATTCAAGCATCACACTTTGCTACATGGCAGGTCCGAAAATATGAGAGGAGCAGGTGTGTGTCTCTGCTTTGCATGCAGATGAAGTCATATTTAAGGGGATCTGTGTGTGAGTGTGAGTGCGTGTGTGTGTGAGTGTGTGTGTTTGGGGGGCTTTGCACCGTGACCTGCATGGCCGTGTGGCTTCAGCATGACAGATTGTGCTTTAACACCTTTGTACTTTCCAATGATCAGGCATGAAAACAGGTCAGGGGGGAAAAAGGTGAGAAGGATAACACCCCTCTAATGGGGTCCGCGGGCATGCTCCCCTGGAAGAAAATTTTGAGTATTTCATATTTAAAAGCTACAATCTGATGCATTTTGAGAGAAAGATCCAGCAGAACTACAAGACAGTATGAATGTATAATAAAGTATCTATCTATACATGGTCACATTATGAAGAAATGAGACTGACAACTCCTCTCATGAAATGCGCAACAGAATAATAGAGGCGAAAAAATAAATAGTAATCAATAGTTAGTAGACAGATAGACAGATAGCACCGTATACTCCCTGGTTGATACATTCTGAAAGACATTTATTCAGGGCAATAAAAAGATGTGATGGCATATACAGGGTCAAGGAAGTGTACTTACTGACTCACCGAACACAAAGGCCTTGTTATTGGACAAGTATAATGCCACACCTTACCAGTGCAACGCTGTTGTTGCTATAAAGAGTATAAAGAATACTGCGCCTCAATGATAACCTGAGACTAATGTTAGCTAACTAACTAACTGACGTTAGCTATATTCCATTATTTTCTCATTGGATCTACACGATTCACGTAGGTCACCTATTTTGGTTTCAAAACGGCAAATTTTGCCAAAAGGTAAGTGATTTTCATGCCTGAATGATACAAGGCCAGTATCATATATGGCAGAAATTGTAGGAGGAGAGAAAAAAATTCCCTTACTGCAACTTTGTAATTTTAGCATGTGAGGACTGAGACTAAAACTGGAGGAAGGAGGTGAATAAGCTCCAAATACATACATGTGAAAGAGATTCACATGGTGAGAATAAATCTGCAGACCAGTGTGTCTCTAACTAACTAACCATCCTCAAACCTAACACATAAATCACCTTCTTGACTACAGAATTACACTGATTCTAATGATGGGGGAGTCTGTTTCAACCCCATTGACTCACAGTCTGCTCCTATGTGACATTTCCCCGTTACACAGACTGCGAGGCAGAACAAGACCCTTTTCCTATTCTGACCAGCGAGGCCTGACATTGTTTAATATCAGAGACTGTGACAGAAGATGAAGGGTAAGAAGCGAGAGGGAAGGAGTGAAGAATGAGACAACAAAATGATACAAGACAAAGGAGAACAAAGAGGGATGAAGATATTGGATACTCGCAATAAAAAAAAACAGGATATGAAGCGAAGGGAAGGAACAGTGAAAGAGGTAAAGCAATGAAAGGAAAAGGTTGAGGTAGAGGAGGAAAAAAAGAGAGAAGCTATTGCCTGGCTGAATTACTCTTATCCTCTGTTCATTTGTGGCATGAAAGACAAGCCACTGCTGTATCTTCAAGCATGAAAACAGAGCCGCAGACCATTACAGCTCTCCAGAAATCTCTATAATACTCCATTACACTGGACAAAAAAACCCACTTACACCTCGCCTTTTTTTTTTTCCTGTGATGAGAATGGGCGCTACTGGCATCTATTCCTGAATCAAATGACTGCGAGGTAGTCACAGATAATTATGGGCTCCAGTTCGATTGGCAGAGATGGAAACAAGACACCTGGATGGATGAGCTAGTATTCTCCCCTTTCCAAGTTCGATGCTATGACACGTGTGGAATAATAATTATTTGATAATTTGTTGCTTTATCATTTATTGCCTTCATAGTCCAGGAACACCCTGCGAAGGCAAGTTTGTTCTTCATATTGTGTGCAAAATGCAGCATGAAGGCAGGTTTCTGGCACTGTGATATAAAGCAACAGATTCCATCCAACCCTGCATAAGCATCACACTAACAGAAAGCTGTTTAGTCGACTAAAGGGAGACTGAATTAAAAGATATTAAAAAACCCTCTATAACATTGTAACAGGCCTTCATGCTATTTTCCACTGTCACACCTGAAAAAAATGTATGAAAACAGAAGGGAAGACTCATCTATTTGTAATGGAAAAGGAGTCAATGCTTTATTCTTAGCAAGTTTGCATGCATTTTAGAAATCTGTACCCATTATTTATTTTGTTTAACAATGGTAAAATGTGCAGGTAAAATTTTTCAGCAGAATAAAAATGTTCCGAGGCTTAAGGATTGATGGTCCTCTCAGACTTTTTCCTGGTTTTTAGTTGCCAACAGAACTCAAAAAGATGAAAAACATGCACATTTTTAAGATATAAAACAATATGAAATGAAAGACAAATGCTGAAGGTATGTTCACACTCCCTCATCATGTTATATCACACAGACTAACCTTTAGGAGGCAGGCATTAGTCACCACCTGCTTGGGATCTACCACATCCACCAGAGGCTCTTTGATGGCCACGTTGCGAATGCAGCTCATGTCGAACCCGTACACGTTTTCCCACCCTGCGCATACACACAACATAAAAATGGGAAGTGCAGCACCCATATTAATACACGTGCACCATAGTATGTGTTTTATAGATTTTCACTTTTTGAATTTTTATGCACTTTCAAGGTTCTGCTCTCTATGTTTCTGCCAAGTTGTCAAAAAAAAGGCAGTAG
Organism: Acanthurus lineatus; assembly: GCA_029814665.1. Lineage (NCBI taxonomy): Eukaryota > Metazoa > Chordata > Actinopteri > Acanthuriformes > Acanthuridae > Acanthurus > Acanthurus lineatus. The sequence goes on from JAPZDV010000015.1 coordinate 11,992,438, forward strand.
CAGGGAAAGTAAAAACAAAGTGCTTAACCCTGCCAGGAGAAAAAAAAAAGTCCCAGGCTCATGCTGTCTTTCTGTCTATCCAGCCCCTATGTGGAGAAAGACAAGCCCTCCTGAAAATAGACTCCGGCCTCCTCCACCACCTCCACCATGTCTGGCAGGCTTTTTTTATTATAATTTTGGACTGAAAACACACCAAGCAAGCTTTTCCTCCTCCATTCCCTCTGTCCCTCCACTCCACCTTGCTTTGTCATTGGGCCAAAATACTAAGTCTGAACGATGAGAAGGTGGAATATGCCACCGACGCATGGAGACGCTAAAAATAAGAGCGCTAGGGTTTGGGTTGACTGAATTCTTTTGGGATTTATGTGAAAGTATGAACGTACTAGAACAGAGAAGGCCGCCTGTGCAGCAAACGGTAACCCAGTAGGAGTTTTTAACCCAGATTTTGATTCTAAATACAAGTGTGAATGGCACCTTTAATAATGCGCTGGATCACAATGTTAAGTTCAGTGCTCCTGCTGTGAAAGCTATTTGAACACAAATACAGTCGGGAACTTACTGTGGGCGAAAGCACCTCAAAATGTGTTTGGTACCACTGTTTAATTAGGCACATAGTACACAGATTTTATACAAGAACTAATGGCTTTATTGATGGCAAATATAAACTTTTTATTAGTATATTTGTCGGTAACAAGTCAAACCTGATGTTTTTCGTTGTGGAGAAACTCTTTATCACTGACTTATTTATAATAATAACTGCAGTCCTGATGGCGCATTAAAATGTGACAAACCCATGACCTTTTATTTATGACTTACTCATTTCTCACAGTCTGCAGTAATAAATCAGCCAAGCAGATTTTTCACAACCAGCCAACCCAAATGTTGTCCTTATTGATGGCTTATTGCTGGTCAACAAAGTCTTAAAGCTGTCTTAATTGATATTGTCGTCATAACAGTTAGTCAAATGAGTGTGTGTCATGTAAAATGGGTCACTCATAGTGATAAACCCATTCAACTTTGTAGTTCCCCTCAACTCTGTGGAGCATTTGGGTATTTTTTTCTCTTTCAGTTTTGGTTTTTATGACCCAACAATTTTAACGTTTCAAATTAGCATAACTGCTAACATCACACAAAACATCAGACAGAAGCTAGCAACTAGCTGGGGGACATTTAGTGGCTAAAGAACTTATATTTCTCTCAGGAGTAGGTGGAGAGGAAAATGGAACTAAAAGAGAAGCAAATATTTGACACACAACTTCAAATAAATGCTAATGTTGCTTGATTCTGCTTTGTGTTTAAGAATGCAACTGTTATGCTGACATGTTTGCCATATCAGCTTTATATGCCAGCTTGTTTCACTGCCTCTTTGTGGCTAAAATATCAATTAATGCAAGTTTAATAAAGCTGCTAAAGTTCATTAATCTTTTAGCTACAGCTTTCATTAAAAGTTTTTATGAAGTGAAACCATAATATTTTACATCAAACTCAACTTTAATTTTTCTTCATTTGCACAGCGATCATTAACTATGCACCACACAGCTGAAAGGGGAAGACAGAGACAGAAGAAAACAATGACTTAGCAAAAATACGATATAAAAAGCTAAAAAGTCCACCATAATTACTCACAATGAATCTTAAAATCCTTGTACTGTCTGTCTTCAATGGCCACCACGTAGAGAGCAGCTCTGTCAGGAAACATCAGGCCTCCAGGTTTCTGAGCACAAAAAACAAAAAAAGCTTCAGGAGTCATCGCGGGCAAACGCTAAAAGTCATCCATCACTTTTATCATCTACACACCTTTCATGCAGTATAACTTCACATGTGCCAACTTTAAAGCCTGCAGGCAGCCACTGAGGTTAGAAACCAAATCATTCATGCACAACCTCGGCATCTGAGCAGCAGACACACGCAGCAGAGAGCGTACAGTAAATCCTCCACTTCATCACTGTCTGCTGTGTTTATACGTCAAAAGCCTTATTTGAGCAGCCAGCTCTCACACACTGAGTTTAACCCTCCCCGAGCCTCCAGCAGCAGCACCAACATACCAGCCATTTGTCCCTGGCGAAGATGACGGTGTTGAGCATGGACTCGTAAAAGAGGCAGTAGCCCATCCACTCTGAGATGATGATGTCCACCTTCTCCACAGGAAGCTCCACCTCCTCCACCTTGCCCTTGAAGATGGTGATGACTGTGGCATTGAGAGCCACACAACAGCAGGTGACAAATTACCACATCACAAATAATTGCAAATCAATCAATAACTCTTTTCTCAGATGACATTGTTTTTATGCTTCACATGAATCTGTTTTTTCTTGTCTTCTGTTTTCTTTTTCTGCCTTTTTTGGTTCATTATACAGAGAAGTGCCCGAAGTCCTTTTCAAGCTAACTTGCTTTGAAAATTTCTCTCTTTTATGCTTTTTTCTTTTTTTAAAAAAAAGCGTGTAATCTGTATTTGTGTTTTTATTTTCTAAACAAAAACCTAATAAAAAGTTAACTCCCTCCCAGTGGAGGACTAAAAATGCATTTCATGTGCAGATGCCTTCTTTGAAAACTAGCTTGTTCTAGCTGCAGTATCTGCATAAAGCTAATGCTATCTCTGTGTTTTTATTTGTTTATTCCTAATTAATACCCTACATGGAATCTAATTGCCTGTATACTGATTGGATGATTATTATTTGCAGCAATTACTGTATAAATAATTGCCTTCTACTTAAAGAGTTACGAATGACATTTGGGTGTTAATTCTTGTTTGCTTTACTAATAGCGTCAGCTTTGAAATGTAAATATATAGGAGATGAAACAAAAACCAGCCAAGTAACAAATGAGCATGCTATGAAACCCACCATCTGTTGCCATTCCTCCATCTGTGGAGTTCAGGGTGGCATTTTACAATGGTATTCAGCACCACTGAGGGGATTCTGATTGATGGCAGAGATTATGGTTATTTGACATCAGAGGCGAGCTGCCAGTTAACCATCAGAAGTGTGACTAATATTGTCAGGTGTGACGGTAATGATGGAAATATGCAGATTTTCCACGCTGCCTCTAATCCAGATGTCATCACACTGCTCTGCATTCAGACAGATGGATGTAAGGAATACAGCATTGATGAAAAAAAAGCACTTCAACTTACCATTGTGCAGGTGATTTGACTTTATAATCTTCTCGGAATATTCGGATATACTTGAACATTCAATCTGTAGGCACAAACACAAAGCCATAATTTTAGTTTTTTTCTGAACAAGAAGGTGTTGAATGTTTGTTGACACTGTCATCACTTAAATAACTCACACAGAAAATATTTTATATTCTAGAAAAATATATATTTTCTTGTCAATGACCAACAACTGTGTTAGCTACAGTGTCCCCTCCCCATGCACGGCAGGTTAACCTCTCGGGTAATGTAGGAAGGACAAATTTAATCAAATCCTGCTAATCCATCTAACAGTAATGTCCCTGATGGCTCATCTCAGAGCCTGCACAGCAGAAAAACTAATACATCACACAGCTCTTCCTTTCTATAACTGCAATCCACTATATGAATCATACATAACTGTGAGAGACACTGTTGGTAATGGACAACCTGTGACTTACATCCCTGCTCCTAAGGGAGCCAAGTATCTGTTATTGCCTCTGTGTGTGAGATTGTCTGAGAGAGATTCCCACTTTCTGGACTGAACACAAGAGGCTGGCCCTTAAGAGGAATTTTAAAAAGGCAGGTATGTGTGTGCATGATTTTGGCTGACAGAAAGGCCATGGATGTGAGATAATGAGACCGCGGCGGAGCCAGATATGATATTAATTTGGACGCTGAGAGGGTATGCGGCTCCTCTCTCTCATAAAGATTTAAACAAAAGCAAAGGCTGTTGGATGATTATAATGGGGGACTTAAACCATAGCTTTTGTTTAAGGTCAAAAGGCAACTCTACTATCTGTCTCACCCCATAAACGTGTTTGGCACCGGCATTGGCGGCAAACATAGAGAGGATCCCTGTGCCGCTACCGACATCCAGGACAATTTTATCCTTGAACACATGCTTGTTGTGGTACATGGCGTTCCTGTAGGTGAGCGTCCGCACCTCGTCCTTCAGCATCTCCTGTTCAAAATAGAGATAAAACTGGGAGTTCACAGCTGTGATACATAACGATTTTTATAATGTAAAAAACATACAATCCACTTTACTTCCTATGCTGAACTGGAATAAATGATGTGACATTTGAATAGCGTTATCATAAAATGCTCAGAGGCATACGAAATGAACATACAAATGTGTCTGAATTATTCTAAAAGTGGGCAGTTGCATATTTTCCTGTGAATACATCATTTTTTCATGTATAATGAGATAGATATGGCAGTATTTAGGCCAAAAGCCTCTGTGACAGTGGCAGAGCTTCTTGAAATAGACAGGAGTACAACACAAAACCTTTGGGGACCAGCTGATATCCATCTCCCTGGACCCATTCACACATCCCACTTTTCATCCTCCTTGCCTTGCACTCTTAAATCAGGACACTCTTTTTGTCTGCGAGCGCACAAAAACCTGACCTATATGCTAAATATGGACACTTTCTGAAAAGGTCTATACGTCCCCAAACTTTCTCCACTTTTTCTTAACAGATCAAGGTCATTAGCTGAGAGTAAGAGCTCCGCAAACTTATTCAGCAGTTGTCTGTAGATGATTGAAAAAGACAGACACAGATTGTTTTCATTTATGAGGGATTGCACATGGACTACAACCATGCATCTGGTATCTTTAGTGCCAGTTGATATTAGAAAAGCCTCCTCTTTTGTCAGCTAGGAGACACTCTCCACCAACGCGGATAACTCAGCAACTTTCTATTCCATATGCAGATATTATTATTATTAAACCTAAATGTTTGGTTGTTCGGAGGCAGGCAGTTGTCTCTGAGATTTATGTTTTGTTTATTTTAATATTTGGCCGTGTGTTTTTTCAAGAGGTACAACTTGAGTAAACTTTAAACCTTAGTCTTCTGAGAGATGTTTATGTTCTGGTGTTTCAGCGATTTAAGTGTTTGGTTTCAGACTTTGTTTAAAACTCATGTTTGTAAAGTATTGCTTTCCTCCGCTTAGCTTGTGTTTTTATTTTGCCTGGTTCTTTGTTTTGGCTTTATTTCTAGCAGTTGTTTTGGTTTAAATTCGGCTTTTTGTCAATTGATTTTCAGATCAAGAGTCTGCGAGTGTGCAGTGGCTTCTTAGTTATGGATAAAAAATATCATCTGTGCCAGGAAGAAGATTTGGATCGCTACCAAGATCTGTTCATGTAAATCTGTTGGATGGTGTTAAATGAGCCACATCCAGCTGACTGGAAGCCAGGATAACAGGGTTCAAACTTCATCGGGTTCAGACGGAACAGCAAGCTTTTGGTGTCATTCTTTCACCTTTGCCCGCACCATGCCACCATTTATCAGCCTGGCTTGCATACCTCATGGATGCCGAAGTGGGCATAAGAGTCAAAGTAGTAGTCCCGTGATGTCATTTCCTCTGGGCTGATGAACTTGGCAATCTTGCCTCGACCAGGACAGGTGGCCAGGGCCGCTACATGAGGCGTGTGGGGGATGCAGGGCACATGGTGGGTAGTAGGCACTGGTTTCGGCAGTGAGGACGGCTGGGCTGACTGAGAGAGGGGGGACGTGACAGGCTGTTGCCGCTGTTCAGGAGGGATGAGAGAGAAGACGCTAGGGGAGTTGTATCAGGATTTATACATTACAGGCAAGAATGTGGCAAAAAATTAGAGGGTTTGAGGATTTCAGGGGTGGCAATCACAGTTAAAGGAGTGGATCTGCCTATAAATTATTACGTTGCTGACAGAGACAGAGCCAATAATCTACAAGCCAAAGGGAAATTTTATAATAAGCAGTCAAACATTCATAAAAACATAGTCTTTGTCGTAACAGGCGAGTCAGAGAGGAGCCGGCAAAAATGCAGGTTCCGTTTCAGCACCAAGGACAGCGGACAAAGCCACGTTCAATACGTTAACGCATCAAAAGCTGCTGGTTTTATCTACATTACCTGAAAATAATCTGCATGCATGCTCACTATTGTTGCAATTACAGTAGCCTACTTAGATAACATCTGCAGGACAGTGGAAAATGCACTTCCTTTGCCTGCACGCCATCATAGTGCAACACTGATTCTGAATGAGGTTGCGAATGATGAATAAGACAAACATTGATGTACACATCATGTTCAAATAAAACGTGTTGTCACCAAGAAAAATAAACCGTATTGAGAGTGTCCCGGTCCCGCAATTCTTATCGCAGGACATCACAAGGTCCCTACCTCCGAGCTGTCCGCCTCCGCCATCTTCCGCCGTAGCAGCAAACAACGCGACGAATGCCTCAGTCCCATGAGAGCCGACGAGATTTAGGCTACAACTCTTTTAAGTGTATGGTGGATGTAAATTTTGACCAGAAACGTGTCCAAAATAACGCTAAGCTGCCGAATATATGGCAGGAATACATGAAAAGATGAAAATCATGATTAAAAAAGACGTTTAGGTATCACAGTTTTGATCAAATTAAATCCATTCCCCAAGAAAAAGTTGTTAAATGGTTTTGCGCGAGGTGAAACGCACAGTAATCCATACTGTAGATGTAATGCAGGTAATTCAAGAGGGAATACTCAGGATAACGGAACCGGCGATTCGTGGTGAGGCTCTCTGCGACTAAAAGGTTGCAGGTTTGATCCCAGCAGGAGTCGATTGTTCCTTCAACCCCCGGGTGCCCTGTTTAGGTGTCCTCGTGCAAAATATTGAAGATCAACCTTCTCGTTTTATTTTTTTTTTGTTTTAAATTTCTGTGTTAAGAGTATCCGAGTGAACGCAAAGTGTCACCCACGACCAAAAAAAGGCACCCAGTTGCGCACAAGAAACAAAACTCCACATTAGAGAAAAAAACTTCTTCTTTTTAAGATTACTTCTCCTCGTAACACTCTGAACATTTAGGACCCGCAGACTGTAAGAGGCACAATTGTCGCCTTCGCGTGCGCCGTGGAAAGTCCTTTTCGTAGTCCCGCGGGGTTTCCCGGAGGGAAAGTTGAAGGGGGCTCAAACTGTGAACGTGCACTTCTGTCACACGCGAGTCCCCTCGATTACAACAATCGTGACAAAAAAAAAATATTGTGATAACAGTCACAGAAAACGGAATAAATCCCTTCTTGTCAAAAGCAGATGTCTCCTCACACCAGACTTTCCCACAGAGCCACAGAGCCACAGAGCCAGCTCTCCGGTAACCAGAGAGCTCCTCAGCCGCTCGCTTATATAACAGAGGTGTTTTATACTCCACACTATGATAATTTTGTCCATCTGGTAAATAAACGTTCTCGAGCTACGGCTAAATAAAGCATGTACTATCACACGTACACCTTCCACTTCCCTTGCCCATTACTGACTATATTCCCTGTTACATGTAATGACATGTAAAAGAGCCAGGTAGTTTGTTACAGGTAGTTAGTTACCAGCGCAGAATTCTACTCAGCCAATCAGAATCGAGAAGCGGTGTTCTAGAATTATCTGGACCATGTAAGGAACCAATGAGCTTCAAAGAAGCATTTTATTAATGTCATAGTTACAGTGGTATCTGAAGGGAGTTCAACAAGTTCGTCTTTACAAAGTTCTGTTATCACAGCTACTTTAAGAAGATTTTCACAACAATATTCTATCCCATCACAATTAAAAATACAAAGATATAACACCACATGAAATTATAAGAAAACAAACTACAATGTATAATTATATTGTTGTGTAGGCATTATTAATCAACTGTTAATATAACTTACTGAACATAGGTATATTAATGAAAACATGAATAGCCTTTGGCATTGATTGTAAATTAAATGGCGTGTTTGGGGTTTTATACGTACAAAGAGAAGGCACATCTTGACTCAAACAGTGCAGTTTTTAAAGCAAGATAGATGAAGAGTAACTTACCCAGCAGTGAAAAGTAACTATGAGCAGGCTTACAGTAACTCAAGTATCATAGATTGACTTGAGTACACTTTTAAGGTATTTGTAGCCCATTTTTTTGAGTAACTCAGTTTTAGGCTCTTTTATTCAGCCATTTGATACTACTGAAAATATACATATTAACCTGACCACATTTATGTAGATTAACATTTTATGCAATGTTGCTGACTACACAGCAGTATATTGAATAAAATTAGCTTCTGCAACATTAAACTTATACAATAATATAACACTGGCAGGAAACATTCTGCAAAATGAGTTTTGTTGTTACCTCTGTGTTTTTACTTTGAGAAATATTGCAGGATATTTGTAACTACAGAAAATGGGCACATGTCCCATTAATGAAATCCAAGTACAATGAAACACACCAGGTTTTAGTCACAGTTATGGATGAGCTCCATCAGTGGTGCTTAAGAACATCCGCCCACACATCACACTCGAGGATAATGTGTGCATTCACTCTATCACACTCACACACACACATAAATCAGTGTGGGGGCAGGAGCACAGAGGCAGGAGTCAGGAGTGAAAGCAGTGGGCAGACCACTATTGATTGACTTTCAAGCCTCGCAGAGCAGGTAACATGACAAAGACACGAAAAGGTTTAAAGTTTAATTATATGCACCATTAGCAGTGGCCTTGTTGTTGGATGTAGTTTAGGTGACATAACTGGCACAAGTTCAAACCCCTCGACATCAGTCTGTTTTTGTGTGAAACATTGAACCTGCTATTAGCTCCAGGAGTGGTCACTGGTCATGGCCGCTCAGGCACTGTAGGGAAATGTGTGCAGGCGCTACGTTGGTCTAAAAAAAAAAAAAAAGTCTACAAGGCAGAGGCGTTTGGGTTTCTCTCCACAAGGAAAACACTGCATTCAAATTAGGTTGCATTTTATACACACACTACACACTCAAGAGTTCAATTTTTTTAAAGCTATAAACCTATAAGAAGCTGGAGTTATTTATATAAAGCTATAGCTTAGTGATATGACAGAGCTTTTGTGTGGGAATGACACAAGGGAAACAGTATATAAATTTAGTGAATTTTTAATAATTGTGTATTGATTACAAAACATCAGCAAATGCAAAATTTACATATATATATATCTGATTAATCATAGTTTAGATAGTGGTTATATCTACAGGAATGTTATTTACTGTTTTTGACCTGTGTAAACATTTAAACAATCAAAAAATGCCAGATGCAACAGACTTAAATTATAGTAAATTACACTGATAACTGCATTCATTGAAAAACAACAGCATCTGATAATATTACAATGTTAGACTGTTAAAGCGACAGGAACAGAATACTTGTTTAATGCATGTTTTGAATGCATCTAAGATATCACAGTGGATAGTTTGATTGTAAATATAACGTTTTGTGGTAGCTGTTAACACTTGAATTAGACTTGTTAACTGTGTTCATAGAGACCTGTGTTAATTTTTTTGTGGTCTCAGAAAAGAAGGACTAACAAGGGATTGACTCAGTGTGTTTGAGGTACAGGTGTTATGATGAGAGGGGCGGAGTTTTTTCCATTTTCACTGCCTTGCAGGCCAAAGAATGGATAAATTTTCTCTTTAAAGTTGCAGCGAGTGAAAGAATAGACATGAGATTTTGAGTCGACATTATAGAAGGTAACCACTCCCTTATTATAGTCCACCTTGAGAAGTGTATCTTTCAGTGTGATTTTATGTCGTGGTGCTGTATATGCTTGATATAAACCATTATCGAGCCCAATATTCCAGGCACCAGTTTTAACAGACAGAGCCATCGCCTTCTTTCTACTGACAGACTCTCTGACCACTCCAACAATCCAGTCGGTCTTTCCTTCCACTTGCACTTCGTAGTAAAACTTCCCCGTTGTGAATCCTTCTTTTGCCAAAACATCTGGATAGATTTCGAATCTTTTTGGATGGTAGGAAAGATTTTGGTCCGTTTCTTCGTATATTACTTGTTTTCCATCCTGGCTTATGATGAGTAAACAAAATGCTGTGTCAGGGTCAAAAGTCAAGTCCACAGCATGTTCTCTCATTGTTTTCATTTTAATCTCAGGAAGTCCTTCCATTATTTCGTCCACTCTCTGTTTCAGCTGAGTCACAGCACGTCTGACTGCCTCAAAAGAGAGATCACTGTGGACAGCAATGTTGTCCCAGTCCTTGTCCAAAGGAGAGCATAAGGTTGGGAAGCTCTGGAGAAAATGAAGGTGATCATCAGACTTTGAAAGCTGCTCCAGTTGGTTGCTTCTTCTTTGAAGCTCGGCAATTTCTGACCTCAGCTCTGTGAGAAAACCTTCGGCCTTTAGCTTTGTTTCTCTGAGCCTTTCCTCAACCACCTCAACAAACTTGGTCTGGCTTCTCTGAATGGAGCTGATTAATTCAGTGAAGACCTTCACGCTGGCTTCTTTCTCTTTCTCTGCTTCTTTCTCGCTGATGTTGACTGAGTTTTCAATTTCTACCATCTTTCTGGATCGAGACTGTACCATTTTTCGGATATCTGACATTGTCTCATCCTTTTTTGCCAACACTGCTTCATATTCTTCCTCAAGCGGAACAACATCATGACTTTTATGCTTCGTTTTGAGACACCAGACACAAATGCAGGCCTGATCAGTCCTACAGTAGAGGTCTGTTATCTTGTTGTGCGTCTTGCAAACCCTGTCTTCCAGTTTCTTCACGGGGTTTACTAATGTGTGGCTCCTGAGACCAGCTACTCTCTCATGTGGCTCAAGGTGCACTTCACAGTAAGACACTATGCACGTCAGGCAAGATTTAATGGCCTTTTCCTTCATCTCAGAGCAAATATCACAAAAAATGTCCGCTGTGTCAGGAAGTTGTGGGTCTGGAGTCCAGAATTTAGTTTTAACTGACATCTTAAACTCTGCAGCTAACTCAGACATAACAGTGTTGACATGGAGTTCAGGCCTTGGAGAGAACATCCTTTTACAAAACGGACACTGGCAAATGTCAGTGCTGTCCCAGTACTTATGGATACAGGCATGGCAGAAGTTGTGTCCACATGGCGTTGAGACTGGCTCAGTGAAAACATCCAGACAGACAGGACACAGGAATTTCTCCTCTGACAGCAGAAAACTGGCAGTTGCCATATCTGAATGAGAAATAATATGTAAAAATAAAACTGAAACATCTTTTACAGTTCAGCTGAATATGTTAATTGAGGTGGATCTTTTAAAACAGGATATATTTGTTCTGGTTCATCACATGCAACAAAAACATGTAAAGTAAAGGCAACAACTGAACGTTAACATTTTCCTTACCTGTAAAGTATCAAGTTTTAAAAGCAGCTGCGCAGAAAAAGAAATCAGAGCGAGCAACACTTTGCCTCTGAAAAGTTCTTGCTTGTAAGTTTCGTTTCCTTCCTAAGTTTCATTTCAGCAGCATGTTTATGCAGGGCAAAGAGCTCCCCCCCAAGCCCCCCTCCACTCTGTAATTTGACACTTCCGGGTTAAATTTAACCCTTTCGACTCCTTTATCAAATCCATTAGTATTTGTAAATAACAGCTACTTATCATCCAAATTATATATATAAATGTTGATATTTGAGGAGATATAATTTATTTACTGTTTAATATTTATTTCAAACATATTTTATTTGCAGAGCAGATATAGTCACAACAAAGTAATGCTAACAGCTCTGTGATGCTATGCAGGGACTGGGTTGCTTTCAGCTAAAATGCTAACATCAGCATGCTAAGATGTCCACAATAACACAGGAAACATGTTGAAGTTTAGCGGGTACAGTGTTTATTGTGTTAACTGCTCATCTGCTCCTCATCCTTAAACTGAATGTCTTCAATTTGTTCTTTTCATTTGAGACTTGACTCTTCCCAGAGTTACCAGGATACTTTTACCACTAGTGTTTCTAAGGTTCTCTTCAAGTTTGGTTGCGCTTTGAGATTTCCTTTTCTTGTGAAACATGCTTTTGGTTAATGTCCAAGAAAAAGGGTTTCACCACTTCATCTTAGCTTTACCTAATCCAGAGAACAAAAGTAGTGAAGAGAAAAAGCATGGTTTGAAACTTCTTAATTTCCAGATAAAACTACTGTAGTCTGTTATCTCTTGAAATTTTGCATCACCTGCCTTAATTGTCCTGTGGATGTCACTGCCTCTATCCTCTCTCCAGTACTAGTCAAACCAGAACTAAGGTCTTTTTGAAGAGTTCAGTTCATCACATGGCTTCCAGGTGAGTTTGACCACAAGAGGTCAGGCACGACAAGCAGGAGCTGGGTAGGCCTAAACTTTGCTCCATGGCACTTTAAGGGCAATCCTCTTGTCTCTACACCACCCTATGAAGCTTCCGATTTAGCTATGGTAACAACTAATACAAAATTCTTCAAAATAGTAGCAATTCTCTGTGCAATTTAGTCTCATTCATTATCTCTCAAGAAAGACATTTTTATAATTGCATTTTTTTTTGTATTTACCTATTACTTTTTCACATTCTGACAAATTCTCATCTTCGCTGTACACAGTTTCACTATTAGACAAACACCCTGCTGTCTACCCTAATAGAGAGGCACTCGTCCAAACCAACAGATGCCAAAACCTGGCAAATATAATATGAAATTTAAATGAATGGATACATAATAGTTCCACAGCAAGGGTGCAGTTCTGAAAGCCTTTGTATTGTTTGTCTGTTTTTTTTACACATGTACCTCTTTACTCTTTGTCATTCATGCAATCACACCTGCACACATCAGTGCACTTTATGTTTGCTTTCCCCTTAACCAGTTTGTATTTGACATGCATGCTCAGTCATGCCCTGCTTCTTCCCCCCCTGTGGGAGAAAGCATTAGAGGACTTAGCGGGTTACAAAGCATGAGAGAGGCAATAAACTAACTACAGCAGAATGAGTTTGGACACAGAGGTACTAGCTAGGCATAGAGATGAGCTTGTTTGCAGGGAAACCAGACTTCTGCCTGTTCTACCATGTGTCAACTATGCAAATATGTGTAAATGGAAAACAGGCATGATCCAAATCCCTCACCGTGGAATATCCTGTAGTTCTTTCATGGTTTTGTTTAATGATCTTTATTAGTGAAGACTTGACCTAAAGGATGACATCCTTTGCCAACTAATGTTGTTTTGGCCGACTGATTGTCGCCAGTCCAGGTGACCACTGTGGAGTTCCTTCCCCTGCAGCTATCATCTACTCCTAATAGCTTACAAGCTTATTGAATTAGTGAGGTGGAAAAAGAGGCAAAGCCATAGTGGAGAGTATGTTTTGTTTAAAGAGGAAGTCTACATAAAAGGCCACATAAAAAAAAAAATAAAGAAAAAACTGAGGTCACTGGTCAGACAGGGGTTTGAAGCAACAGAGGAACAGTGACTACATCTTTTAATTACTTTAATTTGGAAGAAATTATTGGCTTTGATGTTACTAAAATGGTTATACACATTCAAGAAAAGGATTTTTTTAGAGAGTTTGGCTGCCTTTATTGTCATTTTCTTTTTCTTTTACAAATGATTTTCTCATATAAATAAAAGTGTTGTGTTTTTTTTGGGCTGCAAATCAGTCTAGACAATCAATTGATCTGCTCTAGTGAAATAACAAATTACCATGTCTCCCTTTGGGGTCACAGAGGGTCTCTGTTCAGTCATCTCATTAACTTTACATAATGAAGAGCTATTTGAAAATTAATTGTTAGTCTAGTTGGCTCGGCTGGAATTCATAATAACAGCAAGGGCTTGTTCTGTGCATTTATTATTAGACATGGATGCATAGGCCTTGCATAAACCTACACAATAGGTTTGAGGTTGTGTTCTCCTTAGCCAGTGCTTTTTTTCCCCCTTTATGTCTTTGTTTATTCATGTGCACCTCTTTGTGAAATTCTTTGGGGGCCATGTGGTTACATTGTAACCAAGGTTATGCCATTGATGTCACGGTGCTATGCAGCCTGTCCTGTGTTAAAGGGTCGCAGCTCCATTTCCTTCTCTCTCACTCCCTATCTTGACACTTTCCACAAGTTCGCACTGTGCTACCTTCAAGGACTGTCAGAAACATGTGAACATATATACACAGTTTTGTGTTTTGTGTCATGTAGACTAACGATCTTTTATTTTAACAATTTGATTGCCACATGATTATAATTAAATTATCTCACCTATTTAACCATTTAGCAAAAGTAGCCATTTAATTGGAAAAAGTAGTTGAATCATTAAATTTACAACTTTAAATCTATTTTTATGTTTAGATATTTGCTTTTGTATATTTACAGTACATGAGGTTAATATTTGTGTGTTTGTTTGTTTGTATTTGTTTGTTTGTGAGTGTGCTATAGACTGCAGATTGAATTTAGATAGTAGCTACATAGACCAGGTACAAAGCATTCTTTCTTTTTGTGTGAAATCAAATTGTAATGAAGGTAAAGTCCCTGAAAAATAAAATATACAGTTTTCTTGTTTTCTGCAAAAACAATTAAATTCTGCTTGATCTTTTGACATGGTCCCTTTTGATTTTTTATGAGCAGGTGTAGTGTAAAAGTCTTACAAGTCCCACAAGACAGACCTCATTAATTTCGAAAAAACGAGCTGCACCTAAAGGCAGCATCCGCACTAACCTGCTCTCGGACACCCTGAAAGCAACAAGCTTGACTGGACGAAACACTCCCGAGTCTGCTGCAGTGCCCTGGACTCTGATTTGACAAGACTAGCATCTAAAGGAGATTATTTATCGCACATAAACATCAAACGGGTGAGTATTTTGTCGGAAATGGGACGAAAACGTCAGTTTGTCGATATAAAGTGAAGTTAATTCGGTTAAACTTTATCCTGAGCATCAACGACGCAGGTGGTGGGATGCATTTTTTTCAGGATGCTCGAGCCCATGCATTAACTACATCCTAACGTTATTCTGAAAAGATAACCAAGAAAGTATGTTTAAAACCAATAAAAGTCATGCGCTCACTAATTTAAAGAGCTGCTTGGAACGCTAAGGTAATCTGTTGTGGTCAAAGTCCGAAATCTTCGAGGCAGGACGTGTCATCCCAAGACGAAACCATTTCAGTAGGAAACGTAACTGCCTGTCTGCACGCGCAACGGTTACCGCTAGCTAAACTGCTACAAAGCTAAACTTCACTAAAGCTACCAAATTGACAGTAGGTGTCAGTTTAAACGACTGAATATAGACGCAAAATTTATAAAAAAAAAAAAAGAAAAAGAAAAAGCTTGACTTGTACTGGCTAGAGAGAAAGCAGCTGTCAAGTCATTGAACTGCATGGTTTCTTCTTAAGGGTTTATGCAGTTTCGCTCATAAATAGTTAGCCAAGCTGCAAGGCACGGTTACTGGTGAGAACCTGGCGAGGCATAATGTTAGTTAAGCTAAAGTTAGATGTTTTATAGTCACGTAAAGAATGTATTATTTGTATTATTTTAAGTTATTTGTTACTTTTTAAATTATTTTGTTTTAATTCTTCTTTGACAAAGCTACAGACTGAAGTCACATGGTTTATAGTCTTATAGTTGTAGAATAACTTACTATTCCTTCTAGTAATTATTAACTTTATGTACCAAGGTCTGGAGATATGCATCTCTGAGTTTTCTCCTTTTAGTTCTCAGTGAATACAGTTTGTTTTGGGGTACTCACAGCAGTAAAAAAATTACCATATTAAAGCAAACAGCAACGGGTCTGTTTAGAAATAGTGCCTAAATAATACACAGAGTCCACAAAAAATGATGTAATAGGAACTACTCTTCTCAAAGAAGGTATCCATGTAAAAAAATTCACCGTGGTCTGGATTATCCAAAACAATGGGGGGAAACTTTATGAAAAAGAAATGGTATTGTTGATCTTTTGTGAACACAATGCATGAAAAATCTATTCACCTCTATTGTACCAAGGTGAAGGCTGATACAGTATTTCAAAACCAAAATGTTC
Source organism: Acanthurus lineatus (assembly GCA_029814665.1). Classification (NCBI taxonomy): domain Eukaryota; kingdom Metazoa; phylum Chordata; class Actinopteri; order Acanthuriformes; family Acanthuridae; genus Acanthurus; species Acanthurus lineatus. Next base: position 12,008,316 of record JAPZDV010000015.1, read on the forward strand.
TGCATGATGATAAGACTGAAAAAAGTTTCTTTTGTAATTTGAATGAACCAATGTTTTTTGTTGTTTGCTTAGTTTAAGCCTGGTTTTGTATTTTCAGAAATCCAACAGTTGTCGTCTAAAACAAATACAACCTTCCCTGATTGATTTAGACTGTTTATAAGTCATACTCTAGTGTAAGACTCTTTGTGAACAGACATAAAAATTGTACACTATATCCTTGGTGCAAACAACAGCAGGATACTGTGTATCATTTTTATGAGCCCAAGTGCTTCCCACCCATGTCCTTTTATTTACAGAGCTGAAACTGTGCTCAACTTAATTAATGATTCAGAGGTTTATGGTCTTTTTAGTGCTATGAATAATTTAAAGATGTGGTTTGTGGATGTAACAAGAAGGGGTGAAGAGAGGTGTGAACTTGATTGCCGCATCACTTAACAACTAGCAAGATGTACCCAGATGAAAACCTTTATAATAAAGGCATAGGAGAGGGAGTTTTGGCAGGAAAATAATCTTAATTAAAGTCTGAAGATGCAGTGTTGTGATAATTCAGAAACACACAGAAGTCCTTTAAGATTGTTACTTAATACTACTGTGTGATCAGTTGTGTGTTTTGTAGCTTATATGACTTGATAAAGCAAGCGAACTATAATTGGACTTGACATTGCTGCTGAGATGATGCTTTTGTTGTGACATTTGATAGGCAGCTATATCCTTTTGGCAAACACAATTACTGTGATTATTTGCACTTGCTGTGGCACACATTTTAAATAGAGCTGTCAAATGACAATAAGCTGAGCCTTGACATGAGTAGGTTTATTTGCCTGACTAACTTGGACCCGTTTCAGTTACCTGTCAGTGTCAGTATTTGTATGTTAGTTGCATTATCCCTTTAGTCTGTTTTATTTTGCTTTCCCTCAAATTAAGTCAAAAGCATTTTCGTTGCAGAAGCAAAACTGAGACAATATTTTCTACAGTCTGTACTGTGTTTTTTACTGAGCAGTATTTATATTGGTAAAATAGAAATTTTTGCTATCAAATTTGATATTTTTATCATCCTTTTGTTACAACAAGAAAAAAATCTACGCTTTTAAATTTGAACTAGATGAGTGAAGATGTCGACGGCTTATAAGGATGACCAGGAGGACTGGCTAACAGTGTGTCTCAAGTACCTGCTCTTCATTTTCAACTTTCTCTTCTGGGTAAGTAAAAGCTGTTAATTTAGTTCTCCTATTAGATTCTCTTACAGTGGTAAACGACTCTTACAGTGGTCACACTTTGTCTTACAATGACTGTGGGTAGTAGTGAGACTGTTTTTTAAAAATAGAATAATTAAAGCCAATTTTCTCTTGGTGAGTTTAATGGGTAGAAAATTAAAAAAAAATTGTTTTGAGGCTCAATAAAAACGCTTAAATGTTCTTTTTAAACTGTAAACAGAGGGGCATTTCAGAAGAAGGAGTCATGTTGAAACAGGCAGAAGGCTAAGGAGAGTTCTGATTCTGAAATGGCTGAGCTATGGCTTCGGCCCAAAGTGACTCATAGATTATTTAGAGCTTGTCAGTGTGTGATGGGGAGCAGTGTGTCAGACCTGTTCTCTGGCACCACACTTTATGATACTGCAATTTGCAGCTAAAAATGCATGCTCTTACAGCTACTGTGCAGAGTGTCTAGGGTCACTTTGAAACATTTTTCAAAATCTGACGCATAGGGAACATTGTGTGTGGAGAGAGGCACAGATGAGTGTGTGGGAGGGGTTAAACAGAGAAAAGGGATCATGCTCTACCATCGGGCTTTGCTTAATGTTCTGTCACCACCTTAAAACTCTTCTCTTCAGAAAATGCACCATCTCCCTCTTCTCCATGGACCTCTTCTCTCAACCTCCCAACGCTCATGTCTTGAGTGTAATTGAAATGCCGTATAAAGACCAAAAACACACAAAACCCCCCCATAAAAATGAATTTGACTGAGAACATATTATTTTCTTTTCAAATACTCCGTAGATCTTGCCATGCTATCTTTTATTGTAAACTCTTCCTGCGGTGAAAATATGAATTCACCACAGCCCAAATCCCAAGTCATGTCAGTTTAAAACATTTTATAACTATTTAGTGTTTTTTTACTGGAGCAGGTTATGCTAGGTGCCACTGTTTAAAACATCACATATAATTGTGAATATTATAATGAAGTGGAACTTTATCTTGCTTGTTAAAAAAGTAAATGTTTCCTAAATATGCTATAGTTTGGGAAGGGACATTTCCATGTGTGCCCTGTAAGCCCTCTAACTGGTGCCTCTTGGTTGGGCATGTCTTGCTCTGATCTGTGTATCTTGATTTTGACGGAAATGGAATGGGAGGATAAAGCGTAGAGACTCTGAAGCATTTCCTATCTGCTCGCCTTTGAAACTGATGAGAGGAACAGATTTGGGCGCCTCCCTGGGTTTGTTATCCAGGATTGTTTGTTAGGAAGTTGTCATTATGCTCTGACTTGACCTCTTGAGTTCCCCTGCTTCTTGGCTGTTCCGTGTTTATGCCTGACCACTTTGCCCTGTTTCTCTTTGTGTTTCCTCTCTTTTATTTCTGCCCCATGTGCCCCCTTTTCACTCCCTCCAACTGTCCTCTCATGTAGTTTCTTTTTTGTGACTCATCGAATAACATTGAACTCACTTCCAATTCATCACATCCTGCCCTCTAACATGCTTTGCTTTCTTGCCTTTTATTTATCTTTGTGAGATTAAATTGGCACGAAAGACTCAGTTTTTTCACAATACTTTCTCTCTCTTTCAGTCAACTGTAACTCCTCTTCTCTCCATTTTAAAAACTCCAACTTCATGTTTTTTCATCTCTTTCTCTTCTTTAAAACATTTTGCTACACCCAGAACAAGTTAATTGTATCTCTTTCTTGACCCTTATACCTTTTTTTTTTTTACCCTGCCACCTCCTCTCTATCTCTGTTCTTCTCTTTCAGGTGGGTGGAGCAGCTGTTTTGGGTGTAGGAGTCTGGACATTGGTGGAGAAGAGTGACTACTTGAGTCTGTTGGCATCCAGCACGTTTGCTGTGTCGGCGTATATTCTCATCCTGGCAGGCGGCCTGGTGGTGGTCACGGGCTTCTTGGGTTGCTGTGCTGTCATCCGGGAGCAGAAAAGCTGTCTGTCCATGGTGAGACTTAGGACCCACAGGGGTTTCTGCTGAGGTCCCTGCCTTTGTTTGTAGTTTTCAATGTGTAGGTAGATGTTATAGCGTGCATGTGATGAAGGATGCGCTTATTTAAAATCTGCACTGTTTTTGATGCCTTTACAAAAATGTTTCATTTGGATTGCACACATATTTGGAATGCCGTATCTTAAAAGCAAATACAAAAAGAGAATAGTTTTCTATAAAGGACTAAGTGGAGGTAACAGGTACTTCAAAAATACTCTTGAGTAAGTAGTTGCACTACAAATAAGCTGTGGGCAGCAACAGAAGACTGCAGTTTACTGGGGAGCTATCTGTGTGTGAATGAGTCAACTCCAATGCACCTTGTTCAAGAGCAATCTGGGCTGATAATTAAATACTCATATTACCTTTTCTTTTAGAGAAATGACTGAAAATTGATATCTGGAAATATATTCACATTTACCTCTAATGGTGATTGAAAGAAAATTGTAGTATTCTCTATTGAGCTTGACAGACACTGCAGATGGCTGGGTGAGGCAGAATATGCTGTTTGTTCTGCAGCAAAATTTAGTTGTACATCACAGCACTTTCAAGATTTCAGTTTCAGTCACAACACATGAAACACCAGTAATAATAATAAAACAAGCTCACCATACTTATGAAGTATCTTTTCACAACAACCAAAGGAAAGACTGTTGACCAGCTCCAACTGCAGGACAGCTGATCAGAGTTTCTGCCAGAAATCTGTCGGATCGTCTGAGAGCCAGATTGCTGATTCTTGAGGCTGTTAATCAAGCGTTGTCCCCTTCCTCAAACTGCACATTCGTGAAAATTCCTACTGATTCCATAGAGCTTTAGTGGCATTGCTAGATTTATTTTTAATTTGAGAAAATCTAAAATTTCATGTCATTGTCTGATGTCTCAAAGCAGTTCCTTACAACTCACTAATGTTGTGTGTTGCAATTATACTTTTCTTGCACTTAGTATTTAAGAAAATAATGTACTTTTATTGTACTCACAAGAAATGATACAAGATATGTGCCCATGGACATGAATCATACTAAATAGTGAAAATGTATAGAATTGATATATAATTGGGGAACCTAATGATGTAAAACAAGTACCACTTATGGACTGAAGGGGTCTCCACAGTCATAAAACTGGTAGAAGCAAGGAAATTATTTATCAAACAGTCTTTGTATTAAAAGTTTGGTGGTTCTTCATGTTGCACATATTTGAAATACTCTGCAGCCATACTGTCTTATAAGTTATGTAATTCAATGATAATGTGGGCAGCAATGCTGATAGGAGTTGGTGGCTGGTCCAGGCTACTTATTAGTGGTCCCTGATTGTCATGTTTGCACTGAGAAGCTAGATGCTCGCCCACATAAACACAAAGGTTTCCTTTGCTGGACAGCTACATAACGACCATGCAGCCACCTAACATGGCATTTGTCCATCCTCTGCCTGGTCCAGTGTCTATCACTGGATGCTGACAAATGGCTCTGACAGGACCCTTACTATCCTCATTATTTTACTGAGACAGGGCCCAGTGGGAAAGAAGAAGGCGGGAGGTGAACGTTCACTGCCGCAGGACTATTTATAGATCTGTCTATCTACTGTTGATGGATGGAGCAATAGAGAAGAGAAACAGGCTTGCAGGAGTAAAAAGGTTGAAGCGTTGGGATTAGGAGTCTGTACCGCATTTTTTGTTGAACATCAAATGTATTGATGTGCTTTTTATAGATCAGTTATGTGAAAATGAGTGATGTTAGCATGCTAGTGTGTGTTTGTAAAGAAAGGGTGAAGTTAGAATTTTGTGTGGGCAGCAGGCACACAGTTTTTTTTTAGTTTATTTTGTAGCCAAGAGAAACAGAGCAGGCTGTTTCTGTATGACATAATTACTGTGATAAAAGTAGAAGAGATTTTTCACTAATATGCCAGATATTCATTCAGTGAGATCATTGCTCCCTCAAATCTGTTAGTTTGACCAGTAGTTTTGCATTCACTTTGTTGATCCTATCACATAAAATGGATGGTAGCATCTGTCTCTCTATAATGAACTTGAGTGAAGCAGTGCTGTTGCTGCTGTCAGACTGCTGTGTCCCACTCTGCGACATGTTGGCCTAATTAGTTGAATGTGTGTTTATTTTATATGGCCTGGCTCGTGTTTTGTGAGGTTTACGAGCTGATATGAAAAAAAAATGAAGTTTGTGTTATTGTAGCCTAAAGAAGGTGTAGTTTTGCTATTTCCATTTCCTCAGTTATCTCTCTGAGCACTCTGACTATAAATGTGTGGGTGATCTGCTTGCTTCAGTTTACATAACTATGCTCTACATGTCAGTGTGTACAGTAGTGCTTGTGATTAAGGATGAAGTTCACAGCTAGAGCCAACACTGTTATATTTTTATTGACATTTTTGTTTGTTATTGTGCAGATATTGATTTATTTTTAGCGAGTTGTACTAATACAATGACTAATTCATTATATTCCTTGTCTTTCTGTGGAACATAAATTTATGTTTCATATTGTGATAATCAATACTTTTATCACCTTAATTAAGCTCTTGCTGAGATGGTGTTTTGGAATTTAATTATAATACAAAATGGAGCTGATTTCAAGCAGCATGGAGAGCTGATGCCCGAGAGATATTTGATTCTTCAGCCTGTCGGATAGATTTTTGATTGTCTCATTATGTGCAGCATTGCCATCTGTGTTAGAGCTGACAGATGCAGGACAATGACAGTTGATGGAAGTTTTTATTCAGCCGTTACAAATGCAAGCAACTTTCTCAAATGAGTTACCTCGGCAGACATATCTCACAGGCTTTCTGTCCTCTTTCTCATCCACAGTATTTCTTTTGCCTGCTGTTGATCTTCGTGATTGAACTAGTGGCTGGAGTACTGGCTTATGTCTATTACCAGAGGGTAAGTGTTCACTCCTTAATCAACCTAAAACTGCTCCTTAATTAACTTGAAACTGATATAACCAGAGCAGATATTTTATTTGGTGAAGTTTGTTTGTCTATGAAGTGTCAGAAGCATTTTCTCATCAGCTCCAGGGCAACTGGAAGGATGTACAGGGACAAAATGAAATTAAAAATAATGCATAAAGCAGAAAAAACATTGAAATGGCGTTCTAAAGTAGACTAAAAGTGCCACTGTTTTTTTCTTTAGCAGATGTGATAACCATGTTGACATATACAGAGGGTATTAAAGGACATGGGTTCAGGGCATCACTACATACATTGAGGATGTTAGCAATAACATATGACTACAAATGAACCCACATGGATACATCCATTGCACCTCTTCCCTGTATAAAAAGGTTTCCTGGTTGCCTCTGTCTTATGTTTTTTAGCTTTTTTAACATTAATGTGGGTTGTCACAGTTGGCCACCTGCACTAAGCATTATGTTTAGCACCTGGAGTTTGTCTAACAAACAGTTCTTTGAATCTTGATATCTTACAAACGCCTGCTTGTCAGTTAGTTAGGACTGAAACGAGCACCCTACTATCTGCTTGCAAGCTCAGACATTTTTATGAAAATGGAAAAGGATTTGACAAGGATAGAATCACTTGAAAGATCAGAGTTCTCATCTTCTGTCTATTCTTCTTTTCTCTTGTGTGTATGTGTGTGTGTGTGTGTGTGTTTGTGTATGCAAACATTTTCTCACATCAGAGGCTGTGTTTAAAGTCTAATTTTCCAAGTGTCTTTTCAATCACAGCACTCACAGATGCGTGGGAGTTGCTACCTGTCGGTCTTGCCCTAATCCTTCCGCTTTTCTCCTTTGTTGTGCTTATCACTTTAAAACTCTCTCACCTCATAGTCTTTGCTCCAGTACATTTTGTATTCTTGTTCTGTTTAGATTTGATGTGTCCTATGTATAATAAATAACACAGCTTGTGTTTACAAAAACTTAATTTTAAGCTATTGCATAACACCCCCTCCAACCACACACACCTTCGCTGTCTCATTCACTCACCCTTCTTACCATGTTTGTCTGCTGTTTCTCCCTTTGTTTGTCACATCCAGCTGAGTGGGGAGCTGAAGCAACATCTCAGTCAGACTATGACTGAAAACTATGCCCAGCCAGGGAAGGAGGCCATCACATTAGCTGTCAACAGACTACAACAGGATGTATGGACCATATTTATAAAAACCTGAGGTTATGTTTTATTTGTGTAAGATAACAAGCTGCACTTTTCTTAAGCTAGTATGGTCAAGTATAATCACATTTTTTATAAAGTACTATTCAGTGACTCTGTCTGCAGCTGCGTAGGTGAAGTTGTTTTAAATTAGGCTGAAATTCAGTTGAAAAAAGTACTGATAGCTCTAGGATATCCACTGAGTTCAGCTCAAAGTGTTGTTCCAGAAATGACATGTGAAAAAGCCATTGCTCAAGTAATGGCAGGAAGAAACATCACTCCCTTAAGGTGCAAGACTTGTTAGAGTTTACAGAAGGCTGATTTGAGGAAGTGGTTTAAACCAAATAAATAATCTGAGCCAAACCTGAAAAGCTGTCATAGATATTATGAAAGGAAGAGGGATTTGTGCTTTTCTTATGATTTGACATCATGAAACTAACTCCTTTTGCTTTCTGCTGCAACAGTTCAAGTGCTGTGGCAGCAACAACTCCCATGACTGGGTGGCGAGTGTGTATATTACATCAAAGCCAGCAGAAGGCAGGCTGGTGCCCGACAGCTGCTGTAAAACCATCACCCCTTACTGTGGCAAGAGAGACCACCCCTCAAACATCTATAAGGTTGAGGTGAGTGGACTTCAGGCTTCTGGGAAATAAAATGCTAAATGACAAACACTATATTACATTCAAGTTTTTTTGGAATATACCGTTGATCGCCAAAAATAGTCGCTGATCATTGCTTTCCACCATGAGAATACCACAAGAGTATTTTTTGAGATTTCTCTATGTCCTGATACTTTTCTTCTGGAACAAAAATAGTGACAGAAACAGAGTAAAAGCACAGTAGTTTGACACTTTTTTCTGATAAAATGAGCTCTCTGGAAATAAATAAAAGGTGAGATTTTGGAAGCTTATCTATGCTGCTTAGGTGAAGTCTTTCCACCTACTTGAGTCAAACTGTTCAGTCACCTGTCTCATCACTCACAGTACACTGCCTACATAATGTGTGAAGGTGTAAACATTACCATATACCCTCAGAATTCAACACATACATGACAACGTGTACTCACATGCTGTTTGTGATGAATATATCCACTTTGTACAATTGTGAACATCACTCTTCATTTTTATCATCTATATCATGTTGTATTCTCCTGAATACCCCTGATGGGTGACAGTTTTGTAAAAGTGGTCTAAAAATGTTAGTTTTAATAAACCTACATGTCCCCTGTAGGACGCTTTCTTTTTTGGTGCCACAACTTTGAATGAAGCCACAAAGTAGTTTGAGCCCAATGGCTTCCACAGCTTGTATAGTGTATTAGGTGATATGTTTTTTAACTTTGAGTTTTGGCTCTGCAGGGTGGTTGCATCACTAAGCTGGAGCAGTTTCTGGCTGACCACCTGTTGATCATTGGTGCTGTGGGAATAGGAGTGGCTTGTCTGCAAGTAAGTAAAATATGACATTAAGTTAAGCTTTTTTTGCATCAAGATGCAGAACAGTATTCTGCTGTCTTCATCCTGAGCAAACTGTTCTTCATTAAAACCTAGTAATAATTTTTAAAAAATGAGATGATGCTTTTACCTTCCTGAATGAGAGAGTGCCCTTTGTTCAGTTAAACCTAAGAAAGCTGAGACAGATGGGTTTTATTATTTGTGATTGAAAATGTTCTGTCGCAGGCCAATGACCTTTAAATGGACACCTCCTCTCATCTCACCATAGTTACTTTGTTATCCTTACCTGATTTGGGCCAGTCTCAGATTGACTGGAACTTTGACGCTTTTAAACCACATGCTTTTTTACAACTCTGTGCTGGCTGGCATTCCTCTTTTAGCTCTGCAGCACCTCTTTACAAACTTACTTTAGGGAAACTTTAACCCACACAAACCTGTGTTGATTTTTCCCACTGGTATTTGTGAGCCTGAAATGCTGTTTAATGCCCACCATTTTACATGCTTCTTGGGCTGTAAAATAGTTCTCATGCAATGGGAACCCTGAATAAGGTCAAACATCCTGCTGACATGAAGCCAGAGACTCTCAACTGTAATAATCAAGGCTTGCAAGTGGAAAGGATGAGAAATCACCACACTGTGACATTCTTGATACATGAGGCCAGGAACAGTTTTTTTTAATCCCTGGCTGATCTGAGGGGACTCTGCTTAACATATGTTGTAGATGTGGTGCTGAATATTTATATACATATAACATAACTGTAGAAATTGATGTAAAATCCAAAGCACTGTGTAAACCTTTTAAACATTGTTCAACTCAGTCAATCCAAGCATATGTTTGTCAGCTTACTGTATGTCTTGTCTTTGTCAGCTGCTACGGTCTGTCTCAATGTTGGTGCACTTTTCTGTGTCCAATAACTGTCAGATTGAAATAATGTAACTTGTAGAAATCCATCTTAATTCTGATTGGCTGTAGTTTTCTCTTTGATTTACAGCATAATCTATATGTGTGTCTTGTGTAGCACACTAATCTGTCAATGGTGAATTGCACTGTATGTCTTTATGTCTGTGTGTTTTTGTGTGCGGTGTCACTTTAGCTGGCCGGTGCATTCTTGACAGCCTGCTTTATCTATCTGCTCTATAAAGAAGAAGAAGAGGAGTTCGGTACACTGTGATTTAGTGCAAGAGCAGCTTTGTGGTTTAATCAACTGGAGAGACAAGGTTGGATGACATTGTAGACATCTGATACCTGACTGCATGCTTGTCCCTGTGTGGCTGTCTGCTTTCAGTTAAATGTGAAATCTTTCGGCTACATATATTTTAAATGAGCATTTTATGTTGTCACGTGATCTTTTACCTTGTGAGAAGCATGCAGCTGCCTGGCTTTGGCTGTGTATTGCACATTTCGCCCTGCATGTTGTGATAATGAGCTGTTATAGTGGTGATAAAGGTCAAACACCTCATGAGAATTGCTCGAATAATCAAAACTTAACTGCTTCTCCACAATAATGTTGAAAGCAAGACTCTGGTTCTGTGTCTTTTATAGTGTATTCTGTATGGTAGTTGTACTGACAAGGAGAAACTCCTACAGTGACAGTGAAAAGTGTTTTGCATTACATAGTGAGGTTTCTGTATATCCCTAATGACAATTTTCCTTAAATTCAAACCTTTTGATTAGACTTTACTATATTTTAATGGTAACTTGGGATGAGGATGGATTTGGTATGCAGTTATATTATCACATTTACACAAGTTGGATGCAGAGTAATAACCTTTGTTGACGCCACTAAATGGACAGAAGGATAATGCATTGTGCATACACATAAATATATTTTTAATTTGGACACCTAATGCAAATACATTATTCGGAAAAGCAGTAGTGTTGTTGCCACTTACTTGCAATCGGAAGTAAATTATGCTTTAATGGAATTTTGTGTCTCGAATAGTGATACAAGAAATAATTACTTGAATGGATCTTTGTTTGAGTGCCCAGATATGCAATTTTATTGGACAACAGCCATCCAACGGAAAATAATTATTTTCTTTCTTTTTTTTTTAAACAGTTGCATCATTGCTTTTTGTGCCAGTGTCACTTATGAAAATAGGCTTCAGGAAACAAAAACCCAGAGAAGCTGTTTTCTCACTTGTCCTCTCATGTCATCGTTCTTGAGCCAGACTTTGTGCTTCTTGATATCCGTCACTGGTGGTGGTCGAGAATGAAAAAGCTTGCCTGAGGAGAAATAGTGATGAGTCTATACATAACGCGGACTCGCTCGATAAGGCTTTCTCAGATGGCTTTTAGAGACTCAAAGATTGAATCTGGGCCCTTGCCTGTTTATCCATCAAGTCTGGCAGGCCTGGTGGCTCAGGTCAATATCTGCTGCTGCTGTTCTTACTTTATTTTTGACCTTTTAATGGTAGCATATGGTACAGTGCTTTTGTAAATCATCCTTAGCAGTTTCTTTAAGATTCGGCATACATCTGTGAGCACCCTGGTGCCAAGAGATTACAGCATCAATGAATGTGTCTTTAAAGATTTGGAAACCTCAAGATGAATTTGAACAACTATGTCAGTTTATATAACATTTTTTTTGTTTAATAGGACCTCATATTGGAATACTATTTAGATGTTAAAAGCCTAAACCCCTCTTTTTGTAATTAATCTGTTTCTGGGTTTCAACCAGGTTTGTCACAGACTTAGCAAGTGTAGTTTGACTTCTCTTGAAAAGGTCAAGGTATTATCTATCTAGTGTTTGAGCATTTTTCTGTGACACAAATGCACCACTAAACTGAATATTTGTATTATTGTCTTATTTTTGACCCCACCCCCAGCACCTTCTTTTGCATTAGCCTCTGCACACAAGTATTGCTGCTGCAACAGTTTCTTGACTCCTGACATCCCCATAGTAACCAGCAACATATATTCCCCCCCTAACCCCATCACCTTTAACCCCTTTGTCCACACAGTCAACATTAAGCTTCCTGCAGTCTTCCATGGTGATGAGCAACACTTTTTGACCTAACACATCCTGTTTTCAGATCTGTGGGATGGTGTTCACCTGCTGCCTGTACAGAAGGATCAAGATGGACCCTTACTGAGCAGGCTGGGCCCCCAATACACCACCTTCAACAGACAGATGGAACAATGACCTGCTGACACCTAAACTATAAGAGCTAAATCTTGAACTCTGACCTGGCGATCTAAGCTGAGGGCATAGATGAGTTTCTGGTCCTTTTCAGTCAGAAACAAATTCTGCTATTAACCAACCAGGCTGATTGTTGGTTCCTGTTGTACAGTCATGTTACGACCTACTTGAATCCAGGCTTATGCATTCCTAACAACTGACTGTGATCCAACTTTACAACATGTCTGTATGCATCATTGCCTTGGCTGAGATGCATGCTTTAGTTCAAGCAGGACAAAAACAGGGATACATCAATCCATATTTTTTCTGCTTTGTTCAGTTATTAATGTTCCAAATTGATTTATAATGTTTTTACTGTGCAGTTTTATTTGTTAGTTTTTTTGACTATTCACATTCCTGAGTAAGCTAAGCGAGGGCACAGTCTTCACTGGTGTCACTTTTTCATGAAGAAAGGTGAAATATAGTTGATAAATGATGAATGATTATGTATTAATCCTTTGCCTGAAATCTTTTAAAGGGAGCTGATAATGCTCAGTGACACACAGCTACAAAAGAAATCTAACAAACTATCTTTTAATTTTTATTTATGTCTTTATATCTGAAAATAACAGAACTGAATGTTGAACTATGTGATAATTCTTTATGTTATCCAAACACTAATGGTAACACTCAGGTAAATGACTGAGGAAGAAGGGAAATCATTTTCTCAAATGGTTGACAGATTTTCAAATTAATAACTCCACCTGGTGGTTGGCACTGGTTGCACACCCTGCTGTTTGTGCTTTTATAACTATGCTGCACAGAAGACAAAGATATAGTTACACGTCAGATGAGAGATTTGAAACAACAGATAAGCTTCTGTAAATTTTACAGTTACTTTTAAGAAGAAGCTGACTTCTGTTTTCACTGCCTAATCTATCACTTACCTTCTTATTCCAATGAATATTACATATGAAACACTGTGGAGGTGATGAGTCATGGCTTGGATGTTGTTGATTATTAATCAAGAGCACTATTTTCCCTCTGAATGCAATTGTTTTTGTTTCACAGGTCACACGGTGAAATATTATTTCGACATTTTTTATTCAATCTATTGCAACAATAGAACATTAATGCCAAGACTGCTGAAGAGTGCTAATGTATGTAGATGGTTGTTGATGAGATAATGAAGTAACACTGGTATGTTCACCAACTACTGACTGTGCTGTTATATTGACAAAATAATGACATGAAACATGTAAATAAATGTTAAAATTTTATTGCTTTAAGAAATTACATTGTGGTAATGAAAGAGTTATTCTAGACAAGAAGCTATGATGACATGATAGCTCTTTAACAGTGCTCTACTTGATAAGATTATGTCAAGTCAGATTTATTGAGAATGTAATCAAACCACTGGAGTAAGTCTACCACTAGAGGGAGACAAAGATTTACAATTCGCAGAAGAACATGCTTGAAACCCAGCTAATGGCAAAGTGGCACTCCCTTGAAGCAGAAGAGGATTTAACAACACAAGATGATCTTGTGTTGTTAAATCTGTCGGATCTGTCCAAGTCCTCACAAGGACCAAGTTTTACATAAGTTGCAAATGTCTTTTGTTTTGATGCCTTCAGAAACAATCCATCTGCTACTTACTTTAGCAAACAAGCTGCAAAAAGTAAGTGGTTTGATTCATGCTAAGAGTGATTTACTTTCCTTTTTTTTCATAAACAATGCCTTTTGATTACACACATCAGATCAAGTTTGTTCTGAAAAATGGTCCTGACTCGGCCTCTGTTTACAGCCACAGCTTCGTGTAAATCTCTGTATTTACTCAATACACAATGAGCAAAGTAAAGTCTTGTCAGATAATGTAAGCTGGAGTGAGATCTCAGGTTGAGATTTGTCACATTATCATGGAGTGTGTGGGCTTCAGTTAGAAAATATTGTGAAAACACTTAAAACATGTGGGGTCTTTCGCAATGGACACTGGAAAATCTTGTATTCTTAGTTCAAACCAAAATTATTCAGTGATGCAAAGCTAGTGCAGTTTTGCATGGTTTTAGGGCCTTGTTGAAGCAAATATACAATATACAATGCTATGCCATACACATAGCTTGTGCGCCGTAGTTTGCACTATATTATTGCCATATGACCTATTTGTCTTTGAAGCAGGACTCTTTCCTTTTTCCCTGTTTTCCCACAGCTCCAGATTACTTACAAGACACTGTTTTGGTTCCGAGCGATCTATCATTGTCACCCATTTAGGAAAAAGGGAACAAAGTTTTAAAAGAGTTTGGATGTTCTCCAACATTTTGGCTTCTGCAAGCCTGTAAAGTCGTTCAGCCCTTTTGTCTTCATCAACTAAAGGAAGATGGCTCTCATTTCCTGCGGATGTCACACACACTGTGACATATAAAAGTGACAAGATAGAGACACATACTCACAACAGAAATACAGAGAAAATACACATTAGTATGCAGTTAACACCCATTGCCAGAAGAAATCCATGAGGGAGAATTAGAAGCAGCTGGAGATTCAGCACTCCCATGTGTTGAGGCCTCCTTACATCACACACACACTAACACACACACACACTTCTTACACCCTCTATCCTCCTCACATTGAAGTCGTAAGGGCAATCTTTAAATGGGACGGCTCCAGAAGTTACCAAAGACCACATGTTGCAGCAAATTTATCTGTTGACTTGGGCAAAGCATTTTGGGAATCAGCAGAAAAACATTATGTGCTGAAGATATAACGCAATTTTGAATGTTAAGAGCTGAATATCATCTCTTTACATTAAAAGCTAAGTCAAAGAGGTTTCTGGATTTTGGGGTGATGATAAAATTTCACGATCCAACCCTGCTACCCTCAAAGAAGTGCATAGTTTCACCTTGCTTTATTTTCACATGCTTTATGTGTTTATATGCCCTGAACTCCCAGAATACTGAACATTAGCAATAAGCTGGAGAACAGCAGGAGGTGCAGAGGGTGTGTTTTTCTGCATGTTTGTCCTCAGCTTAGTCTTTCACTGAACTCAGCGCTCATAGATTCTGGTACTTCAGTTATTTCCTCTTAGTATTTTATTTTTCCCCTGTCCTTTCAGTAAATTCATGAACTTAAGTACATTTCCCCTTCAGTAAGCTGCAGTCTACTCCCGACTCCCCTGCAGGCATTATCATCATCAGCAGCTGTCTGCCGGTGTTTGTCCCTCTGCTCCACCCATCCAACCTACACAACACTCAATAGGCTCATGCAATAGCCTGAGTGATTGAATGTTGATTCAGAATTGAAACGTCAACCTTACGAAGAAACTTCAAAGCTTCGAACCACTCAGTGCAGCTGTATAAATGATTGCACTTACTTTTATGTGTCCCTTTGCATGTCAGCTTGCTATTGCACACTTTAGTTATGGGTTTTCTGTGTCTATAAGCCATTTGTTGAGCTCTCGTAAAATGGTTTCTGGCATAAAAAGCTATTGTCTCAGTGAGTGCACCTGTGTTTAATATGTGCAGAAATACTCAAAGACTCAGTTGTGGTGATCAACCAGTGCAGCGCCTTGAGCATTATAGATGTGTGGGAAAGAACTTCTGTAACACATTTTGTGCTAAATGTAACAAGCCTGAAGGTGCACAATTGTGGTTAAGGATTCATTGTGTTGGCACGGTTCTTGAAACCGCTGCTGTCAACAGGTCTGCATCAAGATCAGGAAGACAATAAGTGTCCTGTCTTGGATTACATCAGTGTTTGAGGGTCTTTGTCTGGCCATTGTAGCTGACTGGACCAGCCTGTATGTAACACTACGTGAAAAATGACTTTGAAGTCCATTACAATAATGCTAGTTGACGTTTATTAACCAAGGTCTAAATAAGCTAAACTTTGTACACAAACTGCAGGTGCATTTTTTAAAAACTCTGGAAAGTAATGTGATAGTTGAACATAAACAAACACTATTAAATTTAATTTGTGTACAGTGTTGCCAGTATTTTAAGGCTAATCACAGTGTAGCTACAGTTGTAACTAATCCTCAAATTTAAAAAACTTCAATTTTTTGACTCAGTTCCAGGTTTCATTTGGTCCAAAGCAGAACCAGCTCTTTGTCAGATCTGGTTTCTAAACTCCTTCACACTCTGACTCTGATTCCTCATACTCTCACCTCCAAACAAGTTTGCATCTGGCCTGCAACACATTAGCTTTGGCCATAAATGTGTTTGACAGATTTCTACAGGGATCAAAGACAGAGTCAAGGAGATGGCGTGTGTAACTTCAGAGCAGGACTTTAAGGCTTTGCAGCCCGAAGACCTTCATGCCAACATAAATCAAAATCTAATATCTGGCCTGATTGAGGGGAATATACTTTTGTTTGGCATTTAAAAATAGTGTTTGTACCAACATGGGTATACACTACTTTGTATTATTTATCAACTTCTAAGAGTATTATTAATATTCTTAATTATGTATTTCATTTTGGCATTCTTATGTGTGCAATTTCCCTTTGAAATTAGTAAAACACTACTTCAAGTCTCAAAGCAGCAGATCCCGAAGTTGAGATCGAAATCTGGGAGGTTGTAATATAAATCCAAAGGGTTGTGAGGTAATTAGTGGCTTACTGAAAAAAAAGAAAAACAGATTTCTGCAACCAAAACTAAAAGACCTTTTTGTAACCTGTGTTCTTTGTTTGTGAATGGCTGGATAATTTTACATTTAAATCTGTTTTTCATCTGTGATTGCAAAATGCACAACAGGATCTATGACTAGAAGTCGCAAAGAGACAAACGTTAACTGAGGAGCAGAAGCCAGAAAGAATTGGAAAAACTGTGTGTTTAAAAACAGACTGTTGGTTGGGCTGTGTTTGCGTTGATCGGCGGATCTGCTGTACCATCATAGTCATGATGGCTGCAGAAAAAGATAGCCATTGATGTAACCCAAACTGCTAACTGTCCCCTTTGAAATTTATAGATGACGTTACACTGTTTTCTCCATACAGTATGTGGAGGAAAAAACATTGAAGCTTATGTTGTATGGTTCTCTTGCCCTGTCTCTTTTTTTCTTTGTTTAGCCATGCTAGCAGTGTTGATCAAAGGTTGGCAATATCTCTCGGTCAGTTGGATGGTTTACCACTTTGATCCAGACTGAAATATTGGGCAAAGTGTTTTGAAATTTTGTACAAACATAAATGTTCCCCTCAGGATGGAGCCTGAGGACTCTGGTTATCTTTTAACAGCCTGCAATATCACAAGTCACGACTTGAATTGGTCCAGTGCTTGCAACACTAATGATGTTCCTGTCAGCCTCTAATGTATTTTCTTTAGAGCTAACTCGCAAACGTTTGCATGCTCAAACACAAACCTAAGATGGTGAATATAGTACCTCAATGAGCCTAAATTGATGTTGCAGTGTTTAAACACAACTATAATATGTTGCCTAGTGATTTGAGCTAAAGACTGTGAGCGCATACACCAAACTCCTAAATATTTCTCACTTGCTTCCCAGTACCGCCACAGTTGAGAAAACCGTGGTTTCTGAGGTATGTGCGTGTATGCTTCACAGTGTGCGTGGGCAGGTCTAAATCCATGGGAGAATGAGTTTAGATGGAAACAAACTTCAGAAAGTATTTCAAAAGCCTGCTGTTAGATAATGATGATGAGCGTCACGATGATGAGGGTGTTGATTGATACCAAACAGATGGCGAATGCTCGCAAGGTTACACAACCGCATTATGATGTTTTGCACTTCCAGCGCAGGTACCATAGTGGTACCTGGTGAAACAATGATAAAGCAGGAATTTGTATAGAAATGAAATGTGAGACTGATGTCCGGTGTTTATGCCCCCTGAGTGAAAGTTCTCAGGAAACATAAAGCCAGGAGTGATGTCCGATTGTGTACTTGACCAGCACCAACCACTATGATAAATACTGACAGTTAAATTAGCCTGCTTACATAATTTAGGTTTGTGTATCAGTGTGTTTGTGTAACACCCATTCTTTGTTTCGGATAGATTGTGATTTGTGGTATGCGATCAGATTTGCTTACATTACTGTTATACTTGTTTCCCAAAGAGAAGTGTCTGCCGGGTCAAAAGAATGTGTTTGAAAGTGATGGATGTGGTGTTGCTTACATGTGGTAAAGCCAGCCAACAAATCTATGGACTTTCGTGCTTCAGCATGTCAGAAGCGCTGGACTTTAACATGGCTTCTCTTTGTGTTCACTGATGGTGTCGTTAGATTGTAATTTATATGGGCTAAGTGGTGTTTCTGTTTAAAGCAACGCTTGGAGTCTGTAAACTTTTACAAGCTGGCCGCAGTCTGTTTCTGTAACTTATGAATTGTTCTTTAAGTTGGTTAGTGGTACAAAGAAGAACTACAAACTTTGTTTTGTGGTGTTTTGGCTCTAAAAAAAATCTCAAAAAAAGGAAACTCAATGTGCTAGCTAAAAAAGCCTCACTACAAAAAACTGCTTTTTGTTGTGTATGCATAGTCCATACCATATGTGTTTG
This sequence comes from Acanthurus lineatus, assembly GCA_029814665.1. Taxonomy (NCBI): domain Eukaryota; kingdom Metazoa; phylum Chordata; class Actinopteri; order Acanthuriformes; family Acanthuridae; genus Acanthurus; species Acanthurus lineatus. The sequence continues at coordinate 12,026,682 of JAPZDV010000015.1, forward strand.
CTTTTGTTTGGGTTATGTACAGTATATGTACAACTGATGCGCATATGTAGTAAATGAAAAACATGACATGGCAGGTTTTCAGAAAAATGAAGAGCAGCACTGTTGGTTTAAAGCACAGAGCTGCGAGCTGGAAAGGATGCAACTTTTGTATAAAAACAGATTAGTCTGTCAACCTGTGTTTGTTTATGCTGCACGATGAATACAAGAGGAAGAAGCGGATATGATATTCAGAGGGAAAGTGTATTTATCATACGCACAAAAAAAAATTTAGGAGGGGGAAGAGGAAGAAAATAGCGTGAGAGGAAGTTTAGCTTCACCTTCTGAGATTGATGGCATGGAGGAGAGCATGGGAGCGACCTTGACTTGGTCATGAGAGTGGCGTGAGCTGGGAGGAAAAAAAACAGAGAGAGATAATTTGCAATCAGTAAACAGTCTCTTGAGCGCCCTGTATGAAGTAAACAATTAAACAATGAGGCGCTGTGCCATTTCCACGCACGGCCTTGAGAGGTAAGATAGAGGCAATGAAGACAGATGGCAAATCGGTTGAAAGGCAGGAGGCAGATGTTTGGACTCTGAAAATGCACAACATTCAGTGGAGAATTTCGACTAAATGAGCACAGGCGTCATACTGTGCTGCACGTGCTTTGTCTCAGACTGCAGACTCATTTGCTGAATGGAAATTTTGTGCAACTGTAGGCAGCTTGTGAAACGATTTTACGAAGATTTCAACTAAGTTTGTAAATTTTATTGTTTCATAAACTGGACTTTAAAACTCTATTTTCTTACTATGACATTTTATTTTCTGGTGTGGTCTAACTATCTCATTAAGTTCCTTTTTCCAAGAAAAAATTAGCTGCATCTCTTAAGCGCTTTGATTACATAATTTTAGCCAGTAATTTTGATCTCTTTAGTTCATATTTTTGACTTAAATATTTTTACCTTTTTGTCAATCCTAATTCAGATGTGCATTTCAGCAATGTGGAATGTTTTAAAATCTTTCTGTTCCAGTTTGTCCGGCACCTGTCATCACTCATATCAGTCATTACTGCTTGAATTATCCTTTAGTTCTTTGCCTAATTTACTGCTGATTCAGTCAAAAGAATGTAAACACTAGCATATGGATCTCTTCAGTTCACTTGGGGTACTTTAAGCTTTATCTTTGGGTTGTTGTGAGTGTAATTTTTGATGTTTATGAAGCTGTTATGCAGGTTTGGAAACAAAAACAATCTTTGGTATTTCATGGGAGTGCGATCCTGCTTATGTGGCTTTTGAAGCGTCAACCTTGATTTTGTTTCTCTGCGGACAGAAAGGTATGTGCCAGACCTTAAGGTGTGCAGCTGTGGGAGCTTTGCCGTCTCTTACATCTGGATATCCTTTTCAACACAGGCCAGGATGACATGCGTCTCAATAAATCGGCATACATCCAGGGAACATGATTTTGAATGTTGTAGTTGTCCATCCTTGTGGCTGCTGCGTCCCATCTGTAAAACAAGTCTGCAAACATGTCTTTATTACAAGCTGATGTACTTTACAAACTGGCTTCAGGTTCAGAGTGTTTTATGTAAAGAAGTACTTTCATTGGATAAAACACCCCAGTTTGCCTTTATGAAGGAGACCAGAAAAAGAGGTGGGCTTGGTTTCAATTGCATGCACTATTTCATCTTGCAAATGTGAGCGAAATCTTTGCTGCCAACACTTTAGGAATGATCCTAAAACAACACTGCTTGTCCTGCCAGTAATTTCAATGTGAAATTAAATAAAAAGCGGGGGGTTCTTTGTACATAAATTGCCCCACAGCTAGTTTTTGCTTTTAAACACACCATGGTTTATAGAATAGAGGCCCTGTTCTGTAGGTTTTTGTTTGAAATTTGTGTGAACTGCATATTATGAATATATACTTTGAGCTTTTATGCTTCACTGCAGCTGATCCTCGATAATTGAACTTTGAAAATCAACTCTTCCATTTTGGTTTTGCCTCTCAGGTGATTTGAAATCTGACCTACATGAGCATCAGATTAATGGTGACAGTCTGAAGTCTGTGTGTGGTTTGGTGTTCAGACAGTTCAGCAGACATTGGTGAGCCGTTTCTTCTGTGTGGCAAGGAAAGTTTCACCAATACTTTTTGCCGCAAGTGTGTGTGTGTGTGTTAAAGAAACTCTGGATGACTCTACACCATCACACAGACACTCAAAACACACACACACACACACTCCTTTTTTCTCTGCCAGAATAAGATCCATGCCACACATAGCACAGAGTTAAGAGACTGTCTCTAACACACATGCCTTGCATTACTCCTGGCGTCTTCCTTCCTGTTCATAGTGAGTTGTATAAGTTTTGGTGTGTTTTCAGACTTATCTGTTCACATGTGTCAGCTTGAGGGAAGTACCCAGTGAGAATCCAATATGCTTCATTAGTACTTGGACTAAAGTGCTGGCTAGAATCTTTATTAAACATTAAAACAACAGGATAAGGATGTGGTAAAGTGATGTGCATGCGATTCTCCTTTCATCCACCAGATGGACTCGGTGCTCTAAATGGTTGTTTTTTTGGCACTGAGCAGGCAGGCATCACTCCTCGTTAGACAGAACCTTAAACTTGGTCTGATGGCTGTGATGATGATGATGTGCTTCAATGGTAAACATGTGAATCAAGTCCTCAGCAATCCCCAGTAAAACAAGAACAGGCTCTCACAAAACATTGTGTGCCTCTGAAGGAATTATGAACTGTTTGTTCCCTGAGCTCATTTCTTATTGGTGAATTCTGGTATTTATGGTGCTCATTTATGGTGCTCAGAGAATGTTCTGCAGAAAATGAAAATAGTCATGTGGTTATGAATAAGTAATTGTGTTTTTTTTTTTTAACATGAGGAACAAACACAGAAACAGATGCAGGGGGTAAGTTCACACGGGCACTAAAACAATCACCATGGATACCAGGATTTAGGTGCATGTGTGTGCATGTGTGTGTGTGTGTGTGTGCTTTGTGTGGTAAGCACATGCGTCTGCAGGCTCATGTGTGATGTTTCACAAAAGCTGACCCGACGTCTTATTACAGAAGCGTCTCACTGTGTGGGGACGAACATGCCTCCATTTGGCGAGCTAAATTAACCATGTCCGTCTCTGGCCAACTGGTGTTGTGTGATGATAGAGGAACACTGGTGAGGAGAAAAAAAAACAGGGTAGGTGTTAGTGATCATCACGCAAGCAAAGACATGAGATATGAATGCAAAAAAAAAATTGTCTTTATGAATAGAGACAGCCTTGCAAAAGCTCCCTTGAATGAATGCTAACAACAAAAATGATTGCTTATCCCGGATACTTATTGACATGCCTCCATTCTAATTCAATATAACCACGGTGTGCCTCTTGAGACAAAGAGTGTCACAGCCTGCTGCAGATTTCTGCCAGTGCTCATTATGCAATCCTAAGCTTTGATAATTCCTCCAGTGCACCGTTTAATTAGAAACACATGGCCCTGAGATTGCAGCGGAGTACAGAGCTTCTAATGTCTATACAGCCTGCGCCATGAGTAATTGTTTCTCCCTCGCTAGTGCCGAGCCATTTTTTAACCTGCTGACAGCCAGCAAGCAGGACAAGGAGAGGAGGATGAGGAGGAGGAAGGAGGAAGGAGGGGGAAGATGAAGGGGAGAAAAGATATGAGATAAATGAACGCATTTCTTAAGTTTTTTTCTATTGTTATTATTTGGCTGCGGTTGTAGTGCGAGGTTATAAAAGTATTCAAGGAAGGAGGAATGAAGGTTTAAGATGAGGAGGCCGGTTTTATCCTCCCTTTTTTCCTCCTTTTTCATTCTTTCCTCTCAGCCAGAAGTTGTTAAGAGTGAGGGAGGTCCCAGGTGAGCCAGAGACCGATGGAGGCTGACATCATGACAGGACACTTCATCAAAGCCTGCGGAGGCCGTTTGGATACCTGCCCGGGCTAAGGAAGAACTGTTATAGCTTCTCATATATACTGCCAGGCAGAGCAGGAACTCTCCTCACCAGATATCGAGATTGTGATAGGTCATTTTAGACGTGTGTGCGTGTGTGTGACTGAGTGAGTGAGAAAAAGACAAAGTGCTGTCTTTTTTTCTTTTTTTTTTTTACTATGACCAATTGACGATATCTTTCAGACGATTAATCTCCTTCCATTACCTGTCACCTTTTTTACTCTTTATCTGGGAAAATTGATTTGTTACCATGGATATGATATTACTTTTTGTCCCCTCTTACCTTTTTGAGTGTGTGTTTCTCTCTTAAACACACAACACACACACATACACACAGCAATAGCATGAATGATTGATTTTGTTGGACATTCAGTCGAGTCTTTGAGAACTTGAGGCTGTAAAGAAGAGCTTTAAAAGCACTTCTGGTGCTAGTGGCTGCATTTCTTCTAGTCCTTTATCTATATTTGTGCTTATTGATAATTTCATGACTTTCCTTCATATGAAAATGTACTTATAATAACATATTATTTAATAAAATAGTCAAGAAATTGACTGCCAATATAGAAAATTGTCAACATCTTATCGTTTAGCCAAATATTTGCCACTTGTGCTTCTTAAATGTAAAATTCAGCTGCTTTTCTGTTCTGTAGGATTTTAAATTGAATATCTTTTGGTGTTTTGACCCTTTTTCAGGCCAGACAAGCCACATGAAAATCTTAGTGAGTATGTTCAACTGTTCTCTGACATTTTAAAGACTAACAGAAGAATTTATAAATAAATAACACCCTAACAAATCAATTTAAGAAGAAAACAGTTATAGTTGCAACCCAAGATGACATTACCCAGCTGAATGAGCCCTATTCTTTGCTATAGCTTCACACATTTCCTTCAAGGCATCAATGGGTCAACACTGAGGGCACAAGGTTTTATTCTTGCTGAGCGGATTTCTGCTTGTTATTCATCCTCTTGTCGAACTTTGCCACGCTGTGTTCCATGCCTATCTCCTTTTTGTCAGATGTCAGTCATTCCTGGCCAGCGGCTGCTACCCTGCTGGGTGGTGTGTAAGCCGAACTCTAATACTCACAGCTGTTCACAACCGTTTTAGATGGCAAGAGGGAAAAAGGGAGCGGAACTCGAGTGTCGATCGGCTTCTCAAAAGTCCCAGCAAACTCTCTCTCCCTCCCTCCGTCTTCTGTCTGTCTTTGTTCCCCGTCCAGAATAACCATTAGGCCGCTTTGGTTGGAGTCCCAGCTCACATGACTCAAGTCTTCCTCTGTGGGAGCTAACTGTTTGGCACCTTTCACTTGTGGGTTGGTGATGTCACAGAGCCGTTTGGACCCGCGATGCGTCTTTGGAAGCCGGACTCCAGGATGATGTCACAAAAACTGGCGTTTGCCGTGAGCTCGAGCGGACAGCTTGGTGTGTTTGTGTGGCACAGATGGTTGGGGACGGGCGGAGGGGGGGACTCGGGGTGCCAGCATAGAAGGTGGCAAAGACGCGTCTTATCAAGTGGTGCCACATGCGGGCTCTGATGTGCCATTGTGACAGGACGTTTTTCTCCCTTTCATCTAATTTTGTCTCCTATTGTCTATTTTCTCCCTATTGTACCTCTTCGCCTCATTCTTTAAAGTCATTAATTAATTTCTCTGTGGCCTGTGTAGTTTTTTTTTTTGCTAACTCTTGCCTCTTCTTTGTCTTTCTCTCTTTGTCTTCCTCTCTCTGGCTCGCTATCTTTTCTCTATCTCTTTCAATTTGGCAGCGTGTTTCTGGTGGTTTATCTAAGTCTCTCATCAGTGCTCTCTTTAGCTGTCTTCTGCCACTGTCTCCTCCATTTCTAATTGGAATGCTTTTTAATCCCTCCTTTTTTTTTGGTCTATCTCTCAGCTCCTCATGTTTTGTTTCCCTCTCTCCCTCTTTTCCCTCTCTCCTTCCCTCCATCCGTCCCGTTATTCTTTGTCTAGGATTGTGTCTTTTCCCCCTTTGTGTGCTCTGACAGCCTTCTTCCTCTCATTGATAGTGATGGCAGGCTCAACCCCACTCCATAATGCTGCTGATATTTTTCCCACTGGAGACCCCACTGTTGTTGCTGTTGCTGCCGCACTCCCCTGCATCCATAAAAAAAAAAAAAAGAGGCAGAGACACCCCCTCCTCCTTCCCTCCCAATCCATACTTCTCTGTTTCCTCTAGCTCTGCCAAGCTTCTACTGTTCAGCAGGGGAGCAGTTCAACAAGACGGGTTTGTTTTGGAGAGTCACTGGGCCCTGGCCTCATAGAGATTAATGCTTAGACAGACTGGGATGACATTTATGAGCCATGGAGTGGAGTAAAGGATAGAAGAAGGGGAAATTGTACAGGATAATGGTGTTGGATCAAATGTGACCCTTTGCTGACACACACACAAGCACTTCAGAAAGAAGTCTTTTGAGAGACAGAATGGGGAGTAAAGTGTGACTGTGGGACGGAGAATGAGGCCGCATTTATGTGTTAAATGAAGTCACCATCACAATGTGCCATTCTTGCATTCGCTAGTGGTCATTCTGATTAATGGTGACAAACTCCAGGCAAGCTGAGTGGTAAAGTAATTCAATTGAATAATTCAGTTCAGTTATTTCAATGCTATTTGCTCAGAGTAACCATTAATACATGTATCGACGTGGCCTTCAGGTAGAAGTGATCACTGCACGCACACACAGCAGTCATGAATGCATCAATTAATGCCTTCAATTATATCAGCCCTTCACAGAATGATGAATACTGCTCAATGACAGTGTAAGGGTGTTCACTCTATTCTGCACTCTGATGTACCACACACATTGCTACAAAAGCTTTTCATGGAGAAGTTATCAATATAGAGGCAAATTAGAATGGATCTGAGAAGAGCTAGAACATGCACATGACTCACTGGCGCGCCAAGCTCCATCACTCTTCACGGCCGTGAGATCAATGTGGCCGAGACCGTGTAGCCAAACTGCTATCTATTCTCATTACTGACACTGCTGTCCACTGCTGTTGCTGCTTTCTCCTTGTTGTCCGCCAGAGGCTGAGAGAGAGAGGGAGAAGGGAGGCTTGTCGGAAGCTCTGTACGAGTGGATTTGCAGTAGTGTTGAAAGAAGGCTTTAAGTTGCCATGTTCTTCACAGTGGAATTAGCACTTTTAGTGCGCAGCCCTTGGCTGAACTTGAGATGTGTCTCATGCAAGTAGTGATAAACCTGCAGAGTTGTGTTTGCAGGAGCATCACTGTGGATAAAAAAACTTTGTCTCTGTTGCATTACATTTCCTTTCGCAGCCCTAAATCTAGGACACATTCCAGTTTACTGCGCAGCTTAAAATATATGGTTTGCACAAACATTGACCTCCAGTTTCCATATATATTTATAGACTCAATTTAAAGAACATCTTACTGTTATTGTTGCCCAGTATCTGCAACGTTAAAAATAAGTGCTGGAAAACTAGAGTAATTATGAAGGACAGGGCATGCAATTCCATCCAAAACATGCACGAGGCATGAATGGCATGACTTCAGTGGCCTTTTGTGCTTCCCCACTGAAGTCCTGTGGAGTTCACATTATCATCAGCCTCTTTATAACAAGCATTCCTTCTTTCTTCTTTGAAGTTGTCTGAAGTAAGCAGAGTCCCACTGATTAAATTATGTTTCCAGAGCTTTCTCGGAGTCATCTGTGTCACATAGAGAGTAATTGCTTATGATGCACATGCATGCATGCACAATCACATACTCACATGCATTTGTGTACGTGCGCAAACAAGCAAACCACACACACAGAATAGGAATGTATGCAACACAAAAGACCACGTCCAGTGACCCCATAAGTGCATGTACAATAGCCTGCAGATGTTCAGATGCACACAAGACACAAGCGCTTTGCACTCACTTGTGCACATGCGCTCACAGTCATGTAGCCTGGTCTGCTGATTCTCAATAGCTGGAGCTTCTGTAAGGGAACATACTAGTACACAAGATACATCTTGTCTTGTCTTTATTCAGTTATTTTGGAACTCTAAATATCCATGCTTGTTTGTCTTGGTTGAGTTACATATTCATCACAAAAATGGTGTCATCTACAATCCCCTCTCAGCTTACTACAAACAGCTCCATTGTGACTTAGAAGCCTACGGGAGCAGGAGAGATCAGGGTAATTAGATCGAAAGGGTAAATGATTTTTCTGCAGACATCAGAGTGCCGTTGTCATGTATAAGACTAATTGTTTGGGGGGCAAGAGACGTACTACTTGAGTACAAGAAGCCTTGTGTTCTTGTGTAGTCTAACATGAAGCTGTTTAAACAGACAGAGACATTTGATTTGAGTTTAAGTGTACTTGTATGACATATGGCTTGATCCTTGGGGCTTTGTGGGTAATTCAGACATGCCAGAGGCTATGGGAATTGCCAATCGGGAATGTTCAACACTGACATATCTTTTCTCTGTAGAACTTTTTTTTCTAGTTAGTGTAGCATACTCTGGTGCAGCAGACATATATTTTGCAGTGACCTTTGAAGCGCCACTTGTGCGGTGATTCATATCTGTGTTGCACCTGTGTATGAGACCAATATCATTATATACCCAAGAGAAAAAGGAAGTAATGAAATCTTGCATCTGGACCATTCTAGCAAAAACAAAGCACTGAGTCTGCTGCATGCTCATACAGTAACATCACATTGTGTTGTCATGTAAATATTTTCAAAGTAATCCAGCAGTATTCCTCATTCATTAATCCCAAGTGCATTTTTATGACTGGGAACAGACCACAAAGGCAACAACCGGCATGAAAGGTGATATCGATTTTGATGAATGCCAAATGCGCGCCGCTGGAAATGGGAGCAATTTCACAAGAGCTGAGGGCTGCATTAAAGCATGGTGTGTCTCTGGTTTCAGCCAGCGTTCATTTGGGAAGTGCCGCATTCGATTCATTTGTCCCTGCGTGTCGTATCAGAGACAGGGCAGGTTACTGATGGCTGTGGCGGCGGAGCAGTCCTCCATCATGGCTGACGGGTGTGACAGTAATGCAGACTGTAGCTGCTAATGGGACCGCCGGGACTTTCCGCTGTGTGTGACATCAATCAGGGTCCTCAGCACGCTCACTCAAATGGCCCTCCTCACTCACTCAACACATAGCAGATGTCCCAGTCTGTTCCTCTTGCACGCGGGATAAATAATGCCAAATGCATGCAAATGACGATAGTCTGTTGTTTGACAAAACATATCCCTATTAACCTACAAATGTCTCTGAGGATGTTGGGAGTGGTCTTGCATTCTGTTCAACGCTGTTTAACAAAATTTCATGTTTCTTCTGGAATTTTTTAATCATACATTTGTTTGTTTTAAATAAAACTCTCCTGTGAACTGTGGCATTTTCTGATAATAGGGGGCCATATTTGTTGATGACAGATTGAAGGTTTTATTAAAATCAGTAGGAGTTCAGAACACTAGATTGATTAAAGTGTTGAACAAGCATTGGCTTTGGGATGAAAGGTGATTGGTAGTACTACCTGCATCCTGCTAAATCATGATCATAGCAACCATGGTTACAGCTGGTGAAATGTGCACGCTGCAAATTGTTTTTCACACATGGGAAATAGCACTGCATGTTAAACTCCAACAAATCAGGGTGGAGATCAAAATTGCTACATACTGTACGCATCCGCTCATAGACTCTTGTTTTATGTCATTTTTCACCTTTGACTTTTTGTCATCTCTCCATTATCTTCACTGTTACAACAAAAGCTGTTGCTGCCTTGAAAGAAAAGCATTATAGTGTTTTTTTCTGCAGAATGTTTTTGATTCAAAGCAATAGCAGGAAGTGATGTGCATCCTTGAGGTCAAAGACATGTACTTAATGCATTTCCCTCCTCATAAAACATTTACATAGCCGATTTTTCTTAAAGTTAAAAAACGGCTTTTTTTACATCCATGTTGACTTTCTTCCAATCTTTTTCTTACCTGCCTCTGTTAGCACATTACTGCTTTTCTTGGCACGCTACTGCCACCTGTAGATAAATGTAATAGCATGTAACTATTTGCCTTTAAAATCATTCCCTCGTGCTTCTATAAGTGGTCACAAACTCCACAAGGCACCTATAACAGAGACATGGTTTATTGCAACTCTTATGGCAAATAAAAATGTATATATCATGTATTTAATTGTTGATGGAAGTCAATTTGTAGGAGGTTAGTAGGCCCATATTGAACATATTAAGGTTTATTTCATCGCTTAAAGTAATAAGCGACAAAAAAAACATCATCTTAAATGGCAGAATTGTGCTTAATAATCCACACTCAGAGGGTTGGATGCTTCTGTGGTGCAGCACATAACCCACTATGGCTCACCTTACTGCATTGTTCCATCAAAGGACGGGGGCCAGTCTGTGCTGGTCCCAAGGGTCCCTGTAAGCGCTAAAATGACCTACCTTCACAAAGGAGGCCACAAGTTCTCCACAGTTAGTCTAGTTGTCTCTCTATTCTTTCCCTTTTACCTTGTCCCTCTGGCCAGGTGCTGAATTGACACACCAGTGTCTGTTGGAGCGGAGCATCGATCTCTCCCCAAGTCAGCACGTCCTCAGGGGGGGAGGAGAGGAGAGGAGAGGAGAGGAGGGAAGAGAGCGATATGCTTAGAGCAGCATAGCCCCTCTTGTTCTAAAAAATGCTGAGACAGAGAGGAGATGCGCTGATCTGTGTAAGATACACTTCTGAACGCGGCATGATGGAGGCGATAGACTGTAACCTTCTGGCAAAGTTTCAAGGTGTTGGGTACATCAGTGTGAACAACTTCCGATCTTGTTGTGACTGTTGTTGCGGTTGTTATCTTTGTGTGGAGGGCACAAAGCCTTTATTCTGACGGTCCAAACAGCTGCATCCTGCTGCCCTGTGTACTCCCTTGAGGATTCTGTGGTTTATTTTAACACTACCTGTTCTCCACGGTGAGTCATGGCATCTCTTTCCTGTGCACACTCTGTTCTGTCACCTCAACCCTTCAAGAACATGATAGTCCTTTTGTCTCAGTGTACCTGCTCATTTCCTCCATTTCCTCAGTGACCCTGGATTAAAGGTCCATGATTTCCCCGCTGCCATCGTTCATGCCCTCCTTCACAGAGGCAGGGACGGCTTTTTGTAGTTGGTCCCCTCCCCCCTGTGGGCTGTAATCACCCCGAGAATGGGGTAATTAGGGCCACTGTAGGGTAATTACCAGAGCTTGAGTTGTTTAATTACGGCCTTCTCCTGAGCTGTCTGATTCCTGTGACAGTGGAGGCTCCACTCACTGATGGAGTGATTTCATCCTCTTGACTGCAGCAACATTTTACAGAAGAGACACGGTGATGGAATGAGTGGGCGTGAGTGGGAGGGAACGCAGGAGGTAAATTGAGAGGGGGAAGTGAGAGGTATAAGCAAAAAGCACAAGATCCGGGGTTGATTAATGTACATGTCTACAATAGTAAGGGGAGGCAATGGATAATGAAGCAAAGCAGAGGTGACAAAAGTGAACCATTGTTTGATATTTCTCACTGAGGTTGCTACCTGTTTGTATTTGTTCCTCTTTTGTGTTTTCTGTCACATGATTAATAACGCCCTTTATGAATTATCAATAAATTAAAGGAGAACAGCTTAGATGGGGCACTGGTTTTAGTTTTTAGCTCCATTTTGCACTAAAAATATGAGTATTTGAAATTAGTAGATTGATGTTTAAAAACTCAGTCAACAAAATTTTTAGAACTGAAAAGCTGATTTTAGCCTATAAAAGAAGCTATTTGTTTTTTCTCTGCTTAATGTTAGAAAAATAAGTATTTTGGTTTCTCACTGTTGGTTGGATAAGGCAAAGCGAATATCTCAATTAGGGTTTTGACACGGTATGATTCGACTTTTTTGACTTTCAATAGGCTTTTTCTGATATTTCTTTGAAAGTAAATCTGTAAATCTTATAGATATTTGACAAATAAATTGATTTAGAAACTAATCTTTAGTTGCAGCCCTACTTTTTCTTTATTTAATGACATGTCTGGAGTAAACAAGAGGAAGGAAGTGGAAAGATGTTAGCTTTGGCATCTGACTTTTATAAATGTTTTGCTCCTTGAACTGAGTTGGTGGTCTCACTATGAACTGGGTTTCAGGTCATTATGACATAAAGTGTCTGTTTTGGTTTTTTAAGAAATGTAGCTGGTAGTTTGTTAAATTAAAAACATATAAAACCTGTAATTTATCATGTCAGAAACTAGAAGGCAACGCGATAAACAGGTGGCCCCAACAGGTTACAGCTTGAGAATCACACATGAACATGACAGAGAAAAGAGGGCCTCCCTTTCCTCTCTCCCAATGGGCCGTGATGCCTATGGACGGCCATCCTGAACTCAAACCAGCAAAGGACCTGTTGACCTGAAGATTTGTGGGGCAGAGGACAAGGGGTCACTCCCCAAACTAGGGGAAAGGAATTCATTCCCCCAACTGGAAAGATGACTCTGTCTGCACAGTGTCTCAGACCAGCCCCAAAATAGCGTGTGGTCAGACGTTTCCTGCCACCTACAGACCATAATTCAAAAAATTCTGAGCAGACTTAGACTCACACACATGATCAAAACAATGCTGTAATATGTTTCCACAAGCACAAGGTCACCCATCGCAAGGCTGCATAACCGTGTTTGATTAATCTGGGCTTGAAGGCTGGAACTCGGCTCAGACTCACCCAACATTTCAGCCCAGCATGGTCAGCGTTTGTAGGGGTCTGCCGGACATATTTGCGTGCATGTTTACTAAACTTCAACCTCTCCAAATTTTTGATCTTCTAAACTGGCGATTGAGAGCCTCTTTGATGGTGCGACGACCGGTTAAACCTTTGTTCGGATTTCAATGAGTTGCATGTGCGTCTTGTTTATATTTCCACTGTACCAAAGACACTCATAACTCAAACCACCTGATGAAGACGTAAAGACGGAAAACATTTCCTGACAGATGTGTCGATTGACAGTTGCCCTTTGACCTTTTGAACCTCGACCTCTTGCTCTCATATCGCTGGGTTTAGTAGCAATGACCCCCTTTTTGGGAGACCCACAGGTATTTTTGTGTTGGTCGCAGGAAGTGTTGGTTGAAGCAGCCGTTTAGCTCCACTGATCCCAGCTCCTCAGCAGCAGGTTGTAACTCTTCTCATTTCTGAGAGCTAAATGACAGACATGTGTTTCATATACTGGTCTTCAAACAGATGAGTTACAGCTATTGAAAATCCTGCACATGTGACATCCTATTATTCTTAAAAGATATTTGGCATGCTGCTTGACAGATGTTACAGCATGACAGTGGAAGCCTGTTGGGTAGAGATGGTAATAGATGAAGCGGCTGCCTTGCCTGGCTGACAAACCGCAGTAACACAGGGAATCACCCCCGCTGGAAGACAAGGATGACTGACTATGGCACCTTATGCTAAAAAACCACAAGGCTTAAACCCATGACCCGGTCAATAGCTCACTGAGCTTTTATTTGTTTTCAGTGAGTGTATAATAACACTCTGTGAATGTCAGTAAGGTGGAACCGACGGTCATATGAGTGTAAAAAGAGGAGACACCAAAGGATTGTTGGGAAGTGCTATTTCCAGATGGCCTCGCCCCCCTTGGCGGTCACGACGCAGGGTCGAATGGACACCCTCAAACATCTCTGACATTCTGCACCCACGGTCTCTGTCACCAAGTCTGATAATGTTTCTTCTGGGATGCAGGGACATTTTCTTTTGGCCCAGGTACACTTCAGAGTAGTTTCTGGACTTTTTGTAGATTGAGGATACTTTGTCAACAACATGTTAGTCTCGGTTTAACATGCAGTTTTCTTGTGAGGGTCAATCTGTGTGTCTTTTGCAATATTGGATGTGTTAACCATGTGTGGCATCCTTTCATATATTAATGAAGGTGCAGGAATTGTTTGTGAAAGGATGATAATCACCAGAGTTAATAAGCTGTTTGTTTGCTGTTACTTTGCTTTGATTGGCTGAAGATTGATTGCTCAACAATTAATTAATTAATTACTCTTTCAGTGTCAACGTTCCCATACAGAAATAACTCCACTCTATTTAGAACGCATGTCTTTTGCCAACATGCTTGCTACTTAAGCATGGTCACCTGGCAGATTTCTCCCAGTTCAATAACGCCTTGCTGTCTCATGGGATTTACTTTTAAACAAAACACTGCTTTTCAACCAATTTCAAAGCATCTGAAAGAAGAAGAAGAGGAACTTCATATCAGTGACCTTCTTCAGTTTCAGCTATCTCCTGCATCCGCCTGTGAGTTTCCTTTCCAATTAGCGAGAGAAAAACAAGCCCAACTCAGAGAACTGAGACAAATTCAATCGGAGAGTGAAAAAAAAAAGCTGCCTCTGTGTTTGATCTCTGCAGGCAACAGTATAAAGAAACCTATGCTGGAACGTGTTATCTTTAGAATAGACTGCAGCCTCACCTCCTCCACCTCAGTGACCTTGTCATTTGGCTCTCCAGCTTATCAGAGGAGGGGAATGATGTCAGCACTCATCCCTTTTCACCATAACAAGGAATGAAACCAGACTCTCCTGCAGCCAGTCGGTTAGAAATAATTAAAGTGGAGGCTCGGTGATTTAACAGGAGACCACAGATCGATAATAGCCTGTAGTGCATAGACTGAAAGTGCTGGGTTGGTTTTTGCAGAAAAATAAAAATAAATAAAAAGCTCTCTCTATGGATTCTGATGTGTTTCCAGCGTCACATGAGGGTCGGTGTAATGCAGTTTGCTGCCAAAGACTGGTTTTTAATTGGCTCCCTTGTGTTGATCATTGGACTGTTCCCTCCTGGACTCCTGAAGCAGCAGTACAGTGGTACTGCCTTGCCTATTAGAACTGACAGTTTAGCATCCGTCACTTAATGTCTCCAATTTCTCATCCTCCTGTCTCAGGGAGAACTCAGAAACTTGTCCGACCGCTTTACTTTTTTCTCGTTATTTGGCCTTTGTTGTCCTTTTGTTTAGGCTGTATGGACGTATGCAGAATAGCATTAACCCCGTCCTCTAGTGTCTGTCAATCAACACAGTGGCTGTGCTTTGTGCATCACGTCACTTTTGCCGAGCGCCTTTAGCGGAGATGAAAAAGCCATCTGACCCCTTTTAAAGTGGAGCTCTGCTTGCAGTCCTGTGATCGCTCTACCATTTGTGCTCTTCCCCATGGCTCGGGTTTGCCCCCACATTTCACGGCTTCAGACACTCTCACTGAGATCAAACTCCCAAAGTGGTGACCCCTTGCCGGGACTCCCTCTGAAAGTGCTAATGACCCCTGTTTGTCTGAAGAGAAACCAGCTCTTCTTCTCTTGCGTCTACCCTTCCCCCCACCCCCAACTCTGTTCTTTACTTTATAGTGATTACTTTGCCACTTGTGCCCGACTTGTACGACCTTAACTGCCTTAGGGGTGGAGGACAGTTGAACTTTCACTGTAGGTCAGCGCCTTTGGTGGGAGAATAGTGCTCTCCTTGTTTCGTAGGGAACAGACGGGAAAACACCTGCCGGCTTGCCGATGACACAGGTGTTGACATGTCAGTGAGCGTGTCACATAAAGTAGATTTCTATATTAATACTTGTTAGGCCTATAGCTTTGGATTCTGAAACTTTTAACCCTGTCAGTTTAATAAACTCGCAAGGACAAAATACTGTCAGCGGGGGAGGGGGACTGTTAAATGTTAGCATCGGTGCTGGCTGGATGTTCACAGCCTGAAAATAAATCAAACATTCTGTGTAAATCCATCCTAAGTCACAACATGACAAAGGACCAGCTGTATCATTTCCATCTGGCCGTGCTTCAATAACACAAACTATGTAAGGAATCTGATATGAGAGCTGTGGCTGTGTATCCGGTGTTTTGCAGTGATGCGTCTTTCCCCTATGTCAGCGGTTAGGATCGCAGAGAGATCATTTGAACTGTGATGATGCTTTCCTGGGCTCGGACCAACTCTACGTTATCCATAAGACTTGAATTTGCCCTCCCCCTACCCCCCTCTGCTTGGAGCATCACATTACCATGAGCCCACAACATAATTTGTAGACAGATAATTTCAATGACCTCTGACAGTAACTACACATTGTTGGCTGTTTTTCTTCTTTGGCACAATTACTCTCAGGGGGTAAGCTGTTTGCTTGTTTTGTTGGAGCTGGCAAGAGTGTCTGTGGTAGCCCAATTAGTGGTTTTGGCTGATGGGGCTGAGGATCAGTGTTAGTTAGTAGAGCACAATAATGCGCTTCGTGTTTCAACGTCTACAAAGATACAACATAACTAGTGAGAAATGAAGACATATTTCAGGATGTTATTTGTGCTTGTTTTCATCGTACTTTGAAGGGACACTGCTCGTCCCTTAAGCTCAATGCGGACAGATGCCATGAAACTCTCCTGCTCAGATAGCAGAAACAGAGAAGCCGAATCAACTGAGAACTCGGCCTGAGTTCATGCATCAATCACTTGTGCAGATGCCCTTTAAAAAACACATGTGGACTCCTTTAAAGAAACCTTATCAACTCCAACCCAGACTTTAAACTGTGAACAGCCGTGGTAATGTAAAAAACCCTCCTACGAAGGACCCCTCGACAACTAATGGACAGTAGAACACATGATCTTTATTATTTCTTGTTACTGCTGTTGGAGATAATATGCAGTTTTCCCTTGAGGCTGTTTTTTTTTAGTCCTGTTTGCAGACTTCGCAGTGAGAGGCCCCCTGGACCTTGTTTCCTTTTGGAACATTATGCAAAAAAAAGCTCATTCACATGAATTGTTGGACGTCAAAAACACTTAGAAACTCTCTGTTTTTATTCATTCCAACATTTCAGTTATAACAATGCCAAGAAAAAAGAAGCAGAAGAAATATGATCTCCTTACTGATGCAAATAAGAGAGTAACCAGTAAAAATGTTCTATTATTGTTAGAAATTAAGGGTAAAATATTGGAGTAGAAATGTAATAAAGTAGTTTCATTCTGTGAGTTTACACTTAATTATTTTATTTTTTCGTCTAAATACGTGATATCAATTTTCAAAGAACCTCAAGTATACAAATGTTCCCGAATCCTGAATTTATCGAAACAGTTCATTGAGATGTTGGTCTGCAAATACTGAAACAAACTTTTTCTTTAGAGAAAATCTGTCAGTGTGAAGCTTTGTTTTATAGTCTTTAAGTTATCCCCTTTAAAAACATGGCCCAAAACAATAAAACTAGCCCCTGCAGGTCTGATTACATGTAAATTGTTTGCCTTTAGAAGCCTTTCTGCAATTGTAGAGTTTATTCAAAGTTTCTCTTTTAAACCTGATGAAAAGAGGTTTTTCTCATTGTTATTTCTCATAACATTTTTGTGGATGTTTTTAAGTACATGCGGGCAGAGCTGCTCTTAAAGTGCCAGTCGTTTCCTTTTCTTTCTTTTTTTTTTGCTCTCTCTACATAGTTAAGTAGTCACATAGTGGTCAGTATAAACTGCAGCGTATCCACAACGAGCCAGGCGGCTTGGTTTTCAGCACAGAGTGATATGGGAAAAATCAGAAAGCCAGTCACTGGAATACTTGCTGGCAGATGCCTTGATTTTTGTAGAAAAGGGCCACTTGTGAATGAGTCAAATCCACTTTGGGGAGGGTTCTCTGCTGCTTTGGTACCTGTGAGAAAACCACTCACTGCACTCCAAGTCTGATTAGTGAAGAGCTCAGGGCAAACACTCTGAATGCTTGTGGTTTTCATTCTAAAGCCTTGACAAGCATCCAAATAATCTTGTGGCAGCCCCAGAGACTTCTCCGCTTGGGGGAATCTGGTATGTAGATGCAGAGGCGTCCAGCGGCTGATTTCATTCCCCTCGTGTGATTAACCAATCACAATCAGTGATGAGCCATAGGAAAAGTAATCACTTTCTGTCTATACAACAATGTAACTTCTTTGAGCCAAACCTTTACATCGTTTCCTCCTGTCAAGTTACGTTTAATCTAATTCCAAGCACAAATTATTTTGACATTGTGATTAATTTAAGTTAGATGAAAAGTTAACCTTTAACATGTTCAGACTGATGCTATATTTAAACTGGAAAATATGAGCAGACTGTTGATTTTGCTTCTTATTACCTCATCTGTTCTATTAACAAAAACAGTAGATTTAAAACCATCTGAGACAAAAAAAAGGAAACTGTCTTCAACACTTGAAAGCAAGTAGCTGCCTTTTATATTTTTTCAGCTGCTGGATGCCACTTGGATGGGATCGGGAACATAAAACGTAATCAATTTCTGCATAAAACTAACTCATGGAAAGCAAAGAATATTAATTTTCATATATATATATTGATCCAGATAAATCAAGCAATACAGTGCAATAAATTACACAAAGCTGGTTTGTTTCTGCCCAAGCCAGCATCATCTGTCACTTTGTGCGAGGCTCCAAACAGTAAGACAAAAATGCATAAAGAAATGAATTATTTCAATAAAGAATGAAACATATTATACATTTTATAATATCATTCAATTCAATCCCAGCCAAGCAAACTTCTGGTCTTTGTCTCTGTTACAAATTACAAAATATTTTTGCAATAACAGATAAACTAAAACTAACCAGCCTTTAATAAATTATGCAAGATTCGCAAAGCCAAAATTCTTTCATCACATGTGGAAATGTAATAAGTGTTACAGAGAGCAGAAATGAAAAACAAAATTTGTAGGACTCATTTCGCCCCCTGGAAACTTGGAAATTAAATGATAAAACAAATACAGACATAAAAAGCTTGAGTCACCTCAGTATTTGTGGTTATATTGCTATCACATGAAAATGATCATAATAAATTATTGTATATTCTTTGCATATTTCTCCGGCTTTTAACGCAGTAAAACATCCATTTTATGAGTTTAATGGTTAACGATGATTCTGTTAATCAAATGCAAAAACAAGCTGTCTTCTTATGCACTTCTTCATTGCTCTGGGGTGAGCTGCCCCCCCCTCCCCATCACAGCTGGAATCGATACACTTTTCCAAGGAATGCGATACATGAATAGTTAATTACAGTCACTATGGCACAGGGAGAACGGCAATGAGTTGTGAGCGTTCCATAATTACTCTCTAGCATGTGAAAGTATGTGCCTGCAGTGCTGATCCTGGTGCTGTAAGTGTCGGTGTTAAAAAGGGGCTGCTAATGCCTGCAGAGTCACTGCTAGCTGTGAAACAAAAGTAGGTTGCAGACCTTAAAATGTGAGGAAGAGCTGCTGAGGTGACAGTACTGTATTCAACTGTATTAAGGAGTGAAAGCAGCGCTGAGACTTTGTTTAATTAATCTCTCTGCTCCATGTTTCAGCTGAATTTATTTTTAACTTTTACTCCACGTGTCCTGAGGTAAAATGCTGGTGTATTGGTTTTTTTTTTGTTTCGTCCACATTCGGCCCCAGCGAAGTGAAAGCTTTTTCTGTTTGCTCTTAGCTTGAATACAAAATTGGTACACTCTTGTTTGACCACCTTCTTTCTGCCAGAAGAGGTGATTCAGAGGTGAGGGATAAAGTAGGGCTGAACAATATGCTATAAGTCGTCAAAAACTTCCCCCTGAGTGTAACCGACAACGGCCGGTAGGAGTAACTGGCTTTTCTGATCAGTGGTCGATGCCACGTATCTGTTTCATTTTTACACATGATGGAACAGGAAGACGTCAGCTAAACACACAAGTTCCAGCAAATGTTTTTATGATGCAATCCACCAGCTTGAGCATGACGGCCAAGTGCAGCCGCAGGAATCCATTACAGAGAAGGAGAGGCTGATTTTAGACATGGCTCTATGATGCATTGATGAAAAATAACCTTTTAGAAGCCGTGCATGTTGTCCTCTGGGACTGACTCCACGCCTCCGTTGTGTGTGTTGCTGGATATTGTTAGGAAGAAGAATCAAAACTCAATTTTGTGCTTGAATTATTTTTCTTCACTGGAGCAGAATCTTTCCTGTAGGTATAGGGCTTCACTCTTTAGCAGGAGAGGCCCTTGTTGTGGTGCGTTGGCTGTGTTATAGCGATACAGAAATATAACAGATCTCCTTTGGGACGCTGATTGAGTTTGAAATAGGGCAGGTTAGCCCCTGAGGTATTGAACAGGTTTAATGGACCTGCAGGAGCCTCCTGAGGTCGACGCTGGCCAGAAAGGGTCACGGCGGGGTCGTGTTTATTCAGTGGATCTTGGAGTGTGCCGAGAAACCGCGAGGTGCCTCCTAGTCCCCTTCACCCCATCCACCTATTCTGTGTCTCCAGCCCTGACTGACCGTGAGCCAGACTCAGGCCACATCTGGATGCAATTCCCCTTTAAGCTGATGCTGAAAAATCCTACTGAAAGTCTCGAGCCTGAGGGGAAGCAGAAAGCCGAGAGATTTTAATAGAACAAAAATGGAGGGAAGATGAACCTCTGAAATGGAACTGCTGTTTTATTTTCTTTATTTATGTATCATTTCAGTGGACCATGGTGTCTTTCAGCCTTAAACAATTGCCTGTACTGTGAGCTGTCAAATTTGTGGATTTAGACAAATGTGACATATTTATACGGATACTCTTGGCCTCATGGGATTAGGCGGAGGGAGAGCACTCTCGAATTTGAGTCCTGTTTAAAATGGGCAGTCACATTTCATTAAATCCAACCAGATATTGGAATACCTGCCAATAGTTAACCACACTTTTTTTGTGAGTGATGCAATGGGAAACCAGACCGTGCATTTGACTAGCAGAATATAGCACAGGATGTATGCATGTTTGACTAGTTTCTATGCAGCGCTTTGGAGTGCGGCTTAGCTACAATAAAATCAACGTATGATCCCTAGTTAAGGCTTGGCACTCATCTGCAGAGCAAGGCCAACCACGACCTATTAGACTGTTAGTTTCAAATTTTATCAATAGTTAAAAGAGAAACAGGCTCAGAATAGAAAATATGTTCACCATTAAAAAACCTGAAACACTCCATTCAGCATGAAGTTAGTGGTAACTTTAGCATAGTTTACAGTTCCTCATTAAATTTTATGCTTTGCATGTGTTTGTCTCAGAAACAAAAATATTATTCACTGAACTCATGAGGTACATATGAAAATAGACATACTTCATTGCAAACTTTAACAATCGGGCAACAATTAAGCAAATGCTTTACTATTAGTTTGCGTGCAATGTCACATATTTCACTGCAAAAAGGTAAGAGGGGCATAAATTTGAGTAAACTAATACACATAACGTTGAAATATCGTTCAATAAAGGTTATTGCACTAAGGGCTATAAAA
Source organism: Acanthurus lineatus (assembly GCA_029814665.1). Taxonomy (NCBI): domain Eukaryota; kingdom Metazoa; phylum Chordata; class Actinopteri; order Acanthuriformes; family Acanthuridae; genus Acanthurus; species Acanthurus lineatus. The sequence continues at coordinate 12,047,872 of JAPZDV010000015.1, forward strand.
AAGGTTATAAAATGTCTAAATAAAATAAACTCTAAAGGATAATTTTACTAATGTACTTTTGCTCAGGTAACATTCTGTCTGAGTATAAGCTTACTCGAGTACTTCCTGTCAGTAATGTCTTTTGTCGGTTCAGGTTATTCTAAATCTGGCTTTTTATAATATAAGACTTGATTTCCAGTCAGATTTATTTGGTATTATCTCATTAACTGGTTATTTTGAGCTCCCAGTAGGTCACACTGATACTGTTGCCAAGTCGCGGGAACCTATGGTTGCTCAGTCGGCGCACACACAGACTGAGTGAAATTGCTTGTGAAAGCTGTTCATTTGCATTGATGGGCTGTGAACTTGGTCTCACCCTGGCTCCGGAGAGCTGAAGAACGAAGCTCCCATTGACATCAAATAAAGGTATTGACTTAAGGTGAAAATCTCTGTAATATGGAAAAGAATATATGCTGACACCTGTCATGTCCTGTAACACTGAGCACTGAGCAGCCAAAGAATATGAGGTGTGTGTATTCACAGGTGCTGCTCCGTTAAAAAGTTGGGTTGATTTGCGATGATCCTTCAGGCGCTTAAGTATGTGTGTACTGAGACATGTGCACCCCATAAGTTTCACTCGTGAACATGTGTGTGTGTGAGTTCATAGGTGTGCACTCATGCAAGTGTGTAATTCAGAGACATCAGTGGTCAAACTGCAGTGGTCCACTGGGATTTGCGAGGTATCATGTTCTGGTTTTGTGATCCCATGTAAGACGCTGACTGACCTGCTAAGACAGCAGAAAAATCAAAACCAGCTGGGAGACGTCACTCACTGTTTACTGATATTTATCTGTGACTCACACTGATTACATGAACGCTATCAAAGAATCGCAAGCTGTCGATGGAAAACGAGGCAGTGAGAGAAAAGTACCCGACAGGAAAGATTTGGTGAAATAAACGGTGAGAGGAAAGGAAACAGGAGAGCAGGCAGACAGTCCAGGAGAGGGATAAGCTTGAGAGATGATAGAGGTGATACGGTAAGTTCACCCAAATTACCCGTATAGTTTTTGTTTTATCTGCTGATATTTTGAGATATCTGATACCAAGATTTCTGCCACAGCACTTATACGGCAGAGGTAAATAGTATTTTTTTCCCTGGAGCTAAAAAATTAAAGCTAAAGTGCTGCGTACTGGAGTTTTTAAATCCAGTGTTTGTGGTGACATCCCTGCCCACATGCAACAGTGGTGATGCGTTTAATGTCAGCTAGCAGACAGCTAGCTGATTTGTTTTCCGGAGCATCATGGGCGAGCCACAGTAGTGACTGAGGAGGCAGGAGCAACAATCACTGCATCCAAAGTCTGAGAGCTTCCTCGCCAGTAGGAGATGCGTAGCCATGGTAACCTGTGCATACACTTAGCTTATTTAAGAAATATATAACACTTAGCAAAATGACCAGTAAACCTTACCAACACTTGAATTTTGGCTTTACTGATGTTTTTAACTGCAGAGATACTTTAGTCTGTTATGTTATGCCATTGTCTGCTATTGTCGTTGTTGATGTCTTCACTACTGCAATGCATTGTGGGATGTTTATGCTGGCGTAGTCCAGTGCTTGCATGCTTTAATGTTTCTCCAGAAATAGTTTGCATCTTACACACTATTGATTTTGGAGTTTCGGATGCAGCATAGGAGTGCGGTTCAGCCTATGGCGTCGACAATGTTTGTGTAATTACTCGCACTGCCAGAGGGGGGAAACAAAAGATAAACACTGTAGTTTTAAAGTTCTTCCAATAAAAATGGTTGACAGCGTGGATTCTCCAGAATAACTAAGATATGTTTTCTCTGGAAAGACATGTTGCTTTTAAAATTTAAATGAGCTTTTTCAATTCCATGAGCGGCACTGACAACATTCCTTTCTACGCCATTGTATTGGCTTTGCAGCAGACAAATATTGTCAAAGTATGAGCACAGAAAACCAAAAGTATCTTTTTGATAATCAGAAAGCAACTAGAGACCATGCATGAAACCCACCAAACTTTTAAAAAAATATCTTTTATTAACATGATATCTGTAATGGGTTTTGCATCAGAGTTTCATCAGGCTTATTAAAATGGGCAATGTGTCATAGGCTTAAATACTCACGAGTTTAGTTTTAAAAATTAATAAAAGACATCCTTTAATTGAACAAACCAGCACCAATTTGACTGATATTTACTTAAGTTCATAATAAATAAGCATGATTTTGAGATATTGTTACAAAACAACCTAATGATAGTTTATAAAATTCCCTAAAAACCTTCCTGCTTGATTGGGAATAAATACAAACATGTAAATAAACAGCCATATATAGATGCAAAAATAGCCCCGACTATCTCAGGCTATAACATGTCATGATAATAAACAATAAAACAAAAAAAAATCTAAATAGGTTTAAATATTGCAATAAAAATAAATATACCACAATGCAACAAACACTGGAAAATTTATAATGTAATGGAAAATAAACATGACATTAAAATTAAGCTAATCAACTACAATGAAAAAAAGGTTTTTGCTATTCGCTAGGAGAATCAGCCTTTGAATGATCACATCTGCTATTGCTCACAACACTTTAAGGCTTGAAGATAAAACTGTGAGAGGAGGTAACAGAGGTCTGAGGTTTCATGCTGGGATGTCTCCCCCTCACGCCTCCTCGGCTTCAACTTCTCATCAGATCATGGGCACCCAGGTCAGGGGTCTTGAATCAGGAACCAGCCCCCGCCTTCCTTCTCGCCTGTCCTGTCCAGACCTCAGCGTTATCAGCTCTGTCAGATTCACAGACAGCAGAGGTCTGGGACCCTCTTCCTGACCTGCACATCAGCTCCCAGAGGAATTCCACTAATGAGGCACTATGGGGAACAGATGCAGACGGGGCAGCCTGGGCAAAAACAACCTGCCACAGTCACTTAATGATCACACACACAGTTATGTCACGGGGGCTTTCAGGACAGCTTGTTTGTGTGTGTGTGTTTGTATATATGAGGATGCATTAGAGTAATTATATCTGTTTTTTTGCGAATCTTCGTACCATGTGTGCAACTAAATCTACAAACAGCATTCACTTATCCACAGTGTGAGCCGTTCAACTCTTTGATGACTCATTCTGTTCATTTTTTCCCCCACAAACTAAAATATTATTCAGCCTTGTGTCTGTTCTCATCTTCATTTGAGACTATTTTTTAAGGCATTGTATGTGGGGAAGTGAGGGGGCTGCTGAGGACACACGTGGCCACGCGGTACATTCAGTTCTATTGGCTTTTATTTCTGTACATATCAGGCAGGAGAGATGCCTTCCGCATCTGGTATGTAATTTCAGGAAGGGCTGTGCCTTCCAGAACACTAAAGCGGTTTATTATTACAGTATGGAAGTAATATCATCTGCAATGTGTCCACGCGCCAAGAATAATGCCCCAAACATGGCTTGAATCACACATGGTCAACCTTGCGCACATGCACTTCGCCTGCCCTTGGGGAAATGGACTCATTCGGACTCTCCAAGGTTTCGGCCCTTGATTTTAATCATTGCTGTAAATGTTAGGACATGTTTGTGTTTGTGCAATTGCCTGGTGTGTACTCCAATGCCCCGTGTTGTTTGCATCAATTGTGGTTGGATGGGATTAAAGGGCCAGTTCATAAAAACAGGAGGAGGCAGCCAAAAGCAAACAAGAGAATGGAGGTTGGGGAATTTGTGCCAAGCACTCACAGACTGTAAGGAGTCTTTGGAGAGAACTCTTGTGTAATTAACATAGTTTAGCTTTATTTCTGTCTCCTCTGTCAGTCATGGTCTTGATCAGTATTTATTGTAATTAAGTAGGACGGCACTGATATCAAAGGTGTTTTCTTGTTTCAGTAGGATGACTGTGCATTGAGGGAATGTAGAGGAGGGGGTTGCATCATAGGAAGGAGGCGGTATATCTGCTCCGGATATGTGCAAACACACTGACAAGTTGTTTGATCAGGTACAATGAGATCTCTCTTTGTCTCACACTCTCACTTGTCTTCTCTTATTCTCACTTTCCTCTCATTCCACCTCTTCTTGTTTCACCTTCCGTCTGTCCATTTTCTTCAAATGTCCACGTCATGAGCCCCCCTTTTTTTAATGCCTGTCCAAAAGAGAAAGATGATCTAGACAATGGAAATGAGCACATACCAGCTGTTGGTAGCGATCAGTTCACGCTTACCTCAGTCCCCTCAGTCCCAGATCAGACCACAGAATAAATAAAAAACAGAAACCAGTGCTCGCTGCATCTGGATGCTCAATCCTTTTCCTGAGGCTCTGCATTGCTTTTGGCACGACAGCAGCAGACGCTAACTCTTCCCTGCACATATTGAGATTTATGAAATTCCAACACACGATAAATGTTGATTTGTAGACTTCAGCAGGCACAGATTGTGAAATACAGATCATTTCAGATATATCATAAAGAAATATTTGATCTTTTAATTGTTTTTACTGGCCTTGAATCCACTTTTTTCAAAAGATAAGAAAAATACATATGCTTGGTTGCAACTTTGTAATATATATAGCAGGTTTAAATTTACTCTCTATTTACACAACTTATCTCTTTCTCCCTTAGCAGCAAAGTTTATGGGTCTAGACACTTTTATAATAGTTTGCAATACCTTCCATTTACAACTAGCATTAGCTCTTTCCTGGCAGGAAACCCGGGTTGAAATGCCAACTCAAAAGTGTGGCACAATGAAATGTGCCCAAAACAACTAGGCCCACCCAAATCTAAACAGTTTAACAATGTGAAAATAAGGATGTAACACAGAAGGTGTTCCTCGGGTCCAGCGTTGCTTAGTGCTAAAGGTCTATAAATGTCTCAGGGGAAAAACATGAGCACGCTGAAAGTGAGGAGTCAGGCTCGGCTTGGTAGGAACTCAATAAGACACTCTACATTTGTGGTTTAACTTGCACAAACATGACAAGTTTCCCCCTCCCTGATTAGCTCCCTGCACAATCCCTGGATGTTACTACACGAGACCTCAATGACTGACAACCTTCTCAAGCTGCCAAATCAGCACAATTGAATTGAGACTTGGCAAGTCTTAACAGATTTTTAACAGCCCTGTAATCATATCGATTGGCCTCCGGGTCTGAGGGTCTACATTGATTAAGACATAAATAAGAGACATGTCTTAGTGAGGGGGGGGATTGTACAACAAACAGCTACTGAATTGGAGCGTTTGAAGTGGGCAGGTAAAATTGCCATGAACTTTGAGGAGGATTGACCTGAGGGCCGGAGTTGACTGACTTTAAAACTATAATCTCCGTACTAAGGTGCTGCCGGGGTCGGCTTCTTGATTGAATAATCGAAGATGCACCGGGAGGAAATGAGGGAATCAGTTTGGAGGGATTGGATTATCTAAGTAGAAAATTACACTATTGATTTTCATTAAAGCGCCTGGCTGCTTGTGAAAGTGAATTCATTAAGAGGAATCCTTCATGTCCGTCTGTCTGCACTTTGTTTCTCCCTCACATCGTCTTTTTCTCTTCACATTTGTCTTTCTTTTTTTTCTCCCCCTCTCATTCCAAAGTGGCCTCAAAGCAAATGAAAGGATTTTAATTCTATTAGTCACTACTGCTGTGGAATGTAATTAAGTACATTTACTCAAGCACCTTACTTAAGTACTGCTGCTTTACTTAAGTATTTTAATTTTACTGTGTTTAAGTGTCAGATATTGTTATTTTTTTCCAGCGTAAGTTACTTGTTTCTCTTCAGATTACAATTTCTACATGCTCTGGCTGTCCAAGAAAAACCTTGTATTTCCAAATAAGGTGATTTAATGTTTGGGATAAACTCAAGGATTAAGTGTTCCTTTATTAGTTGAGAAAGTTCTCCGTCCTCTTAAGCTAAATAAACTATTTAGAAAGCCTCTTGGATTAGCTGGAAAATGTTGCAAAGCTGATAACAGGGCTGTTTTCTGACTTTTTAGAGATATGGAGTTCTCGCAGAACAGAGATGTACAAATGCTGATCTTATAGAAAATGATGTACCCAAGTTGATTAACAAGTTAGGATGCAAAATGCAAAAAAAACCCATCATAACAGGAGAAGTATTAATCCAAAGACATCCTGTATGATAGTAAAAGACTAGCAGTGACCATTTTACTGCATAATAAAGACTAAATGAAAAGCCTAAAAACATTTTATTCTGAAAAGTGTCTCCTTAAATTACAAGTGCTGCAGTTTTTAAAGTCTTTATTTAATGTTTTCTTTTGCATATATTCATTAAAAAACATCTGTGTATGTTCTTTCAAGGAAAAGAATTTTAGATAAATGAGTGAATACTTATATATATCTGAATTTGTTTATTGGAAAAACAAATAAAATAAAGTTTTAGATTAGAAGAATTAAAAACAACATTTCCAAGGATTTAAACTAAAGAAATTTAGCATGAACTTAGTAATGGTAAAATGTACCATTAGAAATTAAATTGCTTATGAATTTATATTTAACACGACCCAACTTTACTTCTATTATCAATGTCCATCTGGTTTCTTCCAAATTAGATCGCACAGGTGAATTCAGTGCAGTTATAGAAAATAAAAAAGGCATAAAAGAACCTTTGTAAAACCTTCCTGTCAGACGACACTATCAGACTGCCTGCTTCAGCTTCTAATCTTCAAAGGCTCGACTTGCATTCCTGTGTGTTTTTTTGAGATTATTTAGTGTCTGCAAACGTTCCCACCTCTGCGTCCGGTCTCATGTTTCCATCCATTATGAAACCTCCCTCATATCCGAGCGTGAATGACAGCACAGTGCTAATGCGAGGTTGCCTATACCGAGACTCTGGTGTAGAGGCCAGATCAAATCTCACCATGTCATAGACGGCACACATTGGTCCTGAAATGTGTACATTGTAGGATTGAACATATTACTATCAAAGACATGTTCAAGAGATAAAGAGCTATAACAAAATACAATGTGCCCTCTGTATATTCGCCGACCTGCAAAGTTCTTTTTTAAAGCAAATATCAGTTTACTGCAGGTTCACTTTGTGTAATTTCGATCCAGCGCCAGAGGGACAGTTGCAGCTGAATGTTACAAGAAGGTTTTTTGGTGAAACTGATATGTCAGCAATGAAGATCTCATTGTGAATAGGATGTTAAGCACAGAAGAAGAAGATAAAGGCTTTTTTATGTTCTTTACCTCTAACCCCTGTAACCTTTCACAAAGTGTTTCCTCGCAGGACTTCAAATACCAATAACTGAACTGAAGTCAAAGTGATAGACCTCTTAAGCGGAATGATGAAACAGCACCTTCTGACCTGTGGGATTGTTCTAGCAGGTCTCTGTTTTACCAGTGCAGCAGGGTGTAAGTCATAATGTCAGGTTCTCTAAGCCGGGGGTCCATGCATCTTCCGCTACACATGAACCGTCCCCTCTCAAACCCGTTGACCTCAGCGCTAACACAGGTAACACCCTGGTAATACCGGCATTGAGGCAGCTTTGGTTGTAGGTATTGAGAGGAGAAGCAAGGCAAACAGAAAAGTGCTCGGCTGGGGCATGGGAATCAATGGCTAGGTGGACAGAAGGCCGATGCAATCAGGGAGCCGAATGAGGCGGACTCAAAGCCTGCTGAGCCAGCACCAACGCACACACAGAGAGTCATTTGGAACTGGGTGCCTTCTACTCGTCCTCTGGGCAGCAAACCGTCTCCTGCAAACACAACAAAGCTACAAGCAAAAAGGAAAAAGGAAAAAAAAAAAGCAGCAGCCTTACATTTACTCCCAACGTTAATCTCCCTCATGCACATACACTCTAATGCGAGTGCACACTCTGCTCTCTTCACAGCACTCAAACCATCGCCTGGCTGTATTTATTAATAAGAGCCCCTGAGACAGAGATGGATGAATTCCATTTTGATTTCAATGCAGTTTTATTTGAAAGGAAAAATGGCTTCAGCAGAGAAAGAAAATGTTTTTTTTTCATAAATAAATGCATTCACAGAACTGCTGTTAAAGTAGAAAAACGTTGATGTATTTGCAGGTTGAGGTCACTTGGACTGTTGTGCACTGTCGTCATTTCTGTCCCTCTGAGCTGTGTGTGTGTGTGTGTGTGTGTGTGTGTGTGTGTTTGTTTGCACGCTGTGTGCATATGTTTCTGTGGTGGTGCTTTGTATGTTTATGTGTTTGCATGTGTGGGGCATTCTGCAGAGGCTTTTTTTTCAAAGCGATGACAGAGCTCTGCTATATTTCTAGGTTTACTAATAAACATCAGGCACATGGATGCTCTGCAGCTGCACCATCGTGGCTTGACGCGAAAAAAACAATGTCTCAATATGGGAAGTCTCAACATAGGCGCCTGACAAGGAGATTTGTTTCATATAAGGCCTCAAACTCCGACACTTTGATTTTCTCTGGGAGCTTTTACTTAAGGGTGGTCCAGCTGAATGCAGTGAGGTCACTGCTTTCATTTATTTCCAATGAAAGCATGAGCGGTGTGGTTATTGTAGACCACAGACAGTAGTAGTTACTGTAAAATCAGTCAAAGACTAAACAGGTCTTGCTGTGGAACAGGCAAAAATGGCCAATGCGGGCTCTCCTGGTTGGAATAATACAGGACTGTTTTCTTTGTGAGATCTCTCCTGGCTGGCCGACGCGCTGGCATGTCGTTTTCCTGGTAAATCTCGGTTGAGGTCTCTGTCCTCTGATTCCATTGTATACTCAGCCTCAACTGTGATCACAGTGGGAGTTTTTTCATAAGCTGTGTGAACAGTGCAGAGATTCTGTGTGTGTATGCACGAGTATGTGACCTTAAAAAGATTTGCATGCGCAGGGAGAATTATATATTCCTGTGTGTAATAGGCCAAAGCCTGACCCCCGAGCAGGAAGAGCCATTGTTGTTTTGACATTTTCTGCGGAAACTGGAATTTATGAGAAAGAGTTTGGAGTGAGATAACCTATAGTGATACCAAAGATCTTACGCCAATTTTAATCTGAATGACATTTCCCTCACACTTGACACTTTGACACAAAGACATCTGAGGTCAACAGGAGATTTTTCAATCAGCTTTTTATAGCTTGTTATCTCTTTCTAAGACTGTCTCTCCATGAAGGGTGTTGCAAGAAACACTGAATCACTGAACCGATGAGAACAGTTTTTTGTCTATAATTGTAAGAGTATGAGCCCATATTCTTACTGTTTTTATACTTTAAAGCAATTCTCTTTTTTGTACTAAAGTATTGTTACAGTTTGTTAAGTTGTGGATCATTTAATTGACATTCTGCTCTGTTTAAGTTTCTTCTAAATCAAGCTAAATAGAAAAAAACCCAAGGCCTTTTTACTTCTAAGTTTTAATAACAAGATAGTTTCTTGGCTCTTTCTTTACCAATGAACAACTCTTTCAGTATTAAAAAGTGAACTTAAATGTTTATTTGTGCCCTTGTTTTAAATCAGCATGTAGAATATTTACTGCCTGTAATATTTAATAAAATAAAAATGAGTTCATGTCTTTTACAACCCAGAAATGAATTGTTTATACGGCTGATTATAGCACTGAATGATGAATAAGGTCTCAGTAGGGCTTTTAGTGACAGACTCTATAAGTGTGTCAGCTGTGCTACATCGGCCGTGTGTTTGAGAGAGCGTGTGTGCATGTGTTCGTGTGTGTGTGTAGGGTTAGATGACCGACTGGGCAGTGTCAAAGCACATTGTGGTAACTCCACTCAGGTCAAACTCTCTCAGGGGACTGGAAGTGGAAAGTGAAAGCTGCCAGTTTGGACATCGGTCTATGACAACTGCTCTCAGCAGCATCTCGTCTGACAGACCCATTAGTACTGACGCCAACACACATGCACAGACACACGGGTATAAACATAGAGAAGAGTTTTGAGAAGCCATGCTTTGAAACATCGCGTAGCAAAAAAAAAAAACAAAACTCTGACATCTGTCCTCTCTGGATATCCCACGCACACACATACACACAATGTGGGCATGCCAGAACACACATCGACAGTGGGCAGTGAAGGGCACATTTCATATGGTGCCTCCTTAAACACATCACAAACCTTAGACCACAGGGTGAGAGACATTTGTGTTTCATTTCCGTTCACATACTATATTCCAACGGCTGCGTCCTCCCCACAAAGAGGAAATTGAAATATCAAACCCCTGCTATTATCCAGAATATAATTATTTTCAATTTATGTACAACATTGAGCTTGGTCACTCATGGGTGAGGCATAATTGAGTTTCATATAGACAGCGTAAATTGAGAAATATCTGGTTACATTATCCAATATAGCCGGTCACTTAGGGCAGTTAGCTAAAATTGCCCCTGGCACTTTGAAATGTTGCTTTTACCCAACGCACTTCTTTTCACGTGGAAGGAGAAGGGGGGCTACGTATCATACACATTTGAATTTTTCTGCCATCATTTTACTATTTTCAACCAACGTCCCTCTAATGACTTCAATCAAATATTGTCTTGCCAAATAAAGAGAGAAGCTAGTGCCCTATTTGAATCATTTATGGCACAATGAAGAGACAGAAAAGTGAGGGAGGTCTCAAACATAGAATAAATGATGCAAACAGTTTCTCGATTCTTTTCAAAGTGCCTCTTTAAATGCTTCTCCGGAGTGTGTTTCACACGGTTGAGTTTGTTAATGTGAAGTTCTTTGTCGATTAGCTCAGACTTTTGGTTGTTTATTAAATGATTACTGCAAAGAATTTGATTAATGTGTTCATTTTTCTGTTGTTCATATATTGTTTGTGTTGGGTCTGCAGTGGTGGTGGGTTTCAGGTTTCATTCAGCGCCCGCCGTTCAGCCGTTGGTGTACTTTTTTGTAGTTCCGGACCTTGTGATCAGAGGTCTTGATTTGTGCCGCCTCGCTCTCGGTCATCTATTCTGGCTTTGATTCATCTGGCTGACGTTGTTGCTCAGACACCCAGGTGTTTCTCATCAGTTCCGTAGGAGGGAGTTTACTACTCACCTAAACCTTTCCATACGTAGAGGTGCCCTTTTTCCTCTGCTCAGGTTTCAGCTCACCAGCGCTGATGAACCCTGAACAGAAAGCTCTGCTCTTTTAAACTTGGAGTTTGTCTGGGCTTTAGAAAAAAAAAAAATCTAACAAAGACGAAGGAGCTGTTTGGAGTTGTTTCAGTCTGTTGGTTGGTAATGAGTCTTGTCCTGCTCCACTCACTCACTTCTCTGTAGTCTCCTCCACAGTACAGGCTACTTTGTGGTTCACATGACACTGCAAAGCCATACTGCAGCTAACTACAGAAGTTAGAGGATACTATATTTGTAAAAAAATAAGCTGATTTTCACATATAAAACAAAAGTTCTTGCCAAAACTGTATTTTTAAAATCATCTTTATAACCCTGTCATCCAAAAACAACAACTTCCATAGTATCTCTGCATCATCCTCTACAATATCCCATGAAAACATAACACATCCCATCATTACAACCTGCTGGCACCCAGTGGTCTCCAAAGTCAATGGCCCAATCAAAGTTAGTAGACTTCTTGTTTTTCTGTTTGCAATCTGGTGTCTTTATGCTCCTCCCCAGCTAGACTGAGAAAAAATACTCACTCTATTGAAATGTTTTTCAGGGAAAATTTATTGAAGATTAAATTTTGTCTGACATCCAAAAAGACCAATGAGGTGATGAGCCTGATGGTCGGCAAATCATTTTGAGTTAGCTGTGTCCTTCTCAGCTGTAGATAGCAGTTAAAAACTGAGCAACAATGGTCTAAATGCCTCAGTTACAGTTTTTAGGTACATCATGTAGTACCTCAATTTAGATTTTTGCAATTATAGTGCTAAAGTTAGCTCAGCACAAAGGGAGGAGTGATAGTTCGTCTTTACTACAATGAGCCACTTTTAAATGTAACAAGTAAAATAAAGGAAATCAGTAACATAGCTTTATTTTCCAGAAGATACTATTTTAAGAATAACTGAGAGACAAAGTTATGTATTTAAAATAATTTGTCTAACATCAGCACTATAGCACTATAAAGTTTGTTTTTTTCCCTAGAGTGTAATTTTTAACTATAGTAGCAGATTTCTCAGGATCTGGCTGTGGTATTTTGAAACCGTATTATAATTCCTTCCAGGATTCCTTTGGCTCTTTTCCCCCACGAAATATCATAACATTCAGTCCATGAACATCGTCTTTAGAATAATCCATCCTGTGTTATGTATCCTTATTTCTGTCATATATTGTGAGTAATCTGCAGTGTGTTATAATGGTTAGCAGACACCTGTCAGTTTAACACCACTCGGTATTATGAGAGAGGGCACTCAACCTTCACTGGGGCCACTGGCCAGTACTTCAAGCCATTACAAAGCCTGGCCTGGATTCACGCCTCTCTGTTTAACAGCCCTTGGCCCCACTTTTAGAAAAATCAGGCCTGAGCTTTTCATTGGTGCACCTGGAACAATTTTATTTGGCGCGGCTGGAAATTTTCAAGGTGCAAAGAAAAGGGGGACATTTGTGGAGCTTGTGGTGGAATGAGGCTCTTGGCTTATATTGTCCCGAGCAATGCCAGAGCTCTTTTTTTAATTACTGCACCGAACAGAAAGTATTTTCTGTTGCTCACTTCAGTTGTTACTGAGCCAGACATTATTTAGACGCTGTGGGAGTGATTCCTTTTTTTTATGTAAGATGACTGTTTCATGCAGGTCATCCCTGGGTGAGATTTTGTGCCCATTCTTTGTTTCGGTGATGTGAATGCAAGATGTCAGGTGGGCATGTTTTTGTCCTCCGATATGGCTTTTTTGCTTAGTCAAGAGAGGATTTTCTGGGAATATTCAGTTCCTATTATCCTCATTTCTCTCCTTGTTCTCCAGATCACATCAAAAACTGAAGCAGTTTCTTACCCCACAGTGTTACTCCTCTTATTCTTTCCTTTAATTGCACAAAAAAACTTCTACAAAACCTCTAACTCTTAAATAAAATCACTGGAGAGAAATGGCATGGCTGACAGTCTCGAAACAAGCACTGCATTTGCACACACATACACACACTCTGACTCACACACATTATTGCACGCTCACACAAAAACACTCACACACACACATCTGGTTTCAGTTTCAGATGCCTTTCCTTATATATTTTCCCCGACCATCCTCACACACACACAATAGTCTTTTTATCCCTCCCAAATCCGGCGCTGCTCGACCACAGTCACCACGTCCAAATAGGCCAATGAATCGCAACATGTCATCAGCATAATTAAGCCATTTAGTCCGGAGAGCCCAAATGTGTCACGCGTTTCATACAATGCCTGCCATTTCCACATATAGATCAGGTAAGGTATTTTAGTCGCTCTTTTATGAAAGGCGGGGAGGAAAATAAAGAGAGGCGGTGGCATTTTCACAAAAGGCAATTACCATCAATCATCTCGAATTCTGTGTCAAGGTGGCCTGGAGTTGATTCCTGCACCGTGGGGACAGCGTTTTGACAATGACATAGGATCTTCTATCGGCTACAGACAGGAATGTAGAAGATGAAAGATCCTATTGGACCTAATGGGGGCCATGGTCTGAAATGTAATGCGTGGCCATTGACGTTCATTATGCCCTTGAAAAGCCAATAAACTGCTGTAGGACACAGGCCATTATGTGTCATTAGAACCCAGCTCATGCCCGTCATCCAAACATTAAATTATACTGTACCCATTCAGCAACTTGCAAAGACTCTTTGGGAACAAAATGGTGCTTTTCAGTAAAGCAAGGTTAAAGTTAGCAAATGACATCATATGCATGTACAGGCAGGCAGGAAGTTTAAACGCATTTAAGCTTTTACTTTTGCTGGTGACGTTCACGCCAAATTTCCTGTTACCGTTACCACAGCGAGCTCTCCTTCCCAAACCGCCTCCTCTTTCTCGTCTATCATTTTCCACTTGACACTTATTGCCGCCGCCGTTTCCTCCACACCAGGAGTGACTGTACATATGCAATAATCAGCTGTTGCCAAGTATCTTCCTGCAAGCGTTTACTCTCCCAGTGAAGGGAATTGTGTGATCCCACTTCTGTTTTTTCCCGCCCTCGGCACAGAGCATTCCACAGCTCCGCAGAGGTGTCGGCTAATTAGTCACCTGACCCCTCAGGTCAAAGGTTGCCGGTGCATCCAGCCTCGGGGGAACCCAGTGATATTTTAAGGAGTTTTGATGGTGGATACTTAAAACAGAAGAAATACCCTCAAGGCTCGGCAGCCCGCCTTAAGTGCATTATGGGTCATGAAATGTCAGGTGATGGGTATCAAGACGGAGCTGGTGTGTTGTTTGACCTGCGCTGCTCTGGTCCCCCAAAGCTCTCAGGTAAAGAGAGGAGCAGGTAGTTGATGATGCAAGGGGAAAGGGGCCAGTCCTTCAAAAGGTGACCTGAAGTAGGTGCTTCTGGTCGGGGTTGGGGAGTCCCTGCCTGGACTGCAGAGGCTTTGGGGAATAACTAAGGGAAATAATGGCTTTCCACAGAACCTACAGCCTCATCACAGTGTATGCCTCCTTTAATAGACTTAAACAGAGTTAAACAGTTTATTTCAACGTATAAAACTAAACCCTTGTGACAGATAACAGAGTTGATTGAGGACAATAATGCAAGACTTCAGAGGCAACTTTTAACATCAAATGCAATTTTTTCCCTTCAGTCCTACACTTTGTACAGTATAGTCTGGTCTGGTTTAGGTTTGGCAAAGATTGTTGTTGTGACGGCTGAAATATGGTGCAGGTATGAGTTGGTTTGATCACTCAAACACTTGGTTAAGTTTAGAGGATTAGTTTTAATTACAACAGGCTTGAAAAAGGGATGACCCTCCATTCTCTTAATAAGACTGCTCATACTATGGCCTCATGCACACCACTTCAGCATTTAGAAAAATCTAAGACTTGATTAGCCTGCTGTGCCTAATTATGAGTGCTGAACATGATTGGACGGTGAGTCTTTCAGTGAAGGAGTTTAAGAAATGGTCGGTAAGATGGAGCAAAAAACTCAAGAGCAACAGGGAAGGATCCCTCCTTTAGACATAAAGATAAAAATATGGGCTTTGTGCAAAGAAAAAATGGGAAATAAAATAAAATAAATAAAATAAAATAAAATAAAATAAAATAAAATAGTAAATTAAATAAAGTACCAAATATGTGATACTGAGTTAAAATCAAGTATAAATCTGAAAGGTTTAGGGGGAAAAGTGTTTAAAAGGATATCGTAAGAAATGCTGCTTGTGAACTCGGTTTTAGAGTTCATGGAAACATCTCACCTCTAAAGACCCGAACAACCGTAGACAGAGAAAGAGAGAAAACAGGTGTGATGAACCTTAATTTACAAGCTCTGGCCTCTTCATTATGGATCTCAACCTGTATATCTTCGTCCCCACTTTTTGACAGGTGATACCCGACATGCATAAATCCATAACATTCCTACCAACTGATCTCCCACTGTATACTACTCGCCACCCAGGTGGAATATATGGCTGTGCTTATTGGAGGTCTTTGAACGAGTGCTCTCACTCCCCCTGTGCCCCGAGGGTATTTGAACACAGCGCAGATGTCCTGCTACACCATTAAACTCCCCGAGCCTTCAAAAGCAAGGTTCAGGTGCACTGTGTGAAAGTGCAAGCTGTGATTTACTAGAGCCTGTCTTGATGCATATAGCTTTTGGAGTGTTAACTGTGTCATTCAAATAATTTAGTTATTCTTCAGGACTTAACCTTTGGCTCACTTGCGAAATACTTGAAAGATTGATGCATCTCTGTAGAGCAGGAACAAGGGGGGAGGATGATTTGAACTGGTTTAACCGTACTTTACCTTGAATCTAACAGTTCATGGTGTTGCTGAGACCACAGTTTTAGTTGAAGTGGTGGTTTGTGGGTGGAAAAAAAAAAAGAAGTCCCAGTTGCCTTTGCAGTGCTGCTGCATCCTTGATAAGTGTCCTTGTGTTGTTGCTGCAGCCACAGTCCCTCTGTGGTGGCCGCAGTGCAGCACATTGTTTTATTTTGCTTTGATTATGGAATGTGTTTGGCCTTTGTCTTTGCCGGTTAATTAATCCTCTGACATAAGAACAAATGAGAACAAAGTGAAAAAAACCGTGGTCACAAGCAGTCGGCCTGAGTTAAAAGGCTCCTCGTGTAATTTATTATAATCTACCTAATTAATGACTATAAATATTAAACATGACACTGTGAGCTACCTTTTTTTTTGATGTTTGTTGTTGAGTACAGTATTAAATTAGTCACCGCTGACCATTATCATAAGTAATCCATAAATGTTTTAGCCCCGCTCCGTACCCTGGGGTTTTGCCTCCCACTGTTTCTGAATGCATGATTTAAACAGTGGTGTTATTGCACAGTGAGCAGGAGCAGCAGGAGGTTTACAGAGTGTGTAAAGCATTAGGAAGCCACACAGACAGTAATAAGTCTTCCCCCTCCTGACTGATAGGTCCACTTTATTACAACAGCCGGAGAGTGCTGGAGTCCCCTCGAGGGACGCATACCTATCTGCATGATGGATAGAGATTTTAGTCGCAACAGAACCCCTGTTTGCTTTAAGGGGGGAAAAAAGTTTCTCCCTTGTATTTTTTTGAGCAGCACTTTTTGGCCAGTGTGTGAACAATTAAAGCAGGAGTGGGAAGTCAGGAGTTCAGGCTGATAAGATATTGAGGATTTCGGGGAGACAGGTTTTGCAGGGGTGATTCGTTTTTTTCTTCTCCGTCCGCCCGCCTGCCCGTCCGTCCGTCCGTCCGCTGAGGATTCAAGTGAATGAGCTCCACTGTGTGCAGAGGCCGGGCAGTTAGGAAGTTTGAAAAGTGTGAAAGTAAGTTTGAGGTGCTAAGTTGTCAACCAGCCATCAGGCAGCAGTGTGGATGTAATGAGCTTGGTGTGTGAGTATGTGTGTGTGTGTGAGAGAGAGCGAGAAAGAAAGGGGTGCTTTTGATTGTGTGCGTGTGTGTGTGTTTCAGAGTGTTCATATCTTCTCTCCTCTCTCCTTCTAAATCCTTTACACTCACATGAACACACATGCCCACGGTCACGCAGGTCACCCCGACACCCATTTAAATGAGAGGGGAACAAATTAGCTCACCAAACACTGCAGATTTATCAAGCCTGGCTACTTCGCAAAGGTTTTATTAGCTCACTAATCCATGAAAACACACGATCAATGAACACTATTACAAGTCATGCTAAACTTCATTTCCTTCTTGTTTACAGTGGCTCAGTGCATCAATAGCAGAAAGGCCATCTTTCTGCAGAGGTTAGTCATCGTTATGATTGTTTTTGAGGTCCTTGAATGGAGGTCACTGCCTCTGCTGCTGCTGCTGGAGAGCAGCTTTTTGCATATCGACTCCGCAGAATGTTTGAAAACATGACTTATCGATTCATATTAGGTGGTTTGGTTAATAAAAGTCCGGCCCTGATGGATGGTGGTGCTTTGCTCAAAAACATGTCAGGCTGCCTGATGGATGTTCGGCCTGGGCAACATGTCAGTATTGATAGGCAGGGATGAAGGGATTCTGTGCTAAAACATGCATGCTTATTGATTGGTTGATGCAGATGAACTCAGCTCGAGGGTCAGAGTGGGCCCTTGGGCTGGGGATGGGGGGGGGCCGTGTTGGTGTGAATGTCAACCAAGGTTGGATCCACTCATTTGGCAACACGTGTGTTTCGGAAGGCTTGAGGCTGTCTGTGTGCGTGTGTGTGTGTGTGTTTTGCATTGCCCCACAGATCTGTGCTGACAGTCAGCACACACATTAGGGCTTGTCCCGTCTTTTTTTTTTCCCAGTGTTTCTGCTGTGAGCACATAATTGAGTAATTTCCTAAAACATTTTCTACCACATGCTGTATAGGCTTCTATGGCCGGTGCCAAAAATTGCGCAGTAAACATATGCAGTAAATGTAATTGCATGGCTATCCATCCCACGGCACACAGCCATACCAAAATAGATTTGTGGCAAGATTTTGTCAGACAGTTGTATTCACTGTATTTCAAATGTGATTTAAATTGAACCACTAAAAACCATCTAAAGTTGCATTATTCTCATAGTTTATAGATCGTCAGTAAAGTGGTAAGCCTCACAGTTTTCCATCTAATGTTTCTTACTTTGCTTATGTTGGCAAAAAACATAAAAAACAATTGGTAGAACTGAAAATAAAAGACGCTGTCAGAGAGGCTTAAATAACAGAGTGGAAAAACAAGACCGAAGGGAATTCTTATTTAAGAGCTGTACAGAGAGAAGGCATTTCTCTTTGACTTCTGCAGACAGCTTGGATTGTTCCCTGATTTATGAGAACTTTAAGTTGACATGGGCATTCCTTCTGTCAGAGGGAAGGTTGACATGTTCATTTATTAAAATAAATTGTCAAATGTTTTGCTGTTTCTCTTTTGTTGCTGCGGGGCATGCAGGAAATATGTCAAGCTAAGCTCAGTAAAATTTAGGAAGATACATACAATACAAGACTAAAATTAGGCTCCATATAGGCGATACATGCAGGTCTTATGTTAAGCAAATAAAAACAAGATTTACAAATGTGTACGATGACTTGTTAGAAATTTGTGGAGCTAAAAAATGTTTTTTAAAATCCAAAAACAATACAAAACTAATCTGAACAACTGCAGTTAATAAATTTGCAGATGCTCAAATGAAAACCATATGATGAAGGAGAGATATTCAGTGGAAAAAAATACTTATATGGGAATAGTCTGATAAAAAGATGACAGGCCATTAAATGTTGCACTTTTTTTCACTTTGAAATTCCACATAAATGCACATGAAAGTTGGACGAGTGCGTTTCCCAAAGGCACTTCAATGCAACATGTGTTTGTGGATCTGAGGCTGTAAAAAAAGGCTCAAAACTCCAGCTGACTTTTGCTATGTAGATGAACCTAAAGCTGGAATTTAAATTGGATTTTTTTTATTATTGTTCATTTTATCATTTTATATTTTATTTATATAGGTGTTTTTCATTTGTTCTTATTAATTGTTTAAGTTTTATCATTTGTAAAATGAATGCATTGCAATTATAACAAGTTAGTCAAAATCATCATAAATCATTGTGCGCGTTTGTAAATCCTGCTTTTATTTGTTAAGCATGTATTTGTGCAACAACTGGAACCGGAACTAATCTTTCTCTGTGCTAAAACAGCTTTGCCAGTGCTGAACTGCTTTATTTTAACAGTTTTTCTACAATTTAAAATATAGTTCTCTAATCCGGTAATGGTCCTGCAGAGGGGGGAACACCTGTCTCACTTGTCCATCACTATCAAGGTCTAAAAATCTTGAACGTGGTGTAGATTTTCTCTGATATTTGTTCAGTAATTGCTAACAGAGTAATCTCTGTTTCTAATGTTACAGTTATTGTGTTAGTTCTGTTGCTTTATGGCGATTAATCTTATCTGGACAATCCTCTAGACGACGCCGTGTCAGGTATCGCCATCTGATCCTGGTGATCTCACAGTCCGGCCTGTCATCGCCCGATAGCGAAGGTTATTACTCTTTCCAATGAATACAGTTCCTGTTTGGATAGTGTGCACAATATACCCTGGTGGTTTGGATAATATTGTGACAGTCTGTGTTTGTGAAAACAGTCCAACTGGGCCGCGCACTTCCATCGACCACACTGATTATTTTTTTCTCGGCAAAGTCACTTTAGTCTTAGAAAACTTTGAGTCACTTCCCCACTGCGCGCGCGTCTGACCTACAAACGTGGACCGTGTCATATTCAATGCATCTGGCCGCCACAGTGTGTTAACCCTTTCGCCACCGCGCCTTGTGTCTTTCATTTTTTTCAAAGAGAGAGAGAGAGGGAGATGGTATAGTGTGGCGTACCTCTCTCATCCTAACACCTGCACCCGCTGTGGAAGAGAGAAAAAAGAAGGGAGGGAGAGAGAGAGAGAGAGGAAAGCAGCGGTGGATCACATGTCTTCATGGCTGTCCAACAGTAAATTAAAACGAGGAGCAATTTCCTGAGGCCCAATTAGCAGAAAATTGGTCCTGTCTGTTGGAGTGACTCCCCCGGGAGGAGGGAGAGGTGGTGGGAGGCTGCTGCTCAGAGAAACAGAAAGAGAGTGAGAGAGAGAGAGAGGGAGAGAGAGAGAGAGAGAGGGAAGGTAAACTCTGCACAGATTGTCACATTACAGTGTGTGAACTAGAAATACAGAGAAAGTAAACCATGTTGGATTAACAAGCAAATACATGTGGCTAGGATGATAGACAGAGAAAGGTTAAACACATGTAAACATGGCAAATATGTGTGACATTTAGTGGGTTTGATCCTTTATGTTTACATGTCTGAACAATGTGAATCCACATTCAAGTTTTCATGTCATTCCTGCAAAGATCCCTCATTAGGAAAGCAGATAAGCCTCCTTGTTTTGCCGGTTTTAGTTTAAAAAACACAACAACTGCTGGTTTAGCTTGCGTTCAGTCTCTTTTCTCTCTCCATCATCACTCATGCTGTATTTCAATCATGCTCATACTTTCCTCTTGCTGTTTTAAAGCCACTAAACAACCATAAAATAGCATTATCATTACAAAACCTGTTATTTAAGGCATACAGTCATTCCTGCATAGCTGCATTGTCATCCCTTGTATTAAAAACAGATATATGTTAATGTATCATTGGCTTAACTGACATTTATAATGAATCAACGCTGAGAGTGCAAGAAAATGTAACTTCAGCCACCAACCCAGTTGTGTCTGAACAGGCATAAATGATGGTTTTGCACTGTGAGGCTGGTGTTTACAGATGTATCCACTCTGAATTGTGCCTAAGTACAGTATTTACCAGTAAATGTTTTTACTGGAGTTACTTTCCATCAAAAGGGGTGTACACATGTGGTCAGGGTAAATGGTGGGTGTTCAAAGCACAGGATGCAGTGTGTTGTGTTTACGCAACAGAAACACGTTGGTAAGGTAAAGGGAAAGACTGTGGTTGCAGTTTAAACTTGTCCTGTTTGCGCTTCACGTTGCCTTTCAAGTCGAATTTCTTCAAATTCAAACCAAGACCACCATTTTTTTCCTAAACTGAACCGAGTGCTATGATTGCCTAAACTGTACCATTAAAAGGTCCTGCCTTTTTTACCTCAAATGAATGCCGATAATTTGGTTGGACATTGCTGGAAAACCACCAAAACAAATTTTTAGTGAACATTAACGATGTTCATTGCAAATTTCCTTGCAACTGTTAAGAAAAATGAGCAGTATTACATTTCTAAAAAAATGTTTTCGCTGTTGCAAATTAGTAGCAATGTAAACGTAATTCCTGGGAAACGGGGCTGGCAAGGCCCATAAGTAAAAACAAAGGGGCGAGAGAGGTGTAAGAATGCAGGAAATTAGCACTTTAAGTACCATCAGAAATATTGAGAAGCAAGATTTGCTTTTACTCATGAAGCAACAAACACTTCCACTCTTCCCTCAATCAATTTCTACATTTTTACGGGACAAATTCTACTGTGTTAACGCTCCAATCACACAACTGCCACATAAGTAATGAGGCGAAATGTTTGAGTGGAAATCTGCTGAGCTTTAATTTAACCATAATGGAGATTTGAAAACAGAGCCAGCACAGTAATGGATGTGGCTTTTTTTTTCGATGGGGTCCAGTGCCTTCGCTAGCAATCCTCTGCATGTGCTCTACACAATCAATTCACACACGTTTTGCCCTCAGGGTGGGGGGTGACTTTGGCTATTGATGACAGTGATGATGGACTTGGGTAGACAGAGGACTCATACAGGGAGGGAACTGGGTCAATGTCAGTCCTGATTCAGGATTGACCCGCGTCTGGTGAACGTCACTCAATGTTAATGAAAGTCCTCGATTGATCCCTGTGCGCAATCCTGTCACTGCCGCAGAACTCATCAATCCAGCTGAAGTCACTGACCATTGATGGAGTTATTGCTCTTGCTCTGGTAACTAAGTAAACCCTCCTCTAGACCCTGAGGATTAGAAAATCTTGGCTTTAATTCTCAACATTAATCTTAGTCTCATGATTTTTTATTCCATGGTAAAACTCAATTTAGTGGTTTTCAACACAATCATTAAAAACCATCTTTTGCAGTTTCATATAATTATGTATGACCTAATCAAGGCAAAGTGATAAATTACTTCAACTGAGGACAGAATAATAACAAACAGTGTTGCTGGGTCACGCCTACATGTGGCTATATTTCTGTCAAAACAGTGTGAAAGTTTCTTCATCCATTTAGCACCAATTATAGCACATTTTTTTTCACTTTAGCTATGACTTTGTTCCATTGTGGCCATAAAATGGGGTCATATCCACTTTAAATAACTTGAACCAATCTTAATTGATGTGTCACAATATGAAGTGCACTGTTTACAATGCAGAGGTCCCTTATAATTCAAATGGTTCATGTCTTTCAGTCAGCATTCATGCACTGCCACACACTCCTCAATATACATAGACATCAACACTTTGCATACAGTGCACAGTGCTAGCTAGACCTTTATATTGGAAATGTACTGTAGCACCTTTAAATCACATGTGTAGGCACCAACACCTACACTTGTAAACCGTTATTTCCTTTAGAATAAGACTGAGATTAAAAAAGGAATCCTAATACATTTGATCTGATAAGACAACTGTTTACTGCTTAATTTTGGCCTAGTAAGTGTTTATGAGAATAAACTGCTCTAATGTTTCTTGTACACTGAAGTTTTAAGAGACAAGAATAGCTTCAGCTTTGAGGACCTGATTCACTCTCCTTTTTTCATTCATCCTCTTCCTTCAAATTAAATAAGTGATGGCCTGTCCCTGTTAATGAATTTCATCTTATCATAAAATCGTCCCAATCCTCTCTGGACCAAATTATCATGTTCTTTTCGAATCAGAGCCAGTCCTGACGGCCCAAAAGAGAAAAGAAAAAAATTCTGCCTTCCCACCCAGAACTAAAAATAATAATCTCTACATTTAGTTTTTGTTTGGTGCTAATTATGTATTATACACAGTTAAAAACATTCCTTTAGCCATATGTATAGTAGTTGTAGAAAGTGTCTGCAACCCAAGCACTTTTCTAACATTAGTACACTAACACCGAGTCCTAAGAGACACATCTAAAACAATTAAAAGCTATTTTTGCACACACATTAAACATTTTTGTTTTCGCTGTATTTCTGGCATCAGACATAGTAAACTGTTTTTGTCACACTGCGAATGTAGGACGAAACCTTTAATGTGCATAATGAGCGTAGGCCTCTGTGGATCCCACAAAGAGACTAGGACATGGTGATCCAGTATTGTCTTCTTCCCTGTTGTTTCTTGCTGATAAGATTCAGCTCTGTCTACTCATCCATCTAATTATCTCTCTACCTGCCTGCCTCCGTCCATCGCCACCCTCCTCTATTGTTATTCACTCCAGGCAGGACAAACATGACTCGCTGACCTCTGGCCATTAGAGATCTTTCAAGCAGACAAAAAAAAACTGTGACCCTTTTTTACCTGTAGAGCTCAGGGGTCACTGAACGCCACTGTTTCAATGCAACATGTCCATTGTAACGTTCCATAAGAGGATAATGGCAGTTTGCTCTTGCAAGGTCTCATGGTCTTAACCCAAACTTCAGCTGCGACTTCAGAAGACAAAAGCAAGAGAAACCCCAAGTGAAACCAACTTAAAAAAAAAACCTCCTTTAAACATCTCTGAACATGAGGACAGAACTTCTCCTGCACTTGGGGGGTTAATATATAATCACACACTCAAGAGTTTCTTCCAAGATCTTAAAGACACAGAGGGAGCTTGACCTGGATTTTTGTAAAGCTCTAACTCTCAGCGACAGTCGTACTATTCAGGGATATCAAGTCTTATCATCTTCTTTTTTTTTTTTTCCTTCCCTAAGAAGGATCGCTTACTTTCGTAAAAGCTCTGGCTTGTAACAATAGGCCTTATTCTCCTGGTGATTGAGGTGCGGCTTTATGCTATAGCCCTTGATGCATAGGAAGGTAATTTCATGGCTCCTTCCTGCAGACACGAATCAGACACAGCGCTCCATTATAAAGCCCTGGATATGAGGCTCCTAGGTAGAGGATGGAGGTGGAGGGGATATTAAGCCTCAGTGTGTGTGTGTGTGTGTGTGTGTGTGTGTGTGTGTGTGGCTTTGAGCGGTCCTGTGCATGATGTATCACATTGCCGACGGTGTGGCTGCTGCCGTCACATCAAAGAACAAAGGGGTGTTTATGTCAAGCCTGACTGATTTGGTTTTTATTAATGTCTTACCTCCCTTCCTCCACCCCCCCCCCCCCCCATCCACTGCCATCAGGTTCCACACATCACTCCCCTCCACTCCACATTATATTAACTCCAAACGGTGCTTTGGAGACCACACTGATTTCTTCTGCATTTGTCTCACACCCTTCTCCACACACACACACACACACACACACACACACACACAGAGTGCAGGGGTTCTTGCCCGACTGAGCCGGGGCCTCCCTGAAACGTGCCATGTTTTCTCCCGGAGTGGATGGAAGCGCACAGGCGGACATTCATTCCCACTTGAGTTCCTCCCCCCCCCCCCCCCCGAGCCATTTTCACAGTGGAAAAGGTTAATTGCTTGAAACACCAGCGGTGTTATTTCAGCTGAATCCAGAAGCATTGCACGATATTAAACAGACAAGAGATTACTGTGATGATAACAAACTGTGTGCCAACAGATTATTTGCACATGCGAATGGGATATGCTCTAATTCATGGGATATGTTACGGAGATAACTTTAAAAGGAAATAATAAAGTAAAGCCTCCAGCTTTCTTGTCTTAAATATGTCATCCATGGTACAGTTAAACAATAATACACAAACACAGAGAGAGAGAGAATAAGAATTCATGGCATCTGTAAAATTGTTGAATCATTTTCAGTTGAATCTGTCTTTACTCTCAGCTGTCCTCACCCATGAGTGATGGCTCCATGTGCAGAGAGCTGTGCTAATCCCTTATGACCACAGTGTGCGCAGTATCGTCACCCCTTGAGGACCATTAGCATCATAGCTGTGGGTGATCGGTTTCTACAGCTCAGGGTCAGCGCCGGGTTTACTTTGAGGTAGCCCCGAAGACGGAAAGATGTGGATCAAAGTGAGTATTTTTTTTGCCAAGGAGACAGCAGACAAAGAGGAGGGGGATTAACTGATAGATTCATTTGACTTGACAAAGCGGAAAAATGTTGTGAAAGAAAGGCCCAACTGACAGGCGATTTACTAATTCACCGGTTACTACCTCCCCTCTGACTTAAGGTCACTGAAATCTCTTGCACAGCATCCCATTTCATCTCTACTGAAAGAATACTTTTGCTATAAAACATTATGTACTCATGGAAAGAGTGCTCTGCCTTGTAAACTCTTTTGCAGCTGTGAGCAGCTCCTCCATCTCTGTTGTTTGCCTGTACGGAACAGTAAAACTACACTAAGATGTAGTGTAATCTGACTTAGTTTTAGGATTTATGGTTTTCATTACACAAGACCATTTCCAAAAAACAAATTTAACCCACAGGTCAACAAAAACTCTAAAACCAGTCATTTGTAAAGATAAATTATCATAATAAAAAATAATAATTAATCATACTATGTCATTTTTTGTTACAAAATTGTGCCTTTGTGGAGCTCTACTTAGGCAGCAGCACTTTGAGCCGAATGCTAACGTTTGCAACATTCTCACAATGGCAATGCTAACATGCTGATTTCCAATATTATTATCATCCAAGTAGACAGATAAAAAAAAAAACAGCCTGAAATTAACAACATGGCAGAATGTCCTTTAAATGTTAATTATTTATCCCTCATGTATTTTTTCCTTTTCATGCCTTTGAGTATTTACATCTTATCATAATGTTTAATTAAACTCAAGATTGTAATTTGTGCCTTCATTGACTGCTGCCTCGTCTCATGAATTGAGGTATGAAATTAGTTCTTTTCTCTGCTTTCAGCGTAATCAGTTGTGTGCTTAGAGTAAAAACAATTTCTGCGTGTGTGTCTGTCTGTGTGTGTGTGTGTGTGTGAATCTGTGAATGCTAAAACACATTACTCGTAAGTGGCGTCGGAGAGGCTAACATCGTCAAACAAATTACACAAAGAGAAAGGCAGCCTGCGCTCTCGAACACGTTACAGTGATTGAGCTTGAGAGTTAGAGTGTGGCATTCTTTAAACACACGGTGTTTGGGGGAGAAGTGGCGTATTCAAACATCTGGAGGAGAGAGATGGGGGGGGGAGGTTGTGTAGCAAAATGCATTACAGAGTCAGAGAGGTTGAGGGAGTGCAACATTTCTAAACACATTATGCTGAAGCAGCGATGGCATGCTTAAACAGAGTGTTGATGGAGGGCTGAGAGTGAGGGAGGGTCAAGAGGGTTTCTGTTTTATTTCCACTAGGTGTGTGTGCTTTGTCTGCCCATTGAGTGCTGACTGAGTTTTGACATCAGCTCAACCTGCGTACACAAACTTACCAGAGCGATTCGTTTCACCTAAAGCACACTCGAGGAGTTTATTGGCACACATGTACACCCGTAACCTGACAAATACACACATACATGTGCATATATACACGGAGACATATGTGAATGAAGCCACAAATTGAAATACACACCCAGTCGTTCTTGTTTTTTTTTTCAAAACTTGAGACATCCAATAAAACCAGCGAGTAGAATCACTCTGAGAACTACACCCATGACCCCGCCGATAAAGCCTGTCACGAAAGATTAAGCTCAGATCCAGAAAAACACTTCAAGACATGTTCTCCATACTTTACCTTGGCACCGTGTCCAGCCCAATTAACCTTACAAGCAGGCCCCTTTTCACGTTGCCAACTCTGAAGCAGCAGGGGCACCTCATCTCTGGCATTTTTCTTCGCCCGGCAACAGAACACCTTGAACAATGCAGAAAAAAACGTTAAAAAAAAAAAAGCTCTCTTCCACTCTCCTGCTTCTGTGGCAGTTTGAATCTTTTCAATTAGCCAGGTTGACTTTGCAAGGCTAATTAAGTCCTCATCCTTGATGAGCTGTCTGACTTCTCCTCCAAGCTTCTTACCGGGGGCTTACAGCCCCGCGGGGGCCACCGGCCAGACGGATTGTTGTCCAGCTGGAATGGGATTAGCAGCCCGCCAGGGGCCTGAGGCCCACAGCCCCCGAGCTTTTGTTTGAATCTGAAGTGTCGAGTTGGAATGGCTGAAGCAGGGAGAGAGGATTGAAGTAATCCCCTCCTCTTCAGGACCGCTCCCCAAAGGAGCGAATCCCTAGTAAACCACTGAACGCAATAGACCACCAACCACCATCAGAGCCACTGTTTACCTATCACACCCCAGCAGGTAGAAGACCAAAGATGACTCCCCCCACCCTGACATGAATCAGCATAGGTCCCGAATGGCGATTTTCAACGGCTGCAATCAAAACATGTTGTTCGCTAGCCAAGCGTAAAATATAGGAGTTGTCTGGCGGGATTAGAGGCTTCACACTGTGCAGCAGCAGGTTGTGAAACCCACCTCGTCCGCTGGGATTTCTGTTTGTCGCGCCTAAACTGGATTATTTTCACAATCAGCCAACTGCCAACTCAAAATTATGACAAAGTAAGAATGATATTGACAAGTTAGAAAAAGTTCAATAGGACGAAGAAACAAAAACTTCAAATCTAGAACAATACTCCCTGAGCGCTGATAAATAAAGAGATAAACTTATTTTTACTTTAGACTTTATTTCTACCAGAATGATGGCCTCATCTAAAAATTGAATAATTCAGGTTTCATATGTATTAAATGCTTTCCATAAATAACTGACTGAAGGCATTAGAGCAGATAATCCTGACTTTCTGCACCTAAACACACCCGTGGTATGTAGGTGTTAATAGACAGGTTCTTCCGATACAGTGTACACATTATGATACCATGCAGATAATAGCAGACGATTCTAAAGATAGACATTTTGACATGTCGTGTTATGTGAGTTGGTTTTTCCTACATTTTTCCCCTGACAACTGTTGTTTTAAAGTAATCCCATGTACAGTAAATGAAGACATGTTAATCACAAAAAGCTTATCTGCGGAGGCTAAACTCATCGGGTTGCTAAACTCCTGTGACAAAGAACATTGTGAGTGGTTTGTTTTAAAAGCACACCACCCTTTTTAAAGGATTATGAGAGGAAAAAAGCAGAATTCTGTGTATCATAAGATTAGTCATGGCTTCACAAGTTCAAACCAGCATGTATTTACTGCTTGAGGGCAAAAGAGCCATCAGTTCAATCCCTCTTAGTCAGCAAATGTGTGTGATTTGTTTGGTTAATTTTCCTTGGATGAACGTTGAATGATTATTTGGGATTGTTTGCATTGTGGATTAGCGTTTTTATTGGATGCGAATGGCGCTGTAAGACTCAGCTAGCGGCGTGACCTCTCCTCTCTCACGGTGCACCTGTGCCTGTGAGTCAGCCCTCAGCTTTGAGCCAGTACCAACAGGCTGTCTTTCATCGCAGTGTGACAGAAGCCAATGAGATTAGAGCAGAATCCACCCAAAACAACCACACTGAGCTGTAGGATAATCCAGAGCCCAAACATCAGAGCCAAACAGGAGGACACTGCTCCATCTATCATCCAACAAGAATCCACCCCGAAGGAAAAAACACCGGGACGAGATGCGCCGCTATTGTCCGACCTCGGTGGCACAGGAAAAACGGGACGGGGTTTAGTTGCTTCGCCTGAGGTGACTGGTGAACCCCTGCGCTATCAGCCTTGAAACTCATGATCCTACTGGAGCAAACAGTGGCTGCATTTATTCGTCTTCACAAGAAAAAAAAGAGAAAAGTTCTCTTTAATGTCTTTTGCATCAGCTGGAGGCAGACTAGTGTGTAAAAAAAAAAAAAAAAGTTGGCAGCCTTATCAATGAGATTAGCATTGAAATGAAGCTCTGAAAAGACTGGAAGCCTCGGGGCATTTTTTAGAAGTTCAGTGTGCAGTAGCTGTGCTAATTTGAACAGTGTACCATTATGCAACTTTCGCTGCTCAGGTGACTGATGTGGTTTTCTTACACTGTCAGTATTCTATATCTTATTTTACAGTCCGAACAAAAGCTGCAGTTCAAAGGCATAGAGTCAATACCATAGCACATGCAATACAGCTGTTTGAGACATTCAATACATCAGTATCGGCTTAATCTTTTCTTTTTATCGTCAACCAACACGCAGCCCCCGCAATAATGTACGGTATCTTGTTGACTCTTCCTATTGAAATGCAAGATGGCTAGAGTACAGAGAGTCTGTGTGTCATTGCACGATGTGAGTGTGTGTGTGAGAGTGTGTGTGTGTGTGTGTGTGTGTGAGTTGAGAGCATTGCCCAGTTCTCACCAGCAGGACCAGAGGCTGTTTTCATAGCTGCATTTCTTGCGTCAGTTCTCTGAGACGTCGGGACTGACGGGTCAGAGAAAAGGAGCCTTTTGACTGAAGAGGAATGAGACTGATCGTCTGCCAGACAGACTCAGCTGGGGGCCACCATCCAAAATGATTTTTCCAACAAGTCCACACCCCCCCCCTACACCCCACCCCAACAAAACCCTCCACCACCACCACCACCACCACCACCGTCCACCCACTGCCCACCCTCCCCACATTCAGTTCTGGACGTGCACTGATAACAGAATTTCCGGGGCACTGTCCAAACAGGCTGCCCTGTGTTGCAAAGCGCGCTGTGTGTTGTGTTTAGGGCTCGGCGCAGAACGGGATTACTCCGTTCGATGAGTATCAGTTCCTGCTGCTTTGTCAGCATTTTAACAGGGAAAAGTCAGTCACCATTCGTGACACCGAGTAGTGGAACAAACCACAGTTTAATATTTGTCCTGTAAACTCATAGTGTTTTGTATCTTCTCTCCAAAAAAATTGCCAGATTGAAGGCTGTTGTATCAGGATCTTTATGCTTAAGCTCCGGATTTTTTTCTCTCAGGCCCCAGATGGACTGTGTTGTGGCGGTCGAACAGAGCGTACAAATGACACACTGACTTATTTATTTTAACAAGGCGTGTTGTACAGACACAAACTGCTGGCTTTTTAAATTCCCTTTCTCCTCTTCCTCTCATCCTCTTTGTCTCTCATTCTCTCGGGTCAAAAGAAGAGTTCTCAAAAATCAGCATTGCGGTCGTTTATCCGGATCTTTGGACAGTCTTTTTTTTCAAACTCGTGAAGTTTTTTTTTTTTTTTTTTTAAAGACATTTATTAAAAGACAGTAAAGAGTAATGGGGTGTTTCATTTGCCATAATGAAACCTAATCACCCTGTGGACAGTGCTTTGAATCCATCTGTCCACTGGTTTAATAGTCCAAATTGAGCTGCGTAACAGAACGAACTCCCGGTCTGCAGGCTGTCCGGGAAAGCAGTTGAAGGAAGGGATTCTTTTACATCTTAAAGGACTGAAATCCGTGGATGATGATGAGATGTGTGGTTGGGAGTCCAACTTTGTTTCCCTTGGGAAAAGATGAATTCTGACAGATGCTGGTGAATCCTTAAAGAGAATTCTCCTTGGGATTTGTTAACCGTCAATGAAACCGTTGCACAACGATGGTCCGGTGTGTTATTTTAAGGCCTGGTGACGAAAAACAGATGAAACAGAAAAGGTTTGCTGCAAAATCGTTTCATTCCAACGGAACAACATCAGCTTGGGTGCAAAGTAAGTGCAAATTTAAAAGTTTTGAACTTTGACCTGCAGGTTTGTGCAGTTAACCAATAGCAAGTTGTCATAACATATCTGACTTTTGAAGGAATGGAGAGCTTCTAAGCCAAAAACGGAGGAGGTGAAACTAATTTGCTGTCTTGTTTGTTGTGTATAAACTGATTCACAAGAGAGGAATGGTTTGTAGACAGCTATGAGGCAAGAGCTGATTACAAATTTATCTTTTCAGTGAACTAATTTACGACAGCAAGCTTCTTAACTGACATGAGCAAGCGCCATAGTTTGAGGAACCACTGTGGTGTTTCTGAGAAAGGTCTTGCTGCACCCAGTGTCATTTTATGAAAGCAGAAAAAAATGCTCTGACTTGTTTGTATTTCTCTTAACCAGACACAATTATCTTGTGTGGCACTAAGCTCAGAATGCAGCAATGGCGCCTTTCCAAAATAGTTAACATGTAAACAGCAGTAGGGGAGAAGAATGTCGCCTGAAATATTCACCTAATGGCAGGCTTGTGCTGAAAGTCTACATCCAGTGAGTCAGACTAGCCTTAAATACTCTTTGTTGAATGAAAACATGTGTCATCCCAATAACAAAATACCAGGGTAGAAACGGCCCAGCACAGAGAAAATAGAAAATAAGTGAAAAAGCCATAATGACTGACTGTCACCAGCACGTTCCCGCCTGACTAACGTGTTAGCAGTCAACATGCCTGCTACATTAGTTTATGACCAAACCCAATGACACCAAGCTTCTAAGCTACATATAAGTATCAAAGAATTTCACTTTAGAGTTTCTGGTTTGACTTTAGTTTGGACTGCATGAATGTACATAGATGCCTTAGAGGGTCTGTTAAATGTAGTGAGAGGAACACTGAATATACACCAAGAGTTCACTTTTAATGGTTAGCTTTTCTTTTTCGAAACAGTACTTTTTAGTGTGCCAAGAGTCTATAAAGTGCGGACAAAAGTTTGATATTTAGTATCTGCCTGTCTGTGATATTTGCCAAGTGAGTGTGAAAGATAATTGGTCACCTAGGAGGTTTTAAGGGAGCTGCTGTGATGGAGTCATTTAGTTGCACCGCTTTGCATTTTATCACTTCTGTCTGTCAATTATACTTGATTTACAAGGTGTCTAAGGGACAGCCAATGTGAAGCATCAATTTGTGAGTGGGTGATTGCACTAGAGAGAGAGAGAGAGAGGAGATGGCAGGATATATCATTCATTAGCATGGCAGGATGTCCTTCAATTATACCTTGTCGAATTTGAGTGAGTCATTTCAGTCATTACTCTTATCAGGAACGACCTCTCCCAGGTACACTGCCAGAGTCTGCCGTGAGTGTGCGTGAGCTTGTGTGGCTTGTATAAGAAGGTATATACTCTTTAGACTTTTCCAGAGCTATTGTGCGGCTGTACAGGTGGGACTCATCGCTCACCATACCGGCCTGTCAGAAGTCTGTTGACACAGATGGTTTGTATTCACCCAGGGCCCTATATAAATGCTGTAAGGCTAGCCGAATACGACTATGCCGACTTTGTCTGCATAGAGTAATGAATAGAGAGTACATGACAGTTTTGTTCTCAGGGTTACATGACACGGGGTCTCATAAAAAAAGCTAAAAGCAACAGGCATGGACCACTTTCCCCAGACAGACAGGGGCATAAAGGTTGCCTTAAGTATCCCAAGGTTGCATTGTGAGCCCTGATAAATTTCAACTGATAATATTGTGCTAAGAGCTTCAAGAGGGTGCTGTGATAATAAATTTAAAAAAAAAAAGGTAATTACCATACGTTGTTAGAAATGAGGGTCATAACTCTGTTAAGGAGGTAGGACTTTTATCTGGAGGAAAAACAGAGTTCGGTAATAAGAGGTGATGAAGTTCGGTGCCAGTCGAGCAGCGCTGCCGCGTATCTGCGATGAGTTTTCCTGTCTTGATAAAACACAGAAATGTTTTCCCTTGGCGTGGAAGTGTTAGCCTGTTCGCACAGCTGGGGCAAATCACGGTGAAGAAATATGCGGCTGCTGAGTCACCCACATGCCACAACACATCTACTGAATTAAAAGGAGACATTCACCAACCAAACTAAAATACGCAATATTACTTACAGCTAGCTTTCACTGAGTTCATATGGCAGCGATCGATGTTGGACTCACTTCTCAAATGTATTGTTCTCATTTAAGCATTTTTGAAGAAAAAATATCACTTTAAATACTACTGGAAGCACTAATTTATTGCACCACTTTTAGTTATTTCAAATTGAAAAATGCTTCTTCTCCTACAAAAAAATCTAATTTAATAGGGTAGAAATTAAATGTTTGTTTTATTGTACAATAAAAAGAGTGACTGTACTTTCACAATGAGAAATAAAGTAGCTCTGATCTTACTCATCTATGTGTAATCATTCTTTAGAGGATGTGGTGTCACGTTTTTGCATAATTCCTAAATTACATCTATTTTAAAGAGTGATACTAACATAACTGACAAAAAATGACTCACCGATTGGACTTTGTAACTGTAAGAAAAATGTTGAAAGTGAAATTTGTCATGCTTTACAACAATGAGAACAACTGACCATTGAGTATTTGTAATCCTTTGTCTCTTACTCATAAAATTGCCGTAATTCCTCTGAGTCTTTGTCATTTTATTCTGACCTCTGATTCAGTTTTAACACACACAATGTTCCTGCAAAGTCGTAGCCTCCCTCAGCTAAAAATTCTGCACATTATCCATTAAAACAGTCAGTTAAATGTATAATAAAATTGCTTTTGAGGCGTTACAAAGATACGAGTGCATTTTCCTGATGTCAGGCTTTTGTCCGACTCAAAAAAGTGGAACAAACAGCCCCAAAAAAAAAAGCTCCCAGTTGACCGTTGGACACTCGCTCAGCAGCCTGAATGCAGTTGCACCCATTTGTCTGTCTGTCTGTCCGTCTCTCTCTGCCTCTCCTTATTTAACACACATATTCTTGGAAGCGAATGTGAGCCATATTAAATCTGACTCCTCTGCCGAGTGGTAATGCGAGCGCCGGCGGTTAGTTTTATATGTTTCACAGGCGTGTAAATATTTAATAGAACAGCGGGATGGAGTGCTGTGTCACTGTTCCTGCCCTGTCAGCCATACAGACGTGGAGAGAGAGAGAGAAATACTGAGAGAATTTCCTCCTGACAGGAGAAATTTATAGGGCAGCTAGAAGATTCATATGCAAGCATTATTCTTGACCGTATTTCGTCGCAGTCGGATTCTTTGGATCATGTGGCGGAGACATGGATATACAAGCTGTTTATGGTTGCAGAAGATGTCAGTTGGTATAGATGTTGATGCCTAACTTGATATGCATGAAACATGATGGTGACTAACAGCATTCCAAACTTCTAATGTGTGTTTGGCATTTTGTCCGTCTTCATAATGCTCACAGAGTGCGCTGGGAGTTCAATAGTATTTTTTTTGGTTTTACATCATTTTTCATTCATATTTTTTAAAACACTGTAGGTTTTGCACATATTTCCATTCTAGATAGCTCTAAATCCTGATCGGTTGACAAGCTGCATGCGTGTGCAGAACAGAAAACTCATCAAAGCCGAATTAGCAAACACTGATGTCAAACTTTGGTGTGGAGCTCTTCGTGGTGGCTGTTTTTTATGACCATAAAAAATTGCTTCCTCGCAAATTGCTTCTCAAATTGGCAACAGGTTTTTAAGTTTTTAATTGTGAGTTGTATAAAACCAGCATTTTAAATGTGTCATTTTAAGGTTTTGGAAAATTGTTATGGGTATTGTTTTAATATTTCTTTTTTACAATTTATGGACCAAATGAAAAATTGACTGATTTAGAGAATAAAAAACAGATTAACTGTATTAAAATGTATAATAATGTGGCTGTAAAAATAAATTTTATAATACTAAGTTTGTTTTGAAAGCATTGACACAAAAGTTTTCCTTTTGTCTTTTTGGTTTTATTGGTCATGCATTACCAGCTGATTTTATATGACATCAGCCATGTTTTGTTTAGAGTTACTGTTGCCAAGAGGCGGCACGAATGTAAAAACTTTATTGTTTAATGGTTCTAAATCCAAGTTGTTGACCCAGATTGCCAGCGTTGCCTCATTTAGTCCTAAAGATAAGAACTTAAGTTTCCAAAAGGAATTGCTATCAGTATGTAAATACCTTCAATCTGAATTAAAAGATAATAAGCTGATATCAGAGGAGGAGACTGACAGAACTGTGTTTTTTTCTGAAAACTAAGTAGACATCAGCCACGTTTTTTTTTTTTTTACAGTAAAAGTCTTCATTCCTTCATCAAACTTAATTAATGAATGGGGCAATACTGTGATCTCAGTGATTATGAATTTCTGTCAAACTTAAAGCAGATAAAGAAGGAATACATTTGTTTTTATTTCAGTGTGGGAGGCTCAGAAGGAAAACACAGAAACACAGAAAAATTGAACTAAATTATTTTCAAACTTCAACTGAATAAGCTGAATTAATTCATTAAATGAACAAGGTCTCGATGCAGCGCTGAAGTCTTATCATCACTCTTCTAACTTCCCACCCAAATTAGGTTGCGCTTAAATTTCAGCGACTTAGCAGACAAGTTAATGCTCTCTGAAAGATCTCCAAGAGGCCCTGTTTGCTTTGACTGTGGGTGTGGATGGGAGGCTGGGTGAGGGAAAGCAGATTCTTCAAGGCCCATAAGCTCCCTGATTTGACCATATAGAGGGAATAATGAGCTTCTCCACTGTTGTCTCAGCCCAGCCCCGGATTTAAGTCCTCCCCCAACAAACCGCCATTCACAAATGGTGTGTTTCGCATTTACATATACATACGTTTTAAAAGAATCCTCCAGGTCTTGGATTAGTCTTTGCCCCCCCCCACCCACCCACTTTAAATTTTCTATTGGTCCTTTCCGCACCAGTGGCGGCTCATGATGAGCTTCTTTTGGACTCAAATGAGTTAGAGGTCTTTCATCTCAGAGTTGGAAGTCGATCAGTCATTTATTTGCAACATTTTACTTCTTGTTCAGTTCTGATTAAAAAAGCCTGTTGGTTTATTTGTGGTATAAATCGTCATAATTTACTTCAAAAGAAGAGATTCCACCTCTCTTCTGGATATGACCATGTTGTTGCTCAACAAGTGCACGCCAACTGATTTCAGACAAAACAACTCCCCCGTTCTCCTCCCCCACTCGAACGTCAGCAGCGGGTCGCAGCAGGAAATGATCAGATTTTATGAATCAGTGTTACGTTTCAGTCGAATTTCCTCGCTTCCTGTAAAAGGTTCCCCCGATCTGCCTTGCACCACCGTCATCCTCTGTGCCGAGCGGACACATCTGTGCGAGGCAAAGCTCCACAGGAGACTTCCGTCACCAGAAGATGGATGGAAATGTATCAGCAATGAATAAATACACCCAACAACTTCCCTGCATCCCTCCCTCATTGCAACAGATGTTAGAGCTCGATCGTGTTTTCTCTCCCGTGGTGCAATGTGGTTCCACTTTTGTTTATTTATCCACTCATTCCCGTACTTGTCTTGAGTGGATGCGGAAACTGGATGTGCACGCACAGACCGAACTGCATGTATGTATGTGTAGGTGGAAGGTCCTCGCTAAAAGAGATTACCCGAGCTCCGCCATGCACACGATGGGGTTGCGTGACCCCATTGTAAACCTGAAGGCCGACCTCTGACCTCTTGAGGAGTGATGAAAATGGAGGGAAACCTCCCATTTCCCTCCGCTGGAGTTTGGAGACTCCTCTGGTGCAGAAGAAGGATTGTTAATGAGCTCTAGAGTGGATTTTTTTATGCAACCACCACTTTACTTGAAGGAGGGAAAAAAGAGCAGGCCAAAGCAGAAACAGGTGTCAGCTCTTGACCGGATGGCTAATAAAAGAGAGGGATGATTTTATATCTTTTGTGATTGTCAAGATGTCTCTTATAAGAAGGTCAAAGTATGTGTCTGTAATCATCTAACCGCCAGACCTTCTTTCAGTCACACTCCAGATGTCTCCTCTGTTAAAATTATCTCTTTTCCGGATTTTGGAAACATTAGAAACCCTGGGTTGACACAGTCACATGCCAACGGAGACATACTTTCAGGCTTCATATACCATAATATATAGCTCATTATATAGCTCTCACGGAAGGGTTTACAGAGTTACAATAATGATTGCCTGTGCAGATGTTTTTTTCTTTTTTTGTTCCTTTCCCACGCCTACTCATTCAGGTAAATGTTTTAATTGTGACATACAGCTTACACAACTGGTGATATATGAGGTGATCCTCCTTTTTTTTTTTTTTTTTTATTGCCAAACGTGTTTCGATGAAAAAGTCCAGAGTTGCAAAGTTATCTCCTTAACTTTACGTGCCCCTCTCTTACCCTCCCTTCTGCAATAAACGTCGTCATTATAACTCAGCCATGTGCCGATGTTTTACAGTTTCACTTTCCTTAGTTGTCATCTTTTATGGTGCAATATGATCATGGAAACACCCACATGTGAATACCTGTGCTCACAAAAACACACTCACACTAATCTCTCTCTAAGATCTCCTGATCTTAGCCAGTCAGATAAGCAGTTTCAAGGCCTTAGTTAGCAGCTTACATCCACATATATTTAAAAAGAATAAGAAAAAGCTGCTCTATCATGACCCCACTGCTTGCTACTGTTCTTCTTCTCTCCCTCCACCCATGTTTCCTGATAATTTCC
This sequence comes from Acanthurus lineatus, assembly GCA_029814665.1. Lineage (NCBI taxonomy): Eukaryota > Metazoa > Chordata > Actinopteri > Acanthuriformes > Acanthuridae > Acanthurus > Acanthurus lineatus. The sequence continues at coordinate 12,085,173 of JAPZDV010000015.1, forward strand.
CACCTTTTCCTCATCTACGTTTCCTATGTCGTTTGCTGACTTAGAAGGTTTCTACGTGACCTCCCGTGACATGGCCTAGGATGTGTCGTTTGGGAGCAGGAAGTGAATCGGACTCCTGTGGCATAAAGGAAACGATGGCTGTTCGTACCTTGAACTTCGCATATCATTTATGGGAACAGTAATTAGTCTCTCTGCGCTGGCAGTGGCAATGGCCTCAGGAACATTAGGGTCAGTTAGGATATGAGCTGGGGCGGCGCGAGGCGTGTGCTAAAGAGGAGGGAAAAGGTCAAAGGGCAGTGTGTGCGAAGTTCAGGGTGGGACGTTTCCGATGTTCTCTGTAAAACAGACATCAAGCGTCATGTTACCATAATCATTTTCTCTGACACACACACACACATACGCAGGACATTAACAGCACTCCCCCCGTACCCCCTGGATGAAGATACACCATCATATCAGTAACAGCACATTGACACTGGCCACACACACACAAACCTGTTTGACGCCTATCCGCTATCCGCTGTGTCCTCATAAGCAGGGTGTCTTGTGTCCACTTCTATTTTTACCGGCAGGCGCTGAAAGCCTCTGGAAGCTCCTTGTCAATGGGCATCTCATTCCACCGCCAACAGCGTGTCACCATTTATTAAGTCGTCATTACTCAGGGCCGCTCCGGCTGCTGCGGTGCCGGGGGGTGTCGCAAATAGATCGGCAAGGATAGGTCAGTCTGTTGCTGCACTCCCTAAAGGGCAACATCCCATAAAGGCATGTTCCAGCACATCTCACTCTGCCGGGTGGAGATCGATGCAGGTAGCCAGGGTGCCATTAGTTTGGCTAATGCGGATAAATGGGAGGGAGGTGGCTGATCGGGGCAGAGGAGAGAGGCAGAGGTCGATGGAGAGAGGCTGAGGGGTGAGAAGAGGGTACTTTCATATGTCTGTCCACACATCGTATTGTTTTGGGTAAACAGCTAAAAAGGCTGTTTAGACTAAAGGGGTGATGAGATACGAGGATGTGGACGCTACGGTTGTGGAAGTGAATGCACAATGAAAGACATGTATGCACACATCAAGATCCATTCGGACCAACTTAAATGGACGGAAAGAATAAAGAGTAAATTCTTAAAAAAGGACTCGTTTATTGGTCTTTGGAAGTACTGCATGTGTGAAAAAGTTAAAAAAAAAACTGGGGAACTAATGAGGGATGCGTCAGACATGAAAAACTGCCTCAAGTGATGTCATTTGAGTAAGTGTTTAAGAGGACTTGTTTATTTTGAGTGATGGTGCAGTAAATCTTCTTCTCGGTCCTATTTTCAACATTTAGGATCAACATGTTTAAAAGGAGAGTTTGTTTGTTACATTTAGGATCTTGTTTTCATAGATTTAGCCATAGTTTCTATTTTATGTGTCAACATTGTACTCTCTGAGTCAATTGTTGAAATCTGGAAACACAGGAACATTTCTAGAACAGCTGACAAGGTGAGAAATACCAGCCGTAACGCAATCAGACAGGTTGTAAACAAGTCACCTGTTAGCTAGAATAGCTTACGCTCTTTATTTGAAGGTAAACCTAGAAGAAAATGGACCTGATGTCAGTACATTTCAGGAAAACTGGGGCTGAATTACTTTGGCTACACTTGTTTGACCTGGTTTTTTACCCTGCGTGACCCCTCAGAGGCTCTGTTCCCAGATCTCAGCAGCTGATTTGCAGGGTTTAATGTTTTTTTTTTGTACCAGTAGGAACGTTAGCCAAACCTACAAAAATAAGATCCAGTGAGTGTTTCTCTAAGGAGACTGACGCTCAAATATGCTTTGTTATGTTCACCTCATTTTTACTGTAACAAAAAACATTCAGCACAGAAACAACTCGGCCTGAAACAAGTTATTTTTACAATTTTACAGAGTACACACACAGAAGGCCAGATCAGATATTCTATACAAAGCAGCAAACAATAGTTTCGCTAAAACAAAGCGGTCGGTGGGAGCGCTGACACATGAGGGTACCCTCATATCACAAGCATGCGCTCGCTAAGCTCACTGTACTAGCTTGATCCTCAGGTTGTTTTCTTTCGGTGTCTTGAGGTGTGTGAGTTGACACATCAGCACCCCCGTTTATCAAAGCTTTTATCGCCTCATCACTGCTGTGTCACCCTCTGAGAGGAAGCAGGAGGTGCCCACTCGCAAACAAACACCTGCAGGGGCTACTAGCAGGGGGGGGTTGAGAGGAGAGGGTGGGGGGTGGGTGGGGGATTCGTGGTTGACCTGCTTCCCCCCGATGTGAATGACTTAAACAGATACAGGATCTGTCTCAGACCCATACAGGTTAACTACCAGCATGTGTTCCCCTTAACCGGCTGATTTCATCTGGACAAGCTGAAAACAGACTCGGGGGCTGAACTTTCTGTGGGAAAAAAATGTGACCTGTAATTTATGTACAATATCCCTCATAACTCTCTTAAAAAATATGTGTTCTCAAAAGAAAACAAATGGGAGAATTAATACGGGAGCTGTTCTAAAAAGAGTCAGACCTTTTTAAGTAATCGTCCCTGTAATCCACCTTGAAGGCGGGGCTTTGACTGTACATGATATGGCTGTTAAAGATATTAGACACTATTGTTCTGTCTTACCTAGCTTGATTTATTTCTCTGAACTTTTTCCCAGGAACGTGGCTGTTTTTCTTCGCCCATGCCGACCAGTCAGCGTCTTGTGCGCTCTGAGAAACACTCCAATCTCAAGTTTCAACCCAAAAATCTTAAGTAATGAACATATGATCTTTAATTTGTATATTTCCTGAAATTTTAAAAATCAAACATCATGTCAACTCATGCAGAAAGAGATGAAAAGTGATCTCCAGATGGTGAAGGAGCTTCAACGTATTTTCCTGCCGTTAAAATCCTAAAGAGACACAATTAAAAAATCACTGCTGTTCTTATGTTTAACATTTGTAATGCCTTTAATTTTTTTTATTTTGACAATATGCTTTCTTCCTGAGCTGTTTAAATAACAGCCTAACAAATCAGCCTCAACATTGATGTCAACTTGGACAAGAAGTCCATAAAGTTCTTTTAAAAAAAGTTTAACATCTAAATCTCAGCTGTGTGATCATTAACATGGGGACTCTTTGGACATTAGCTCAGGCAGAGACCCTAATACAAACTGTGCACATCTCTAATATTTAACATGTGCTCACTTTAAAAAAACACAAATAGAAAGCAGGGGTTTTAAAAATCCTGTGACGTTCAAACTTTGCTGAATTAAACTGAATTTATCAAGAATCATCAGTTCAGTCACCGACTTGGGAAATAGAAGTAACCTGCAAATCAACTGACAGCAGCTTTAAACCCTGCGAACGCCTCCTTTGAGGCTTTTTTAAAGCAGGAGTTTTGGTACAGAAGATATTAAAATAAAAGGAAATGATGTAAGAAAATTAATGTCGAACAAAAAATAAAAAAGAGAGAGAGGAAATAAGCGAGGAAGAGACGGCACTATAAAACCCTCACCATCCACTCCACTTCCTAGCCACTATACTGGTTTCATCGTCGCTCTCAAGTCATCCCGCCCCCCCACCTCTCTCTCTCTCTCTCTCTCTCTCACCAGCACTCCTCTCTCTCTCTCTCAGCTGCTCTCCCTCCCCTCCCCTCTCTTCCCGTGGATGGTGTAGCTCTCTCTCTCTTCCTCTCTCTCTCTCGCAGTCTGGTGGAGCCGCACACAAGGATTAGAGGGTTGCTGTGAGTGTCTGCTCAAAGAGAAGAAGCCAGAAGACAGAAAGAGATAAAAAAAAAAGAAAGAGAAAAAAGATCTAGAAAAAAGGATAGCATTACTATTGTGGACAACTGATCTGATTTCTTGGGGGGCGGGGGGGGGGGGGGGGGGGGGGGGGGGGGGGGGGGGGGGGGGGGGGGGGGGGGGGGGGGGGGGGGGGG
>JAPZDV010000015.1:12091472-12131429 GCA_029814665.1 Acanthurus lineatus
CAGTCTTGGATGGGCTGAATGTGATGTTTGTCACTTTAATTTATTTTCTATGTTTAGCTTAGACGCTTGGTATAACTTATGTTTAGAGGCCTGCTATATGACATGCTTTATTCTCAAGATGGAGTGCAACTTGTAATTTTGGTATAGTATATTTTCCTTTATCACCCAGTCAGCTTCCAAGTGTGTATAGTAATTGTCTACGTTCTAAATCTGAAACATAAAGGCATGTGGATTTTTTAATGGGCTTCCTCGGTGTGTCCTGTTGGCATCGTGGTTTGGTGTCCTTTGCATGTCATGATCTCAGTTTTTTTTTTTTTTAAAAGGGGTGATGACATGCGTTTACCACGTGTACCAAATAAAATCTGGAAGGAATCACGGTTGAACTTACCTGCTGCAAGTCATCCATCCCCCCCCCAACCCCCACCCACCCCCCCATGGGCTCCATCATGTCAGTTCACACGCCACGGAGCCTCTACGCATGATGGGAAAATGTCATCCCTTCTTTACACAGCCATCTGTTTGAATAATGTGATTTTTAGTTCCCTCCTGCCCCCCCACCCCCACCCCCCCCTCCTCTGTGATCCCCTTCCACTGTTCAGACTGACAAGCGAACATGTTGCTGACAACAATACCAGACAAGAGATATGTCATCAAGCATCAAAGACTGTACTGACTGACTGTGCGAGTGATGGATGTGTATCGTCAAACGGCGAGAGCAGGTCTGCTGGGAAAGAGTAGCCTGTCATGATAGATGTACTTTGTGTTTTGCCGATGTATAATTTTTGCTAAAAGTACATGAAAGCCTCATTGTTTATATGCATGTGTGTGTGTGTGTTTTTGTGTGTGTGAATGTTCTTGCCACGTCTTGGTGTGAGGACTCAACACCCTCTCTTGTGATTTCCTTTCCCTTAGACTGTAAGTGGTGTCTCTGTATGTGTGTGTGTGTGTGAGTTTGTGTGTTTTCAGTGTTCAGCGAAAGGCTGGAATGTGTCGGGTCTGGCGTGTGCTCATATAATTAGACACCTGGTTTGTGTGTGTGCACGTATGCATGAGCTCACAAATCAGTAGCTTTTTTATTGTGATGTTGAATCAGTGTTTTTTTTTTAGTTTTGTGTGATCGCAAGCTGCTGTTGTGTACATATCCGTGTGTGTTATTGTGCGTAGAGGTATTAGAGTGTATCGTGCTGCTGTCTTTGTGTGTCACTGCTCTCCAGTGTCTCAGTCTCAGGCCCACAGGTGTTTGATGGCCCCTTGATGCCTGTCAGAGGACGATTCTCTGTTAACACCCACACTGTAACGGGTGGAGGCATGGCGGGGGCGTCGGTGGAGGGGAGGAGATTTGCTTTTAATGAAGGAAAAGCTGGCAGACAAACAGTAGACGACGCAGGAGGAAGGGAGGCTGGTCGTTAAGGGAAGTGTCACTCATCCCCTCTCCCCTCCGCAAAAAGCCGGCATAGTAATTAAGTCAAATGAACGGCGAGGAGGAATCCTCCTGGGAAGGACAGTCAGACATGCGGCGAGCAGAGGAGTGGGTGCTTTAGTGAGAAGATCATACAAGCAGAAGGTGGGAGATAGACTGAGATCCAGGAGCTGAACAGTTGCAAGAACACAGGAGGAGGGCCTGTGATTTAGGGAAGTCAAATAAACGCATGAGCATGGGTGCAGGGTCCCGTGAAATCATCGTCAAACGAGCGCTGATGACAAAACCTCGAGGGACTGATCGTCAGGAAAAAGGAGCGATTTTTTTTTTTTTTTTTTACTGGAAAGGACAAGTGAATGACTGCAGAGTGAGCAGTTAGAGAGGAAGAATGACTGAGAAACAGGAGGCAGGTAGATAAAATGACCTCTCATGGGACGGCTGGCACAGCAAGTGGAGAGTAAATGATTTCCCAGTGGGGTCAGTTAGACGTTTAGCTGAAAGGATCTAGCTTGATGGCGACAGAACTATGATCACACAAGTTAATGATTTTCTCCTCTCCTTCAGGCCGTAATAGCTCTCACTTTCTTCGCCTTCACTGGTAACTTAAGGATGGTGGGACAGAAGGTGAAACTCAAGTCCATATTAGAATGATCTTGCTCAGCAGAGATATTAAACCTATTAATATAGTTATCATCATGGCCAGACTTGTTGAAACAACTGATAAAAAATCGGTGTCATGTAATATTTTAAGAGCACAAGCTGAAACTTGATTTCGAGCTCATAGTGAGTCATCATCATCTAAAATTGCCTGGCAAACGCAACTGCCAGCGTATTGAAATCATCATCTTAGATTGTAATGTAATGATGTTGCACAAATGTGACTCTTAGTCGCTGCTGCATTACAGCAAATAATATGAGTTACGAGGATAAAAAACAACAATAGACTCCCATGGATCAATGCATGCCTGCACACAATCACATTCCTGAACACAAACCCTCTACAGCAGCCAGTAATGTAACTAGTGATCAGGAGGAACACTGACCCCTAAAGGTCAATCAATGCACATACAGCAAACAGTGGAAATATGAAACACAGTGTTGGAGATAAATGCAACGGCACAAGCTGACCTTATGGTGATCCTTACAAAAAAAAAAAAAAAAAAAAAGGAGCCATCCAGCAGCACTTTCTAACTTGAAAAGGTTTCGTTAAACAACCTGATAATTACCCTCTGCATGGGTAATTATGGAGCCTACTGTATGGCCTCTTAATGCCACCGCGGCCGCCCCATGCTGGCTGGATGGGTGGAACTGGGGAGGGAAGACAGAGCGAGACCGAGTAAGAGACAGGGAATCTGGAATTGGCTTACAAGCCTTCAAAATAGACACTTGGTGTGGAACCACACTCAACGCAGTCTGGACTCAGCCCCATAATAAGGCTTGTCTGTCTGTGTGTGTGTGTGGGTGTGTGTGTGTGTGTGTGTTTGCACGTGGGCGTGCCCCGCTTGGGAGAATATACACTGTTTGTATGTCTGTGGGTGTTTTTTTTCTTGCATGTGTGTTGGTTTATCAGTGTATCTTCGTCCGTTCATTCTTTACGTGTGAATGAGCATGTCCCTCGCTTCACTCTCTCTTTCTCACTCTTGTATCTGTCCATTCCGCGGCCTGGGGCTGACTGAGCGGATGCACATAATTATAAGGTGTTCTTCCAACGCACCAACTTCGGAGAGATGTCTGCCTCCATCTCGCTCTCTCTGTCTTACTTTCTCATCCTTCTTTTCTTCGTACCCCCTCCTCCCTTTCCTGCGGCTCAGTCGCATCTCGAGGAGCCACGGCACCGCAGACCCTAAATACACTCTTCAAGTAGTATGAATGTGTGTGTGTGTTGGTGTGTGTGTGCATTTGTGTGTGTGAGCGTAACTCCTTTATCCGCCTGTCTGCTTTTCCTGTCTCTCTGATTGAAGCTAAGTTGATACATATCTTTTGGCTATCCTTCTTTTCAACTGTATTCGGTTTCACACAGACTCTGACACACATACACACACACACACACATCAAACTACCCACATCTTCCTTCCCACACAGTCTCATTCCGATAGTATAAGCCAATGTTTTGTAGTGGTTTGCCCTCATGTTATATCCACATATATTGCATTTCTTCACGCTGACTGACATCCGCGACCACAGTGTTTGTTAAGCTCTCATCCCCCAAGTCCACCAGTTGAAAGCTGCTATAATGAGGTGTAAGTGTGTATTAATGTTGACACTTATTACCCCACTAATAACTGTGCAACTGTGCAACAACTCAAATACACTTGCAACAAAAACAAACCCATGCAGTCGTAGAGAAAAAATTCTGTTTCATGGTTTTAAGGCAGTTTTAAACTCACATACTTATACAGGAAATAAGTAATTTTGTTCAATACCTACAGATTGTTTGATACAGTGATTAATATATGTTGTTGTTGGTAACGAAAGCTAATTAAAGACTGCAGAAAGAGCCATAAGAGAATGTTAACTGTACCTCATGTAGCAAAATCAGCTGGAGTAATATCTGAGTTACTGACCTTTCGATCGCATCTGTCTCTTGTTTCATTCCAGCGTCTGTAAAGTTTTATTTGAACGAAAATGATCATCAGACCCAGTCTGAGTGTGTGCTCATATGCCATGCTAGGAGAGAGTGGCAGCGCAGTGTGTGTGTTTACTCAGAGATCAACGTGTGGGCACAGCAATTTTGTGAGTTTAGCGTACATTTTTTTGCCTGTGTGTACATAAGCGCTGTAGGACATGCACGCAGGCGAAATACCCCACGCCTTTGCATCTGTGTTTGGGATGTGGGCTTGGGTTACAGCGTGGTGCAGATTGCTGAAGCACGAGCATGAATGGGTCCCGCCACCTGCTAAGTCTCGTCAGTCAGATGGAGAAAGGGTGCAACCATTCAATCTGAGCAGAGTCGTGTTACAAAAAAGAGAGGGACATCTCTGCGGAAAGACGGACTGATAGACAACCGACAGACGCATGGACGAAGACGAGCGGGTGGCAGACACAGAGAAACGTTAAAAAAGTAAAGAGAGCAAAGTGCTTTTTCAAATTTTTGCAGTGTATTGGTCTAACAAGGGATGTGCAGTGATTTATAATAATTATGAACACTGGTAGTGTTTTAATCGGACTCTACCACTCCTGTTGTTTTTAATATCAAAGTTTAAGGTCAACCTGAAATACCAGTCCCTTAAAATGTCAGTAATTTTGCTGTGGAGTATTTTCTTTTTTGCCTTTTTTTCCCCTTGGAGTTGTTAATTCTCTCTCCCTGTCATAAATGTCAAATGCAGCGTGAGATATAATAAGGAAGGTTTTGAAAACACTTTTTTCTCAAACATATTTGATTCCACACAATTTGGTAAAATGGCAAACATAAATCTTGACATCATATAATTTCAATGCTTTCGATTTTATTATCACTTTCCAGTGCAAAAAGCACTTCATGAAATGCAGACACTGTATTCATTCATCACATGAGAATCTTTCTTGCACGAGATCTTCAAGATACTATTGTGCAGAGCTGAAATGTGCATCTGTGCCTGTGGATTTGTGTTTCGAATGTCTCAGTGGCATCAGTGTGTTTTGCTGTCACAGTTTGCCGGGGACGCATTCAGATCCGCAGCCTTGCCTCATTAATTTCTAATAAAATGGCAGAGCTGACATTCGGCTACACGTTACAGCTGACAGGCTGCACTAACAGGCAGTGGCTCCAGACATGACCACGCTAACCACAGCCTGGTTCCTCTCAAAGTCCATCCATCAAACTGCCTCGCCAAAGCACTATCTCCCTCTCTCTGCACAGCTTTGCAGAGGAGTGATACTGTGGTTTATGTGTGTGTGTGTATTTCTGTGTGTGTGTGTGTGTTTGGACTCACATGGTCCATTTTGCCTTATTTTTTGGTTCACATTCAAAAACAAGCCTGTGTGTCGGCGACTGTATTTACATGCGAAAGTAAATGTGTGTTTGCAAGTGTGTCTCTGTGTGTTTGTGTGTGTGTGTGTGTATTTTCCTTAAAAGTAATAAGAACCAGAGAGGCTGAGCAGTCTGGTTATACCGTGAGCATTTAGTGGTGTGTGAGCGGGCTCTCTGCGGTAGGCATGGCCAGGCCTCTAGCCGTCTGTGGTCGCCAGCGCTGGAGGGAAACCGCTCTCTGTGGTCCAGCCGTCCAATGACAGGAGGAGACACACACTAATGAAATGGTTCCATATTCAACCGCTTTTGTTATGTGTGCCTTATTTTTTTTTCCTCCCTCCATGCGCTCATGTTTCTGCCTTAGTTTGCTGTCATTATCCTTGATTTTTTTCTCTTTTTTTTTGCATCTACTATCTTTCATTATGCTTGCTTTCCTCGCTTTCCCTCTCTTGTCAACTCTTCTGGCTGCTGTGCTTTTGTATTCAGTGTCCCTCCTCAGTCTCTGTCTTTCTCTCTCTCTCTCGGGGGAGAACAGGAATGTCGTGCGGTGACGAAGAAGTCTGGCATTTTGGGTAGAGAGAGAGAGAGAGAGATGAATGATGCTGTATGCTGGAATTCAACACATACTTAGACTACTCTTATAGATTCCCTGCGGTTTGGGATGTGGTCACGTTTTCCTTGTTAGTCCCTCTGATACATATCCTATGGTTGAACATACTCATATTCACGGAACAAAATGGGGTATTAAAACGTCCCATAAGTTACAGTGCTTGACTGTGAATTATGGTTATGACTCATTTTGGTTGAAAAATAGAAAATTAGGTTTCTATTTTAACTAAAAAACCTGGAACCAAAGAAAACACACTCACTCTTTCTGCAAAGTAATTTCACCATGGCTTCAGCAGCGAACTTGTCACATATTTAGCGCCGCCGTAATGAATAATCAATCAACACACACTTCGTTCGCACACATGTTCTCTTGTTCTTTTGGAATTAAAACACACACGGGAGTTCTGAATTTCTGAATCGTGGAGTTCCTGCTGCATGTGTGTGTGTGTATGTGTGTGTGAGGTTGCACATTTCCTGTCAGAGCTGTCACTCAGCCACACCTGAATGAAAAAAATCCATTGGCCCCCAGGTTGTGTTGTACGGATGGTCACCATGGAAACCAACCCACACCTGCTAATGTGCTTAGGAGGGAGAAAGGGGGGTGGGGGTGGGGGGGGGTGGGGGGGGGGTGAACTTTTGAGGCATGTGTGGATATCCTTGAGCTTAGGATAATATTTGAACACTTTGTTAAGCAAAGCTCTGGGCAAATTTCTACAGGGGCGGCTGTCTGCCCCCCTTTTTTTAAATTTTTTTTTTTTTATTTGCCTGACACCTGTGTTTTGTGGCCGAGGCCATCACGAGAGCAGACAAAAAAAAAAAAAAAAAGCACACCGCACCACACACGAAGAAAAAAAGAAAGGGTTGAGAGGCAGGGTTGGGAAAGACAGAGGGATTGACATGCCAAACCAAACCACTGGAGATATTACAGTACTGTGTGTCTTTGGTTTTTCTGCAGCTAGCCTTGTGTTTTAAAGATAAACGTGTAATTCTCTTTGCCAGCTCCTTTTTGAGCTACTATTTTCCTTTTTTTTTCTACCTCCCTCCCTCTCTGGCTGTCAGTGAAGTAGCTCTTTAGCAATACACAGACTTACACACTCTTACAAACTACACAAACACACCTATAGAGTCCAAGTCCTGCACCTCCTGCCAACAACAGGAGAGGAAAAAAAAAAGGAAAAGCAGTGTCAACAACAGGAAATTAACAAGTAAAATGTGTCATTCAAGCACTTTTTTTTTTTTTTACATACTGAAAACCCCCTCTCCTCTTGTTGAGCCTTCGCTGTATATATGAACAGGAGAAACACTTCACAAGTGTTGCATTAGTTAAATGGAATATTACCCATCTGTTGAATTTCAGTCAAGTGTTTTCCTCTGTCGGGCTTTTATGTTTCGTGTCACTCAAACACACACTTACACAGCGGCGCATACACACATTCAGATAAACATAATTTAATGCCCCGTCGCCTTTCTTTCATGCCGTTTCATTATTCCACTATTGCGTGGCATGTAGGCGTCTAAAACGGCTGCCTGTTTGGAGAATGGGGGAGTGAAGAGTACTCCACAGACAATTGCACTTGAATTTTGAATGTGGCTCGTTTTTTTCCCCCCCGGGGGGATTTTTTAGACAAGAGGCAGGTTGTTTTCCATAATGGAGTATGGCAGAGGGACAAATGATAATTTATTTGAATGAATTTCTTGTATTTGCCTGTTTCAAGTGGTGTCCTTGAACATACAGTGTGTGTGTTAGTGCATGGAGTGAATATGGAAGTGAAGACATATGACCTCAGTTTATCTATATGGAAATCAATATGCTGATTAGCAATAAAAATAAGATGTGATAACACTGAATGCCTCCATTTTTCAATCAAATCTTAACACTATAACTAAGCATAAGCGATGCTTTTACTTTATGTCTGGATGCAGACAGGTGTGTCTATGCATTTGCATGTATGTGTGTGGGTGTGTGTGTGTGTGTCTGCATGCATGTCTGTGGCTGTTTGCATAGGCCTCTGTGCCCATGTGTGTATAAGACATAACCGTGAGTGAAAAAGAGCAGACAGAGGATGTGTGTAACAAGAGAAAGTGGGATGAAAGTGGGCAGCAGTGTGTGTGTGTGTGTGTGTGTGTGTGTGTGCGTGTGTGTGTGTGTGTGTAACCATATGTATATGTGTGTGAAGTGAGTGGAATGTATATGCACACACCATTATATGTTTAAATGTGTTCGTGTATCCAGTGGCTTGTGTAAGCAGACTGTGTGTGGTGAGGGGGCATGTGGCATCTATATGCACACACATGTATAAGAGAAGGTGTGTTTTAATGTGTGTGTGTGTGTGTGGTTGTGATTTTGGGGGGTCCTGGACCAGGGAATGTGTTCGTGGAAGCTGCTGACTGCGCTCACTGTTTCACTGTTTCATGCTGCATAAGCAGAAATGCTGATTGGATTACAACTTAGTCTGGTAAAAAGTGTGTGTGCGTTTGTGTGTGTGTGTGTTTGTGTGTGTGTGCTCAGGGAGAACTGATGTGGTGTAAACATTTAGGTCAATATGAATATAATATGCATGTCAGTTTAAGGGCGTGCACTTGTTTGCATTTTTTAAAAGCAGAGCCCAGTGGAATCATGTTGAGCCCGCTTCGGCTCTAAGTGTGTGTGCGTGTGTGTGTGTGTGTTATTCTGTATGCTTGTCCTCTGCTTGGTTATTATATTTTGTATGAGCTGTGCCGTGCGCTCATATCTGCCCTTGCTCTCCTTTCCAAACCAGCGTTTCTGTGTTTAGCTTGGAGGTCCTTAGGTGCTCACGCCCAGTTCCTCCGATTCTCCAAACACACACACCGCTGATCCCAGCTCAGATAAAGCCTCTCTCCTGTGTGTGTATTTTTTGTGTGCAGGCCACCGTGTCTTTGTCAGAGATCCCCACGTGTTGAAATATGTGCGTGTGTTTTTGCTTCTCCGGCCCATCTGGAGTAAACCTTTCGTGACAGACCTCGGACGCTGCCATGTTGGACCACATTCCCCCCCTCCCTCCGGGCTCCCTGGTTCAGCTCCTGCCTCTCACTTCCAGACGCTACAGGTTGTCCCAAATCGAGCCAAGATGGGCAGTGAAGAGGAGCCGAGAGAGAAAAATCTCTCTTAAGTGGAAACAGAGTAGAAAACAGAGAATTGTTTGTCTCAGAATCTCCCTCTCTTTTTCTCTTAGTTAAATTCGTTCTAATCCTTAAATGGCTGTTTATTTTTCCATTAATTTGGCTTCTGCCACATCTATTTATTTTTCCGTTACTTCATAGTTGAAACACACGTCCTTCTGTGGCATTCTGTTGCTTGGAGATCACATTTGCTTACTTACATCCTCTTACTCATGTCTGATTGGTACACTGACAGTAAGGAGCTGTCTGATTGGCCGCCACATGATAACAAAATGGCTCTGACAACACTGCTTAGCTTCAATATTTAATTTCTTGTCATCATAGTTTGTGCACTGTAACACTGCTTTTCTGTGTGAACGCCTTGATGTTGGTGTGTATGCATGGTCAAAGTAGAAAAAAAAAAAAAGATACCTACACACACACACACACACACACTGAAACCCGCACACATACGCTCAACCCATCTGTGGTACACTACAAATTCTCACACCACCACACATCCACAGACCTCCATTCATGCCCACACCCACCCACTCCATTTCCTTAGCCTCAAACCGAAATCCGACTGACGCAGATGAGCTGCAACCGTCTTTATTAGGTGACGACCACTCCCTCTCACGGTCCCCATCCACCCCGCTGGTACTCGATACACAAACCGTGGTTGACACACCACTTCCTCCGTCTCCCCTTCCATCAATCCCCTCTTTTATGTAGACACAGATGTCCAAGATCTTACACACTGTGAGTGGGCGCAGATGGCTCCTATAGCAGCCCGTCAATCAGAGCTCTGTGGGGAGAGCAGGGAGATCACAATCCACTGGACTCCGAGTGTGTGTGTGTGAGTGAGTGTGTGTGTGTATATACAGTATAAACGTGTTTGTGTTCTTGTGCTGGTTTCTATATTGTGTCCCTGCATGTGTCCACGTTTATATAGTGAAACTGATGATGATGGATGATGTAGCGATAGTGAGGCTGATGCGTTGGAGACTGTACCTGTGGTGCAGACGGAGCACATGTTATGGATCCAGTGGATCAATCAGAGACAGATGATTTTTAGTGGGTTAATTCAATTTCTCTTCATTTAATGTTAAATCAAATATTACTGAGATTATGAATAATAACCAGCTACTCTCAGTTGACACTTTAATTGTTGTTGCATCTGTTTAATTAGCTTAACAAATTTTTATCGTTCTGTTCTTATTTTTAATTAAAAATGATTATTTTAGAAGCATTTTGTGAACTTCATTACGAAGCTCGCCATAATGGAAACATGAAGTAATTAAAATGATGTCAAGGGGAAGAAAAGTAACAAATGAAGTGTTTTTTATACACATTAGTTTTAATGATGGGGATTTTATTATAGTTTTTTTTTAAGGGCTGCACCTAATGGTTATTGACTTTTTTCTTTAATTATATGATGCATTTGCTCAGTCAATAAATTTATGGAAAATAGTCAGAAATATCTATTAAAACATGTCAGAACCCACTGAACTGGAAAATGTTGAATAAATACATTCAAATTAAAATGCTATCAAACAGGAAAAGCAGCAATCCTCAGACCTAATTTTAAACTAACTTTAAAAATCAGAATTATTTTGATACAGATGAAAGGAAAATGGATTTTCTGGAAGTCTTGTTGATTTATTTAAATGTTGAACCTTTACAGGTTATACTGTATTATAAATTAGCTATTTTTTTCCTGTACAAAACAAATTTTAACCAGTGGGTTAAATTGTGTGTATCTTTGTTAATGTAACACCGTTGTATTGATGTTGATGTCAGAGGTGATGAAGCTCATCTTTAAACATTGACTGACTCTCAGACGTCTGGCGAGTCTTCGGCTCAAAATCACACATAAAGTCTTGTCCTGGTTTGTATTTAGCTTAACCGAGTGTTGTTATTGCATACTTAAGGACTTTGTACACCTGAATGGAACAGAAATCCATGTGCAGTCACACACTCCTCGGTGTTGATTTACATAATAACCCATTTACAGCAACAAGCCACACACACCCACACATGCTTACTTACACAGTGTCTCCCCGACTCCATATGAATTATTCAACCAATCACACGGCTGAACAGTCTGAACCGTGTCCCTGATTGGGACACGCTGTGTTCACTTCAAAATGTCTCACGCTATACCTGACTGACATGTGTCCGTATGTTAGTGTCTGCAAATGTATGTGGAAAAGCATTAAAGGAAACATGAAAAATGACTAATATTTGAACAATAAGTCATCTTGATGTTGAAAGCGGTGATGTTCTTTTAGCCAAAAGACAACCACAAACGTCCACACTTACAGGATCCAGAAATGATTCTTTCCAATATAAATATATAAATATATTTGAGGTTATAAAGAGTTGTCTGTCATCAAAGAGAGAGAGATTTGAAATCCAAGTTCTTTACTTGAATAATAAGTATTTAAAGTAAAAATAGATGTACTTTTATTCAATAATAAATCTTAGAGTTTAAGAGTTTTTGCATCATTCCTTTGCACAACTTTTACTTTACTAATTTTTCTTCTTTGTGGGTGCTGTGCTGTTTTGTGCAACATACATGCAGGATTTCTTTCCTCATTTTCAAACTGTCTGTTTATTGATCCTGTAGTAACTCTGTCTTCTTCTTCTTTTCTTCCAGAGATGTTAGAGTCCAGCAACCTCATCACCTTCGACGGCTTGGCCAACAGCTCGAGCTACGACGCTTTCCTATTAGACGAGGAGCGAGGGAGACTACTGGTGGGGGCGGAGGACCACATCTTCTCATTCGACCTTGTCAACATCAACAGAGACCGCAAACAGGTGAAACTCAGACGCGCAGCGCTGCAGTTTAGAGTGTTTTTAATAGGTTTGTGTGAGAGTTGAATGTAGTTTTGTTCTTTTTGTCCAGGCTGCAAAGTGTTATTTGAACTCCTCTCTGCTTTTCTTTTTTTCTTCTCTCCTCCTCCTCCTCTGCTCTCCTCTCTTTGCTGCTCCCTCTGGAGTCCATTACACCGTCTCTTTCTCCCCCCTCCCCTCACCCTCACCCTGCCCCCTGCCTGTCTTGGTCCAGACAGGGCTGTCCATAATTCCATTACACCACCTGGACTAGGTTAACAGTCTTTTTATCAGATTCTGGATGCTATCACAGACGTACAAGACTGACACAGACTTGCCTGCAGGCTGCAGAGGTTTGAAAGTGCTGAAAAATACATAGTCAATGCAGAGAGAGAGAGAGAGAGAGAGAGCGTGTCTCTGAATTTCTTTTTTGCCCTTGGCTCGATTGTGTATTTCTTTGCCTTTTTTCACTCTTTGTTCTGATCTCCGCGTCATTATGAGATAACGACCGAAAAGCAGTGATTAAGCAAATCTAATGTAATTACTCTGAAATGTGCAACGCAGAATCCCAAGAGAGGAAAACTCAGCTGATGTTGAGCAGAGATAAACTTTGGGGATAGAATGGACAATGTGTGCGTATTGTGTGGTTATAATAATGCATGTGCATACATTTCCTTTTGTCCTTTCACATCTCTGTGACCACCAGCGAGAAAGCGAGCTCCATTGCGCCAAATATTCCCTCAGTCATTAAAGCTCCCACTTGCACATTTGTACGTGTTTATAATTCACGTGACATCGGGGGCCACAGATGGATTTGCCTTACAGATTGTACAAATCCATCATTTCTTTCTCAATCAGTCCTATCTCCTCAAAAACAATGTAGGAAAAGCCTGCTTTTTTCTTCATATTTGAAGTGAAATCATAACCACATGCTCAGGATTTGACTTCAGAAAAGAGTTTACCCTTTTTTTAAATGCTATAATTTGAACCAGAAACCATTATTAGATTGTAGAAATTATTTATATCAACACAGCAAGAGCAATACAGAGGGAAATATTACCACATATTTCTACATGCTGAATTTAATGCAATTTGACTTAAACACAGAATATTTTTATAACTATGTTTCTACTTTTTTTTATTTTCCAAACCCCCTTTTCTTCTTTACTTAACTGCAATTTATCATAATGATGTTTGTTCTTTTACTTTTACCTCCCTGGTTTTACAGAGTGTATGCAAACACTGATGAACAATCACTATAAAAATGTTTTAGAAAACTCACAATTTTAAAGCAACATTTGAGTTTTTAGTCAAACTCAGCTCTTTTAAAAATAAGTTTTTAAAAGGAAAAAATTTTTTAATTTTCTTCTTTCAAATATAATTATGTTCAAGTTGGAAAAACAAAAAATGTTGAGAAAAATTGTTTCGACAAACTGTTAAAGGGATAATGGTTACTTAAAAATGTAAAAATTTAATGTTAAAAATTTTGCAATTTTGTTTTTTTATTATTCAAAAAAAGAATTTGTTGTGCCTAAAACTCAAAGATTCAGGTTTTTCTGGAGATGATTTTATCAGAAAAATACAGAGGTCAACAAAACTTTATTTAGATTATTTCAAAGCTCATGAGTTTAAATTGATACTAAAAAAAATAAGTATTCTCAACTTCTATTGTTTTGTATGCAATGTACAGAGAAACGAGAAAAACGTAAGTAAGTAAGTAAATCAAGAATTGTCAGAATAAAACATGACAAATCTAAAGTCATTCTCCTTGATTTACTCAAATCCAGGTTTTCTCTGATTCACTACGTTGACTCAGTGTGTCATGAAACAACATGTTCGTCTCTCAGCTCCACCTCCAGTCGTAGTATGACTGTTGTTCTCTCGTTTTCACAGATTGCGTGGCCTGCCACCCCCTCGAAGAGGGATGAATGCAAGTGGGCAGGGAAAGACTTTGGGGTAAGTCCACATTCATGATGGCATCATCATTGGAGCTCTTCCCTACAATTTCTGCTTCTATTGTTACACAAATTACATGGCTGGCCCGCGTGGTTCCTTGTAATTCTTCAAATTTCTCTGGAATGCATGTTTTGGTGAAAATAATAGCATAGAGGCACAGAAGAAGTTGCTGGAGTCCAAAACAAAAAACCTTGTTAGAGGAAGGAATTTTGCTGTAAATAAAAATGTCCGTGGCTGGCTGTTCTCTCTGCAGGCCATCCTCCGCTGACACCAACAACTAAACACACACTGTACGACAGATGTTCCGTCGCAGTAATGTGCACAATGACGCATTACCTCTGAGGTTTATTTACCGCTGTTGGGAGTATATTTATGTGTGTGCCTCAGAGTGTGTGCATATGTGGGAGCGTATTGTTTGAGTTCTCGTTATCTGACACAGTGTGTTAGCTCACATGTGCCCTTCTGCACAACTTTGCAGAGCACATAGCATATACTGGATGCCGCCGGCTTCGGTTGCGTGCAGGATGGTGGCGGTGTGTGTGTGTTATCTTTGTGTTTTCTGTTTGGAAAGGCCCTCTCTGTGTTGTATCTGATCTTAATTTCATGGCTGGATGATTCTTGAGTGCAGCGGCTTCAGGGTTTTAGGATTATCCAGAATTATAGTGTCCTTTTTAAATGAAGGGAGGTTTTTACCGGGGTCTAACTCGCTCGCTCGCTGCCAGCTTGTTGGTATTCTCGCACAAAGTCGCAACCACACAAGCAGATCTACACCTTTCACTTCCTCACACAGCGGAAAGAGAATGTGCTCTGGCTGCATAGAATCGCATAGAAACACAATGATGAGGTATTTGCGTGCTGTGAAAATGTTTACTCTTGAAATGAGGCGGTGAAAGCAGAGACTGAGTGCAGCGTTGGGAGTCTTTGATTAGGACATTACTAAAGCATCCAAAGCTCCCAAAGTAATGCATTTCTCCAAACCACAATTTACAGCCACAGAGCAAATGTAGCAGCTGCCCTCCAAAATGCCTGATGGCTGTATCATTCTCTTTGGCAGGACGAGTGTGTAACATTGCCCAGGTTGTTGCATTTAATTCAGTGAACAAAAGGTTCAGATACTGGAGGGAGGATTCACTGTTTCTTACTGCCTGATGTCAATTCTGATTATTTCTCCAGCTTTTACAGATATAAAAGGAAAAAAAAAGCCCTTAGTTAATCTATTTTTCCATTTCATTTCCACATATTAAACTACAGACTTAAGCATAATCTTAAAATTAACTCAACTTTTCCGAATATATACAGATCCACATACAAATCCGACCGCCCATTTCTCCCATGGAAAGTCGTCATCAATACCCAGTCTAAAGAGAGTCATTCATTTTATCCAATAATGACTCATTTATCCTCTGCGGGTGGTTTTCACATAATGACATGGTTCACGATCAGGGAGACCATTTTTCACCTTGAGGCGAGACAGGGGCGCATGTTTAAGGGACTTGCAAAAGAAAAACGCCTGTCAGAGTTTAGGTGCAACCTACCTACCACATAGCTAATGATTCTAACTTAAAGACAGCCATGTAAAATCCTAAACAGAGCCGACGTTGGAGGGGATTATGGGAGCTGGCGAGATGCAAATAATATGAGCGTGAGAATGATGTAGGGGGGGACATGTGCGCCCGCTGTTCTGAGACACAGAGGGTAAAGTCATTAAGTTACAGAGTGACATAGACACAGAGACGTGCAGGGTTGAGGTCAACCACAAGACATCGTGCATGTTTGGTGAACTCAGCAAGTCTTGTGACTGAAATGTGTTGATGGGATCGCAGGTTAATGATAAATACAGTTAAAACGAGTTAAGTCGGTCAGTAAGAAACTAGCATGCTGCTGAAAAACATGATGTCTGTTAAGATTTAGTGCAGGAATTTGTTTTTATTTGAAGCAGCCGGTTAGCGTAGCTTAGCATAAAGACTGTAAACAAGGGGAAACAGCTAGCTTTGGCTCAGTGCAAAAAGGGAGCACACTCTTGCTTGTTTAATCACACAAATAAAGAAAATATGAAAAATTACAATTTGTGGTTTTACAGGGGTTTATGTGTGTGACCGTTTCTTGGCCAGATGCTGTGACCAGACTTTCAGGAAGTCCCTGCACCCAGTCAAGAAATTCTCCCACACAAAAAACTCTCTTAAAACTCATTAAATGGATTCGTTCATAGACAGATTTTGTTTGCTTTGGACAGAGTCAGGCTACTTTTTTCACCCTGTTTTAATTCTTTATGTTAAGGTAAGCTAACAGGCTGCCAGCTCCGGCTTTATATTAATAAATAATTCTCATCTAAATCTCTGCAAGAAAGCAACTAGGCAGATATGTCAAATGTCAAACTATTCCTTAAAGAAGATTACTGAGTAGAAGAAAGAGTTGGGGCTTTAACATGAGTTTCTGCCCTTTTTTTGAAAAATAGCAGGAAATTCAGTTTTTTTTTTTTTTGGAAATGGCTTGCAGTGTGTGAAGCCAGAGTGGATTTGGTGTTGCACTGGAAAATGTCATCACTCAAGCTTGAACTCAGTGGATTCATTTATGTCTCATATGTGGGACATCGTCAAATCATCGCACTCAAATGTCAGTGAGGTTTTAGAAGCCTGAAGAGATACATGTGTTAAAAGGAGGAAGAAAGAGGAATAATTTGGCCGTCTGCATGTGATATGATGTGATGTGTCCTATGTGTTTCCAAATCCCCGGGCGCATGTATACTTATTTGTTAGGTGGATATTCAGCATGTATTTTCTAATAAGGCGAAACCCGGGGTAATGGCTTAAACACATGTGCCCAAATCAGCTCCTCGAAGCTGCTAATAGCCCTCCTACATTAACCAATCCCGTTGATTAGCGCTCTAATAAACAGTCTCACACCACTGGGACTATCAACATGTGCCAGAGAGCCAACCCAAATACCCTCAGAAAATTCAGACATATGGATCATTAAAGATCTGAGTTAGATTTGCCTGATTTGACTTACAGGTGGGATTTCCTTGAAGGAGACTCGGTTTCATACAATAAGTCTTTTCCAAACCAACTGGAAAGTCCCAGCTTTGAAGGGAATTCCACCAGAGCTTTTCTCTATTCTCCATTATTCTCTGCTTTCTATTAGGCTCTATTTTCAATTGAATCAAATCAGGCCTTTTTCCTATTAAAAGAGTCAGCATTATTTTCATAAAGGATAAAACTTAATATAAACTTTATGATAGGGAGGAGGTTTACGCTAACATGTGCAGCCTTTTTTAATAAAAAAATCGGAAAAGTTTTTTCAGATGCTTTACAAGGTTATAAAACATACAATGCTGGGAGGATTTCTACATAAACAGAGACAGATATTGCAAACATATAAATGTACATTAATGCATTTAAAATCGCTTTTCCAGCTTTAAGTATGACTGTGTAAAAACAAGCATTGTTTGTGGTTTTCATGTTACTTATCTCATCTCTTTTTCAGAGAGAGTGTAATAACTTCATCCGAGTCCTTCAACCCTACAACCAGACCCATCTGTACATCTGTGGCACGGGAGCTTTCCACCCCATCTGCGCTTTTCTGGAAATGGGAAAAAGGGCAGAGGTAATGCATTAAGTGCATGAATGTTGGTTAACCAAAATGTGTGTGTTTTTTTCCTTCATGTTCAATTAATGAAATGCACTCAAAAGGTAATTTAGATCTCAGTTGAGCATTCACGATGAGTCATTAAATGTCCCAACAGCGCTTCAGTAAAATAATGAGAGAGAAAGTTCAATATTGTTTCCCCTCAAAAGAATTTATGCACAGGCCTCAACACACACACCCGAGCAAACACACAATGGGACACACTCTTTTCTGTTGAGCACAGCAGTAATGATTCCCTGCATTGATTATCTTCTCATCATGTTTTCTTTTGTGTAAAGAGGCGAAAAAACCGTGGTCACTACATGGTTCGGAAATTAAACAACCTCTCCCCTACATAAAAGTTTAATCAGTCATCTTGATAAAGGTCTGCAGGTTAATCAATGTACCAGCTTGGGTCTTGCAGCCCAACACTGGGGAGGGGGTGGGGTGGATTGGCTGTTTGCACCACGCAGACTTAGAGCTTTTGAAAGCTCGGCATGAGTTCATTTGAGTTTAAAGTAGTTTTGTTAGTAATTAATTGGAGGAAAACTAAGTTGGGTCTGTTTTGTGATTCTTCTTTTAAAAGAGAGTCTGAGCTGTTCTTTTGCAGCCTGATCCTACTTTATTATCCATTATTCTATTTTGTTGCTCAGTTACGAAAAATATTGTTGATGTGTAACCAAAGCAGAACAAGTCAACAAAGTGAAAAAAAGAACAAAAAACTATTTTATTGCTCATGTCCGGTCTGATGTTGTGGTGCATCCGAACTGAAATGCAGCGTGCTATAATGAGAATTCGTTGTAATTTGAAACACGGGCTATAAATGTACCTTTACCCCAGGCTTAATGTGGCTTAAGGTGGCCTCGTTTTGAACTTTAACCCTTTCTGCTGCAGGACAACATCTTCCGACTGGCCTCGCATTTCGAGAACGGCCGCGGGAAAAGCCCCTACGACCCCAAAATGCTCTCTGCCTCACTTCTGATCGGTGAGTTTGATCTCTGCCCTGATTAGTTCCAGGAAGTGAACATTCGATGCAGAACTGGTCATTTGTTCCTAACGAAACTTTTCTCACTGGCAGATGGGGAGCTGTACTCTGGCACATCTGCCGATTTCATGGGAAGAGATTTTGCTATATTCCGTACCCTGGGAGATCATCATCCAATCAGAACAGAGCAGCATGATTCAAGATGGCTGAATGGTAATAAACAAAATAAAAATAAGCATGTGAGAAATGTATGAATAGTCCAAATACATGAATTTCACTCTGGAGGGAAGGAATGCATTTCCTAGAAAATGTTGATCAGTGTTGCTGTTGTTTGTTCCCATAGAAATCTAGAAGTGTAACTCAATATCCTGATGTTTTATATTACGTTTTGTCCCTGTAGGAGACTCAAATATGTTGCCATTTCTGTTTTTTTTAAGAAGCTATTTCCATTTGCAAGCTAACAGTGGAAGCCATTAATGTTCAGACTGCAAAGAAAGATAACATACATATCCAAACCTCTCAAACTCCAACAAACTTCACTATTAATGTAAAATTGAACACTTGTGGTCTTCGAAAGCCTCAAAAATTCAATGCAAGGTGGAAGTAAACCCTCACCATTGACCAGTTTTAGGGAAAGAATACCACATGGCTTTTCAACAGACTTTGAAGCATTAAATTCCCTCACAAGCCTCAAGTCTGCAATCATTTCCATTCATGTGCAGACATCAGATATCAGAGTCCATTCACAAAGTCACTGGATTTGCCTGTGCTGGTAAGATTAGCGCAGCAGCGAGGGTTATTGACTGTTCAGTCTGTCTGGCTATCTTTCGGCACCGCCGAGGACTTAGAGAGCCACAAAAGGTCAGTTTGAACCTTTCCCTCAAGCTGTGCCATCCCTTTTTCCCCCCTCTTTCCCACAGAACTAATCCACTCTCAGCTGTTTTCCTGTAGTGGAGTCAAATTCCTCTCAGTTCCCCTCAACCAGCTACACCCCCTCCCAGTCCTCCCCCTCTTCTTCCGCCAGCACCATCAGAAAAATCACAAACAGTGCTCTCTGCAGCGCTGATTACTGTGACATATTAATAAAGAGCGATTTAAAAAGAGAAGTCATTGTTGGCGCGTTAATCCCCATCGATCTTTCACCTTGTTCAAACAAATACGCCGGGGGATTGTATCCATTCTGCCCCGGCAAAATCCAGCTCCTTCTCCACAAAGGGGGGATTGTAATTGCATGGATTACTGGGATGGGGGATATTCTATTGAGCCTTTATCAACAAGGTTACATGGTACTCAGATGTAACAAAAGGGAAACTTGGGAATGAATCCTTAATGGCTGTCGGTTCTAAAAGGGATTTCGGGTTAAATGGTAGTTCTGGCTTTGCTGCTCTCGATGCATACATTTATTTACACATCTCTTCACCCTTTAACGCCCTCACGCTCAATGAGGTGGGATTAAAACCTCTGCTGAATAAAGTGGCCTTTTGTTGGGAATTAAAGGGGAACGAAATGTATGACCTCAATGGCTGGCGTCACTGGCAAGAGTCTGTTTTTGTACGCTAGCGTTGAATTTATGAACATGTAGATTTAATGGTATATAGAATAGAGGTATGAAGCGTGTGTGGGGTACTCATGATTCATACCAGAGGTCTCACACCCGCACAGCGCTTATAAATCTACTTCCCACTTTGGCCACACTTGTCTTTTTCACAGCTACTCTATATCCTTAACCGCCATGGAGGCGTAACATGGCACTGCTTGTTTCTCTCCAGCTCTACCCTCCCCCCCGCCCCCAACCCAGCTTTTAAGCACAGGCTCGTTTTACGCGCGATGACGCCTCAGTGACTGCGGCCGCTTCCCCCTCAGTCCCCGCCGCCCCCCTTCAAGCCCAGAGATATCCCAGCCCTGAGGCCTCGGCCTCGCCCGTTTGTACTTTTGATTTCCCCTCGCGCTTGAAGTCGAGATAAATTTATTCACGTGCTACCCGGGGACAATCAGAGCCATGTGTGTTTGTGAGGATGTGGTCTAGAGACAGGGGTTATGTGGGATTTGGACTTGGAGGGCTCACTTGGGGTAAAGTCAGATACTGTAACAACAGGGTGTAAAGTGAATGGCTGTTATTACTGAGCCGTGACTGGAGAATATCACGGGGGATTGGTTTCGGAGGTGTAAAATAGGGGTGAAGGGATTTGCCGTTTGGGCAGAGGCTGGATCGTAAAAAATTACGTTTGTGTGTGATTCTAAAGTGTATATATTTTACAGCGTACAATGTTGTTTCTTTATTTTATATTTTATTCCTTTTTTT
The DNA here is from genome assembly GCA_029814665.1 of Acanthurus lineatus. Taxonomy (NCBI): domain Eukaryota; kingdom Metazoa; phylum Chordata; class Actinopteri; order Acanthuriformes; family Acanthuridae; genus Acanthurus; species Acanthurus lineatus. The sequence continues at coordinate 12,112,276 of JAPZDV010000015.1, forward strand.
TCTTTCTCCCTTCAGACCCCAGGTTTATAGGTGTAAACTTGATCCCAGAGAGTGACAACCCTGAAGACGACAAGATCTTCCTGTTTTTCAAGGAGAACGCCATGGACGGAGAGCACACAGGCAAGGCTACCATCGCCAGGATAGGACAACTGTGTAAGGTAACAACACTCACACACACACACAAACACATTCATCACATACCTGCATGCATTTGTGGAAATAATTACATGTTTACATCAGTTTTTTTTGTGTAAATGAATTGAATTTTTCTTGTTTTTGAATACAGAATGACATGGGAGGTCACAGGAGTCTGGTGAACAAGTGGACCACTTTCCTCAAGGCTCGGCTAATGTGCTCAGTCCCCGGGGCCAACGGCATTGATACACACTTCGATGAGCTACGTGAGTGTGTTTTTTTTTATTTGTATGTGAAGCAAAAGTTGACCTCACGGACTCAGATCTCACCTTCAGCCCTTCTCTCTTTGTCTTTTTCAGAGGACGTGTTTCTCATGAGCTCCAAGGACCCAAAGAATCCAGTTATCTACGCCATTTTCACCACCTCCAGGTACTGACACATCCAGATCTTTTCTCTGTGACCTCCTAAACGGCTCGACAGACGCTGGTATTATCATATTTGTTTTGTCGTTTTTGTTGCTAGGAGATCAGAAGGAGCTGATGTATATTCAGTGGGCAGCAGTCCTGCACAAGTTATTTCCTCTGTATTTGAAAAACACACACGCTTCATATTTCCTTTCAGGGATTCTTCCTCCTCACATCCTTTATTCCCTTTATCTGTAATTTCCTAACCACTTGAAACGACCCGGCAGCATGCAAGCAACTGAGCGTGCCCCCGCCAAATTCCCAGACAGCGCCCCCCGTCCTGTAATCCACTTACAGGTGTCTTATGGTTGCTTTCCCCACCCCATCTCTTGGATTGAAGATTGCTTTTAGCCAACCCCCCCCCACTGGTTCCCCTGCTACCTGTGCCCTCTTTTTCATTGAAACCTTGGCAGAGGCTTGTGGGGAAATCAGATTATGGAGCAGGAGGGAGCGGGGAGAAACACGATATTCACTCAGCAGGAACGCACGACTCTCCCCCCTGGCCGCCGCCCCAGCCTTGAATGGGGTTTTCAGATACCGGGTGTGGCTCTATTGAGGCATGCGGAGAGGTGAAGGCACGGGGGCAGAGGCAGATAAGTGAGTTGAAATGGCACAGATGGTGGCACTTATCATGATGATGATGAATTTGCATTTGGGAAGGAGGAGGTGGGTATTTTGTGTCCAGTAGTGTCTCTCCGACTGGCTTTGAAAAGAGGACAAACACTTCACCATCAATCACCGCTAATGATAAGATGGGCTGAATAGAACGGCGGCGCAAGCTAACGCGTACTGACAGGCGCCTTGCATCACTAGGCCCATATGGCTTTTCTCAGCTTTCTGGAATGCATTCAAAGCAAGAGGTCGGTGCACGGCGGTGGGTGTGCACCTACGTACCCGCATGTGTTCCTGTACACATAAATACACACACACACACACACAGACATGCAGGCTAAAAAATTCAATTATGGGGCATTGAGGAATTAGAGTGGTTTAATTGGTTTTCTAAGTGGCCGGTTTGCAGAGATGAATAGAGCAGAGATTCAGAGGGACCGGCTTTTAATATCACTGCTTAATGAGGCACAAAGAAGCCGCCACCGACAGATCAATGTTTGATTGTGCCCCTGTTTGTGTGTGTGCGCGCATTTTTTTATGGGGTTCGGCTGAATTTTTGTGCGCCTCTCCCACAGACCGTGTGTATCTGCGCAAACACATGTTCGCCCGCCTTCTTAAGCACAGATATTGGAGTGTCTCTTTTTTTGCCCCCGGAGTTAATTGAATTTCTTTGTAATTAACATTTTCAAATGCTAATCCATTCATCTTCCACGCTTTAGTGAGTACTGTCGCATGTGGCTGCATGTATGCCAGCCACATCCCTAATTAGTCTGATACAACTTCCCATTGCAGTCAGCGAGACAAAGGACGTCCCGAATCTTATTGAGAGATTTGGTTCCTGCAGATGCAGAAACACTTGCTGTCCAAATTCAAATCTGCCATCTGTAAAAAAGTGATAAAATGATGAATGATGAGCGTCTAAACCTACGAGTAAATAATAACAAGAAGTTGTGAAACAGATCAGCCTCAGAGGTTAACAGAGGTGACTGTTCTCAGAGATTAAAACAGCAGTCGCAGTCTCCACATGAATATTTGAATATCTCTTTTGGAATATGAATATCATGGAATATTCCTGTAAAAACTCCCAAATTCTCCACTTTAATGAGTCACCGCTCAAACTGCTGTCTTTTGGATGACCTGGGACAGAGCATGATCTCAAAGAAAATCCACATCATCTCCCCTTTCTACCTTTTTTTTTTTTTTTTTGTTCATGATTGATTGACCTTGCCTGCTTTGGGCCTCGTCTGGCCAGTGAAAGCAAAACCCACCCATCTGGCTCGAACGAGCGCTCACAAAATATTGAAGGGGATTTCAAAAAATGCTCTGAACCAGGTCTCCTGTGTTGTTGGTGGAGTGCCCAAATTCCTGTCTGTTCTCGAGAGGCTGGAAGCAATCAGAGCGAAGTTCCAATCTGTCATTCCTGTACTTAGGTAATAACAACCTTGCTCCACTCCGTCTTTGTGCGATGAAGGGTCATTTTGTTGTCTTTCCTCAGTATTTCACAAGCTCCTAATCCCGGTCTTGTGACTGATCGTTTATGAATCCCTTTTGTTCGACTCTCTCATCTTTCTTCATCTCCCCGCCCTCTCCCTCCCTTCATTTTTTTTCTTCTTCCTTAAACCTTTTGTATCTTTTTGACACTCATCCCTTTTCTGTCTCTGCTTTCTTCACAGTAACATCTTTAAAGGCTCAGCGGTGTGTATGTACAATATGGCAGACATCAGGAGGGTTTTCCTGGGGCCCTACGCCCACAGAGATGGACCCAACTACCAGTGGGTGCCTTTCCAAGGGAGGGTGCCCTACCCCCGCCCCGGCACAGTGAGTCTCCATATAAACAATTTTTTTACAATCACTAAACCAAATACAGATAAAATACAACAATCACATGCTGTCAGTTAGCTTAAACTTACTGTCCTGTCATTTTGGTCTGATTCTTAGTGCCCCAGTAAGACATTCGGAGGATTCGACTCCACCAAGGACCTCCCAGATGATGTCATCACCTTCGCCAGGGGTCACCCAGCCATGTATAACCCGGTGCATCCGATCGGCGGGCGTCCCATCATGGTGCGGACGGATGTGGACTACCAGTTCTCCCAGCTGGTGGTGGACAGAGTGGAGGCGGAGGACGGACAGTACGACGTCATGTTCATCGGGACAGGTACGCAGTTTTACAGATTGTCATTGGCTTTGTGCTTTAACATGCATTTTCCATGCAAACATTGTCAACTAAAAAGCTTTTTTTAATCTTAAAAATACATTTTGTAAACAATTATTTCCATTAATCACAGTTGCGTGATACTTATGGTACTTTATCCTGGTTTGTGTGTCCATATGTACTCAAAAAGCTGCAAAAAGACTCTAACCATCGTACAGAAAATATGGTCCTCTTTCTGCAGCACGAAAAACAGTTCAGAATATAATAATGTAATGCTCTAATAATGTACCAGAATCCAACTTCAACTCTACTGTTATTCTGAAAGAATACAGAGGAATTCTTAAAAGCTGAAAATAATGACTTCTTTTTCATTCGCTGAAATATTCCTGTGAAATATTTTTTGATGTAATGTGATAAACAAACCTTTTACTTTAGAATCTTCTCTGAAAAGTTCAAAAATATCATTTTGGGAAAAAAAGCATTTATTTTTAGCATATACATTTCAACACAGAGTGGAAACCACACACTAAACTACATTCCTAATAATCAAAGATAATTCATACATGATCAAAACAGGTTTATTTGCTCATAGACTGAATTGAAATGTCTTTATTCTCGCAGACATGGGCACAGTGCTGAAGGTGGTGATGATCCCCAGAGAGAGCTGGCATGACCTTGAGGAGGTGGTGCTGGAGGAGATGACTGTCTTCAGGGTAAGACATTGAAAATTGAGTGTTCAAAACAATTAATGAAGCCGCTGTCAATAAAAACACACACATCATGTCTAGACTATTGAGGATTTTGCCCTTCCAACACGCTGCTCATTTGTCCCCCTGCTGCTGAATGAAAACTGAGTGATATATATAGAAAATAAATTGAATGGTAGCGAACCGAGAGCGAATCGTTGAGTCTGACGAGTGTTTCCGTTGGCGTAAACAAACATGACGATCCTGTGCGGGACGGCAAGTTTCCAGAGATGTTTTAGTAAAGCAGCTGTACTGTGTTTCTTTTTTTTTCTGTGCAGGAACCTACTCCGATTACTGCCATGGAGCTGTCCACCAAGCAGGTAAAGACTTGTTTTCACACGTAATAATCACTTATCCAAAGGTTCAAGCTAAACAAAAAAAAAAAGTGAGAACTTCTGGGCCTTTAAGCAAACACCGATATCCAAAATCAACACGACTATCCACCTTTTTTCTCTACTAAAACCTTTTCAACTGAGCCAAGCAGGCATATAAAATTTTTTACGCCCTCGCTCTTTTTCTTGCTCCCACAGCAACAGCTGTACCTTGGCTCGGCGTTGGGTGTATCGCAGATGTCTTTACACCGTTGCGAGGTGTATGGGAAAGCTTGCGCTGAGTGCTGCCTGGCCAGGGATCCTTATTGCGCCTGGGACGGCACCGAGTGCTCCAGATACTTTCCTACAGCCAAGAGGTAGGAACACACACACACATACACGCACACACACACAGAACCAGTCTTTGACCTTTATTTATCCTCGGAGGGTTTGCTGAGCTTGTATGCTTCCTTTCAGAAACATCCTGCCTTTGTGCTAATACAATCACACACACACACACACATCGCACCTGGGAGTTATCAGTACACCTGCAGCCTGTCGTTGCGGTTGGTTTTAGATTTTTGCTCAAGGCCATCCTAATATACAACGTTGTTTCTCTGACCTCAGACCTCCACTGGCCCATTAGCAAAGGCTGTAAATGCCTAAAAAAAGAAGAAGGATACACAGAACATGCCAAAACATCTAAACATGGAAGTAATCTGCAGTCCGAATATTACGCAGGCACAAAACACAGTCATTAAATACACATGTAGGCAGCCTCGTTCCAAGAGGTACAATCCAGAAACCTGGGTTGTAACTTCTGCAAGTAACAGTTGTTCAGAGCTGCGATCCCGTCCCCTTGTATCCAAGATTCACACACACGCATACACACATGCATATAAAGAGTCACATAAATATACATCTACACAAGCACACACACACACTAAATTATAGCCAACAGGAGCTGTCTGACCGCTTCACCCTGCAGCCAGGAGGTATGAACATACACACCCTCAAATTACCCTCTGCTGTATCCAACGGGATTAGGCTGACCACTACAGCCCTCACACACACACACACACACATACACACAGAGCAATACACTCCTGCATCTCATTCATCCAGAACTTCTCACACCAGCACAAGTAGGCCAGTGGGTATACTCCAGCCTGGCAGGGTTACAGAGGAGATGGCACACCCCGTGGTTAAGGCCAGGACGGGCTCCTCTCAAGCACTGCAAATATTTTACCTCCCAGAATGAGAACCAGACACACGGCCCCGCACGTGCTCCGACGGCCAGAAAAGTCAGGAATGTTTAGGCCCAAGAAACGCACAGAGAGGGGACATGTGTGAGAAAGAGACTAAAGATGAGCGACCAAATATGACACCATGAAAGTAAGGGAGGAGGGACGTTAGCGGCCATATTTTGTGAGGAATTCCTGCGTTCAGAATGACTGTTCCACTCCATCTGTTTCTTTTTTACCCTCTTATGATTCTCCGTGTTTCCTCCCCACTTTATTCCCCTTCTTTACAAACCTCACCTCACCTTTGGCTTACCCCACCTCTCTTCCCGGCTTTGGTTTTTTTACAGCGCCCATCAGAGACTTTAAACATGACAACTAGTAGCAGGGGAGATGAATTCACAGGCAGTCATTTAAGCCAAACCATGAATACTCCTCGCCATCACAGTTTAAAAAAGAAAAAAAAGAAAAAAAAGATAAATGACGGAGTGGTCTTTCATATCGAGCGAACAAAGAGTGGGGCAGCTTTTACGAGCTCTTTCAAGGGCAAAAAAAAACTGTATGTGTTTCATAACATCGGCTCATCAGAAGGAAATGAAGCACGCTGTTTCATTGCTCTGCAGGTTTACGTTTCTTACATTCTGCCAGGCTTTCATTTTTCTTTTTTCTTTTTTACTGATGTCATTTAATGGTGGAGTTGAAGGTTGAATAAATATCCTATCTTTCCTTTTGAAGCTCAATGTGGAATAATATGTGGTAACATTGCCCCCTAGTGGTAAAAATTTAACAGTACAGGGACAAAAAGCACAGAATATGTGCATTTCTGTGGTGTCTAAGTTGTCATCAAATCTAAGTATGATTTAGCTCCCATTAACTTCCATTCTTCTTCTTCTTCTTAGACGAACCAGACGGCAGGACATCAGGAATGGAGACCCTCTCTCTCAGTGCTCAGACCTTCAGCATCATGGTACTTTAATGACTCTGCACACAAATACACTCAACTACACTCCCTCTTCTTTTAATCACTCACATTTTTATTCATCCTGTCTGTGTGTTTGTGTGTGTTTTTATCGTTTTGAGTAGAAGACATGGACGGCTTAGGGGGAAGCGTGGAGGACAGGAGTGTGTATGGCGTGGAGAACAGCAGCATGTTCCTGGAGTGCAGCCCCAAGTCTCAAAGAGCGCTCATTTACTGGCAGCTGCAGAAGCCCAACGACGACCGCAAGCAGGAGGTGTGTATGTTTGCAGCTGGATGACTGCGAAGCACGCACATCTTTATTCAGACTATTGCTTTTTTTCACGCTAATTAAATTTGCTGCAAACAAAACATAAGCTCATTTGAAGGCTGCACCTTTCCTTCTCTCTCTTTGTTTTCACGTAATGACCTCCTTCCCCTTTGACCTTTAACCTCAGTGACTTAGGAGAAGAAAAGCCTTTGGGTGTGGAGTATTTATATTGACATTTGACCCTATGATGTAACTAGTTACCTTTGCTTGACTTTAAACTGTGCTGTATTTGTGTAACCAGGTGGTCAGGGCACGCAGAGATAGTTACTGGTGAGATGAAGAAACACAAGCCAGGAAGTTATATTTGAAAAAAAAACAACAGATCTGTGACTTTTAGGGATTATCAGATGTAAACAACTGTAAGGGAAGGTATTACGTTTCTGAAAAAATATCATCATTTTATGTATTTGTTTAATTTTTTTCCACCAGAACCCTCTTCACTTACATCCTCACTGCTTTAAAACAGCAGTCATGTGGGTGCATTTTAAACACAGCAGTGTTTGTCTTAACATGGCTTTAGCTTACACTGAACCTTCAGTCCAAATGCCATCCCTCTAGATTTATTGACAAAGGCCCCGTAAAGTTCAAACCCCTCCCTCCTCTCAGAAATATTGTTTTGCTTTTTTATTTTTAACTGCAGAATGATTTATGTGCAGAGCTTGTTGCTGGAGGGCTGTTGTTACATACATGTTTTTCCACATTTAACTGCCAAAAAACATGAATACTGTTTTTCTGTGCTCACCTTAAATCTAAATTTAAAACACATTTGTACTAGTGGGTGTTTAAGACATCGCAAAAGATGTTTGCAGATCAGTATGCAGCTTAAAAACAGGTGTTTTTATAACTTTACTAAGTTTTGGAACTCCAGTCCAGACAGGATTACACCTGTTTGCCTTTTAAGGCTGTTTGTCTGCTATGCTTTTTCAGATTTCCTGCTTTTTTATTTAAACCTCTGTCTTTGTCTCTGTGTCTCTTTTTCAGATCAAACTAGATGACAGGGTGCTCCGGACAGACCAGGGCCTGCTCATACGCAGTCTGTCCCAGTCTGACACAGGCATCTACCACTGCCAGGCTGTCGAACACGGCTTTATCCAACCTCTGCTGCGTCTCAACCTCAACGTCATCCCCGCTCAGAAACTGGGTGACATCCTACCTGCGCTCTCAGGTGCAGGAGGCGCGGCGGGTCACTCCGCCAAGCACAGGCTGTGGTATCGAGACTTCCTGTCTCTCTTGGACCATCCGGATCTCCACAGCGTGGAGGAGTTTTGCGATCGAGTTTGGAAGAAAGAGCGCAAACAGAAGAGGGTGAAGACGTCCAACGGCAACGGTCAGGGTAGACCTGACAGCACAGACAGTTCCAACTCTGCATTACAACCTAAAGCCCCCAACACCCAGAAGCAGCAGGCCAGTCCACCACAGAGCAGGCCGTGGCTCCAGGCTGGAACTCCAACAGGGGAAGGGCCAACACGGAGCCAGAATACCCAGAAAGGCCAACAAAATCTGGGTATGTTGAGTGGCCAGGCACCTAAAAACACCCAGAGGCCACAAAACAGCCAGAAGGGGCAGGGCATCGTGGCTAGTTCTCAGGTAGTTGGGGGGTCACGGGCGAGTAGCCAGCACACGGCCAAGTGGAGACGGATGCAGGAAAACAAGAAGGGACGAAACAGGAGGACCCATGAGCTTCAAAGACCCCCACGTAGCGTTTGAGGTTAAAAAAAAAAAAAAGCACAGAAATGCACACACATACACACATAAAAAAACAGATCTACACACATAAGCACAAACCCCACACATCCACACATATGCACACAAGCACATTCTATAGATTGTATATCCAATGTATGATTCAGTGACCTCGCCGTAACAACAGCAGAACATTAAAAAAAAACGTCAAAAACAGCGACAGTAACGCACACCTTTAGGTAGAAATACATGAACTGCACTCGTGTAACAGCAGCGAAGCTCTCATTCAAAGTCATACACAAACGCACATGACCTGTGAAGAGGACAAAGACGAAACAGAGGACTGGAAAACTGGAATGCATTCTGTAAATGTGTGAGGATATGGCTGGTTGCCTGGGATACTGCCTGGCAGACACTTCAACCTCCTGTACATAAGCTACTAAAATAAGACTTGGGACAGAAAATAAAAAATGTTTAGTGAGGTGTTTGTTGGGAAACAGATGGACTTAATATGCTGAGAGGACAGTTGTGGAGAAATTAATAGATACACGGACATTTACGGAGGCAGGAAAGATGCATTCACTGCAGTCTGCCGCCCTCTTTGACCTGAGCATGTGAACTGCAAGATAAGTGTACATGGAATGGATTAAAAAAAAAATTAAAAAGAAACTCTTATTTTGAAAAACTGTATGAGGAGAAAATGACCTCCCATGTGGTCTTTCAAGTCAAGACAGACAACAGCACCCTAAAAAGAAGACAAAAGGGAAGGGGTTGCGACTCACCCTGAGGCGTGCACAGCTTTGCACCAGTGTGGTTTCAAAAGACAAACAGAAGCATTATCACATGCAAAAACTGCAAAGTCATGCCGCGGTGGAGTAAAAAAGATGCTCCATCAGAACCTTCTCCACCTGAGGCTGGAAAAGCATTGTGCATGTTGTTGTCAATCAATGTTTTAATAAGCTAGTTATTTTATGGAATTCTAGAGGCTTTTTTTTTTTTTTTACACCCTACCTTTAAAACAAAAAAACAAAAAAAAACATGTTACATTTTTCTTTTATATTTACTTTCCTTTTCCAGAGCAGTGCTTCTATTTTTTGGGGGCAAAAAAAAGAAAAAAATCACAAGCAACATAGTAGTCTCATTGTGCATTATCCCTTCTGCTCTTGAGGATTCTGTGTAAGTTATTATGTTGTTGCTTTTTCTGGGATTTATAGAATCTGGGCACAAATTCCAGTTGTAGGCTATGCTAAAAAACTCAGTCTGTAACGGACTGCGAGTTGTTTTGTGTACATATATACAACAAACTTAACTCTGTGTATATACAGTACATATACAGTACAAGAACACCACTTGATTATTATTTATTGCTCATTGTTTTGTGAAAGGGTTGCATTTATTTTTGATATTATGGTATTTTTGGCTCATCAGTATATTGGAGAAACAATGGCAACATCAACAAAGAAAACTCTGATGGACCAACTGGCTGAAATTGTGTCGAGGAATCCTTTTTTTTAGGGGATAAAAAAGGGTTGAAAAAGACTTAAGTTAAGCAGCACGAGTTCAGGGGGTTTGTGTCATAAACTAAATCCCACCAACGATAAGCACAATTTTGTCTCTTTTTGACTTTCATAACAGATGATTTCTTTATGTTCTTCCTTTCTCCTGAATCCATCCATCCATCATGTCTTTATTCATCCAGTAGCCTTTATGTGTAAGATAATTCCCCAATCTGAAAAACATTAGCTGTGAATCTCTGTAAGAAATAGTGGAGAAAAATGTTAAATCTAGTCTGAAGGAGAAGACACGTTATACTGCATGTGAATGCTACCTACAGTAAGTGCATCTTTTTTATCGTCTCTTTACGTGTTTTGTGTGAGAGGTAAAAGTTCCCTTAAAGCAAGGTGTGAATTACTTCTGTCCTTTTGCCAAAACAGTGATATTAACAACTCATGATACTCTGGCCAAAGCTGTGTGATATCCAAGCTCCTTAATCTACAACACTGGTACCCCCCTTGTTCCCCCCCTTGTCCCCTTAATACATGACAAGAGTAATGTGTCAATGCAATAAATTAGAGCAGACTGTGTTTTCTCTACCAAGACTCCAAAGTTCGATGTGTCCCTGATTCGGGTCTCTCCCTCAGAGTTAGAAAAGTGAGAGAGCTGAAAGTTACCGCTGCTGTAACACAGTTCTTTCTGGCATGCGTTCAGTTGTCTAAATAAACATCCTCGTTACAAAAAAAAAAAGTCTCTTTGTTCTGATTTCAGTTAAAAATGTTCCACAAATTACACACAAACCATATGTCATGTAAGGAAACACAAAAGGATTCAGCTTTTGACAACTTTAAGTTTGATGGAAAAAACCACAACAATGGAGGATCAACAGGTCTGCAAGAAATAAAAACACTCAGTTTCATATATGTACTTTTGCATTTATTTCTTATGTGGATGCATTCAAACATCAGCTAATTTCAGTGTCCAGGTACTTTGCCCGTAGGTTTAAAGGGACACTTGATGGAAAATGAACCTTAATAACCAAATGAGTTTCACCTGTTGCTTTCCTCATGTGAAAAGCCAAAATGTCCGCTGGGAAAAAAGGACAGTACTGCAGTCTTAAGATGAAAACGTAATGCTGCTAGAGGGATTTGAAGTTATTTTGTTGAAGGCAGAAACTGAAAAAACTATCTGTGCATACATACCACAGCTAGAGGTAAGTGATGTTTATTGTGTTCTGTTTGTAATTTAAAGGAGTGATGTGTAACATGCAGCCATCTTTTAAAGGTCATTGCATTACAGCAGGCAGCACCGACGTTAATGCTAACTGCTACTTGCTTTATGCTTTGCTTAAGCCCCCAGGGAGTGACTTCCACAGAGCAGGCAAAGGAAACATATAAAAGAAAATGACAAGGAAATTAAGAAAAACATAACAAGCAATTTAATAAATGTTTTCACAGAATAAAAGAAGAATATAACAGAACTAAAAGTTAAAATTATACTCATAGTGGTCCTCTTCTGCCAAAAAGCAAGACAGTGACAAATAATGTACAAATAAAATTGTGACATGAGGATTTTATTATTGCAAGAATATTGCACAGTCCACTAAAAAGATAGATAGATAGTTGCTGCTTAATGAAAAACCTTTGTCCTCTTAAGGTCAATTACATTTTTTTCAGAATAGAGATTTTGTCTCTTGAAGAAAAAGCGCAGGTTTTACTGATAACATTAAAGTGGTTCTGTGCCACTTAATTGTCCTTGTAAGTCAGTGAACCAACATGCCTTGTTACTGAGTCAGCTAAATGGAATTCAGCAGCTTTTGTGAAAAAGACCGTAAACACAAATTTAAAGGGGAATGTGGCCGAGAGAGAAAGTGATTCTCACAAAGAACCACCAGAGGTCGCTGTTGTCCAACTGTCTTGACAGCCTGCTTGTGAAAGCCCATCAGATGCCTGTTTTTTTTTTTCTTTTTTTTGTGATGAATTGAGTTCCAAGTGAAAAGCTTTGACATCTTATGTTGGGATGTTTGTACAGAAAAGCTTTTTCTTTGACATTCTTTGACACAATTAGGCCCCAACCTCGCTCCGAAACTGTTTATGTGTGTTGGTACGTGTCAGCTGAAGTGATTGGAGTGCTGCAATCATGTTTCCTTCCACTCAAGTTTCACACGTGTTATGAACTCGCTGATCCTGTTACCATGGCAACTGTCCTTGAATGTCCTATGTGTCTGTGTGTGTTTGTGTGTGCGCGTGAATGAGTGTGAGTCTTCAAAACACACACACACACATACTTTTTTTTTTGTAGAAAGTGGTTGTCTTGACCATTATGTTGGAGGGTTTTATTGCTGTGTCCTTTGCTTCAGGGGAGCTTCTCAACTGTCTCGAGTGCTTTCTTCTTCATATCAGCTACTCCAAACAACATTTTATTTATTTATTTTTCTTTTACAGCAGATTCATCTCGACAACAACAACAGTCAGCTGCCAGCATGAGCTGCTACAGGGAATGTGAATATTGTGCACTTCAGGGAGTTTTTAAGACACTATTAATCCTAATAAATCAAATTTCTAGTAAATTTTTACACTATTTATTATATAAGTTACTCTTTACATCTGAACTTAGACTTTATTCTCAACGCAAGTTTAAAAAAAAAATTATAACATTATTGAGTAATTTTTATTGTACTCCTATTTAAAACTTCATTTCATATTTAATGAAAAAGATGTGTCATTGACTTTTTGTTCTCAGTAAGAAGTTTTAAAACTTGAAAATTAAAATGCAAACTGGTATTTGCAATTAAATTAGTGTAATATATCAGCCACTATTAATTGGAAATGCCAGTTCACATTTTCATTCTGCGAAACCAGTGGGCAGCGTGCGCCATCTGATTGGTTTTTCTTTCTCATAACACCCCGATCAGATGATGCAGCCTCCTGTTTATTTCTAACTGTTTATGGTTTGTCACAGTGTGCAGGTATCTGTGTGTGTGTGTGTGTGTGTGTGTGTGTGCGCAGTGAGGAGGGAAAAGAGAAAGCGATATTGAACATATCTTCATGTTGCCTTCGGCTGAGCAAACATTATTTGAATATGTGTGTGTGTGCATGTGCAGTGTGTGTGTATGCAGATCCGGAGCTTCTCACGACTCCTGAGAAGGGGCTCCACTCAGAAGCTCTGACTCATTCCTCCTTGCCCAGGAGCTAGCCCAAGGGATTGTGGGAAATCAAGTCTGTGGGCAGGAAGAGAGGAGGAGATTTAGGTCAATGGCAGGACGACACCCCAGCAGGCTGCTGAACTCGATGCTAGCCCCCCCCCACAACACCACAGTATATTAAATATACAAGATATACTGTCGAGCTTCCTCCAGCTCTTTTTCCTTCATGCAGTTTTCTTTATTTGCTTTAAATATCTATCATCTCCTGCTTATCTGTCCGTGTCACTCTTCATCTCTCATCACATCCTTGTTTCCCTCTTAAGCTCCAGCCTGTCTCTCTCTCTCCTCTGAGCTGATGTTAAAACATCCGTAAAGCTCTGAACTTCATCCGACCCTTCCTCCCTGAAGTTTAGCCGAGTGTGCTGCTGTGAAAACAAATACGCGTTCCACATATGCAGCGTAGAAGCTAACCTGCGCTGCAAAGAGCTGTGAGGTGCACTGCACTAATCTTCAAGTGATCCCACAATTAGGAGACCTGCAAGTGAGTGGCAGCTGCTTCAGAAACCATGGCAACTGGGGAGGGATCAGATAGGGAGCAGCTCTACTTGATGATAGATGACATTTTCCATCAAGACCGAACCCCACTGAGCCACAACTGTGTTCTCCAGCAGCAGCTTTTCTCTCCTCTTCCTCATTACTGATTGCATCCACAGGTTTGGTCAGAATCTACCAGAAAAATATACAAAAGCATAATATCATTGACATTTCATGCGATGATGTTTGCTGTCCAAATAAATATTTTTCAAAGAAACCACAATCAATTATTTTCATATTTTTATGTATTATGCCAGAGGCGCTCTGACTCCATCTATTTTAATGTACATCTATTTATTTATCAAATGCTGCTGTGAATTATGTATTGGAGGGCTCACATGTCAATGGGAAATTAATCAACTAATCACTTCCATCTCTGATAATAGTCAGTAGGTCACCTCAAGAATTCAGCTTAATATATTATTATTTTCTATTGTTTTTGAGTCTGTATTGTGTGTTTTGTTCTATATGTCAGTGCCAAAGCTATATTTATAGTGGTTTTGTGTAAATGTGATGGAGAATGCAGTAATTGCATCTGACAAATTCCATCTATTCTGATAGTCAAATGATTCTCTTGTTTATTTTTTTAAGCAAAAATGCAAAATTTGCTTGTTCTAGCAGGATTTACTGCTCTACTTCATCTCAATATTAATATTTGAGGCATTTTTTTCTTTCTCTAAAATTTAATAAACTTAAGAATTGATGGAGAAAAAAGTATTTAATAGATTAATGGAAATAATCATTTGTTGACGCCCTTAAAGTGATACTGTGTTAGTGTTTTGTAATTTTAAGAGGTGAAAGTGAAAGATAATCCTCTTGCACTAACTATTTTCATACAGTTCCTTAAATTCAACATGAACTTTGCTCCAATTTAACCACAGACAGCAATCATGATCCATTACATTATAACACATTTATCTGGACTAAGATAAAAGCTATCCAGCCATGCTAACCTTTTAATTCTATACACTGATCCCATAACCAGGCGCTCTGTGTCTCTGCACCCATATTCCTCAGGGTTTCACTATATACAGTGACCTCTGGGGGGCCTGTTTCCCGTCTGTTGTTAAGAAGCCATGATTTATGGCCGTGATCCCTTCTTAACACTGAGCTACAAGGTTGGAAGTCATAAACAGAGACACCTTGCACAGCTAGGCTCAGATAAAACCCCACTCACACCAGTTTGACCTCATACACTCTCCATTCACTGATTGCTGGGGATTGATGAGGTGATCAATGACCTATTCCTGTCTGTCTCCGGAGAGAATACTGATTCACACAGGGCTGCAGGGTTGCGTTCAAGGACTTGGTAAATCATCAAGGACTGCCAGAGCTCTCCGGTCCAAACATCTCTTTAGTAACAAGCCAAGAAAGAAGATTTTATTAAAGCTGAAGCAGTATTTGGAACACTTCCCCGGGGGAGTATTTTATATAACCCCCCCCCCATGTTCGCTTCATAATGTGATGTTTTTGTATTTGTATGTATGTTCAAACATTTGAATTTGCCTTGAGTGTGACTCATCTGTGTTTGGTCTTGCTGAACTCAAGGGACTTACCCCCTCCTTGCAAAGTGATGACGTCGCTCACTGTGACGCACTACCTTGACAACAGGTGTTATTTTGTTAATGATTCATGAACTGTGGGGGCATGTGTGACTTGATTGACATTCAAATCCACATCACTTTGACATTATATCTCAACCTTTTCCCTCTAAAATGAGCTCTTTTGTTGTTTTTTTTCTTTTTTTTTTCCTGAGGATTACTCCCAGTCCTCTTCCACTTGTGATGAATCAGCCCATTAGATCCTGGAGCAGCATCCGTTTAGATGTCAGCTGCTGTCAATTCATTAGGAGGAATGAAAGTGGAATGTGGGGCAAGAGTGGAAGATGAGTGAAGGAGGAGATAACATGAATCTATTATACTGGTGAGCCGCAATTTTCAAGGGTTTTTCTCAAAAACAGCATTTCTCAAACAGAAAAAAAGGTACGAAATGAATTGTCAGTAATTATAAAGGCAATTATATTTGAGCAAAGGCACTGATGGCAAGTGGATGGTCAGCTTATATTAGCATAGCAAAGACGCAAGAAGAGGAAAACAGAAAATTTGTCTCTATCTAAAGGTGACAACATCTGCCTAGAAACACTGTTTAATCCCCACAAACTCTAAAAAAAACTCTAAAACTCTAAAAAAGAAACCCTTCCAATGAAAACACAACTAATGACCATATAAAACCAATGTAACTCAAACCATATTGGCCAATCAGCAGCCAGCAACAAAAAAATTGGCTTATGCAGTGACCTGTTAGTGCATTCTGATGCCAATGTCACTCAAAAGACTTCAAGAGTAACCTTTTGTTTTTGTCTAAACGTGTCTAAAGTCCTGTTAGCACTTTAAGCATCAGCTTTATTTGCCTCATGTTAAGTAAGAAGATTACGGAGCATCAGATATGAGAGCGATGCCAATTTTTTCAAGCAACTGTCCAAGAAAGCAAGTGACCTTAATTCCCATTAAGTCAGTCTGTTCAATTAAGGTAACAGTCCACAAATATAGCATATATTCTCTATTAATGACTGCTGTCATTAATAACTGTTGTTTGACACCCCAGTTTTCATCTGGGTGGGCCTTTCTCTGTTAATATCCTCCAGTGATGTGTTTTCATTTTAGTTTGTATTTGTTGAATCTGATCATTTTCAAATCACTTTCACAAAAAATATGGAAAAAAAGTAGTGAAAGATAAGATAAGAATACGAAAATGTTTTTGCATGAGGCCCAAAGACATCTGAGAGATGTCTCACTATCTAAAATATGTAATAATTCCTGATATGTGACTAAGATTTTGGATTTTTACATTCAGTAATAGGTTTTTCCTTGTTCTCAGCTCATTTTTTCATTGGCAAGAGTGTCATGCTGCTGTTACATCAATCAGCCACTGGACTGGTGGCTTTGGAGATTGGCTTCTCAACAGTGACCAGCAAATCCTATTAACAGTCCTGTTACTGGTTAGATTCTCCTTCCCACGCCCTTTAACCAGCCACCAAAACAACCTCCTTAAAATAAATCAGGCAGACACTGATTTTGGATTTGTTTCGCTTTCCAAAAATGATCATCTCAATCCTAAAAAAAGCCAAAACCTCGGGACATCCTGACAGTGATTCAGACTGACAGGTCAATTAGAGGTGAACGCCGTGATCCCTTAATGACACGATGCTCCTTTTTAAATCCACAGTCATGAGGAGGAGATGCAGATGAGGACAGATGACATGAAGAGAGAGAAAAGACTGTTAAACCTCCAAGCACCTGCAGCACATCATTTGTGAGTTAGTTTACAGCACACGTCGGTGATATTTTACACACTTCATGTCATAAAAAATCTCCGAGACAGACATTAATTCCAGCATTTTGTCAGTTCAGCGCTCACATTCGTCTTCTCCACTCTGCACGCTCTCGGCTTTCTATTTGCGCCGCCGTGTATTTGTGTGAAATAAAGGGGGGACTTGTATAACTGCGGCATTGTGTTGAATCTTTGAATCTTGAAGGCTTTGTCTGTCTTCAGGGAGCGAGGAACATTATTCACAGAGAATTCAGCTAGAAGAAAAAAAAACTGCCTCCGCATACCATGTGAAAGAAATACAGCCTTCTTCTTAAATACTGCAGGGGAATCATATGTTTTTCTATGTGCAGATTGCGTGTGTTTACTGGATTCAACACTTGATAGAGTTACGGCCCCTCACAGCTTTCTTTAGTGATTGGGGGGGGTTGTTGTGGCTGCTGGAAGGGAAAGTATTTTGAGGGCAAAATCTAGTTTGGCAAGGGATGAATAATTGATTTGGGGGCCCTTTTTCTGCTTGTTTGTTTTGTTGTTTCAGTTGATTGCCTGTGAGTTAACGCGAAGCATAGATACAGCAGAGAGCTGCAGCAGGACTCCCCACACTGTGTGTACAACAAAACCAGCTTACTGTACAGGGCAGTCCGTGATTGGCCTATCTCTCAGTAGAAAAGAGGATTAGAGGGACTTCTTATGTCTGTGCATGAGTGTGTCTTTGTCTATGTCAGTGCTTGTGTCTGTGTGTTGGCAGCAGAAGCACCCGAGCACGCCTACCACTGTGGCAGTGCGCATGCATGTACCAGATAGTAAGATTGAGTAAGAAGAGGAAGGAAGGAAGCCTCTGTGACTTTAAAAGGTATTTTTAGTCCACAGTGTCTCGCTGGTCAGAAGAAATTGACGTTGAGGGCGGAATTAAGCGCGTGCCAGGTTGCTAATAGGGATGAGAAAGGCTCAGTGCTAATATACGAGAAACTAAACATCACTTGCAAGAGCTGCTTCAACTCATCACACATATCTGACTTCAAGGATTCAACCTGATACACACTCTGCTTATTGACACTGAAGGTATGTGACTATTTTCTGCTTGACTTATGAAGAAGTAACCATTTGTTTCAGGAAAGAAGAGGAGGTTAGAGGTCTCTCTGGAAGATTGTAGTAGTTTGGAAAGGACTCAACCTTAATCCAGGTAGAAAAGAGCTTTTGTGGCACAACTTTGTTTTAAAGTTATCATAGATTTATAGAGATGTCTTTGGTATTTTGTTCTTTTTGTGTAAACCTGCAATTTGTTGTGTTTGGGAAGACATTGCTGGGACTTTACGGCTGAGTTTTATGGCTCTGCTGCAGCAGGTTAAATGGTCTTTGCTATTGTCTCTGCCTCATACACCAACAATTCAAATTTAATGAACACGGTGCGCTGTGTGTTATCTGGTTACAATACTCAAGTTACACCGGCCAGGCTGCAGAACAAATACATCTCACACAAACTGTAAATGTCCCGGAGAGGAACTGATCAATATATAAATTCAGTGATGGAAAGTAATGAGCACATCTACTGCAATTAAGTACAGTTTTATGATATTTATGTTTTACTTGAGCAATCCCATTTCAGACTACTTTATACTTATTGTACTACCTTTCATGAGAAAATATTGTACTTTTTACTTCACTATATTTATCTGCCAATTGTAGTCACTAGTTATATTTCAAATAAAAGAAAAAATGCAAAGTACATGAAAAAATACAAAGCATATTAAAGCTTTAACCAGTGTCTCCTTAACTTTTTAGCTTGTGACTCTTATACAAACTAATTTTAAATGCATCCTTTTTTGTCATCTGAGTACTTTCTTGATTTGGAACATTTCAACACCAGATAAAAACTGAATATTTTGCTTCTACTAAAACAGAAATCTGTTTAAAAGGCCCTGATGGCATCTTACTAGTGAGTTTGTGCTGTGTACAGTGTA
>JAPZDV010000015.1:12132479-12164349 GCA_029814665.1 Acanthurus lineatus
CTGCTTTTGCTCTGCATGGCTGGACTCAGTCAGTGTGTCTATGTGACTGTGTGGGTGAGACAGAGAGAGAGATAGAGAGAGAGAAGGGGGGAGATAGAGATAGCATGCATGTACAGGCTGCTTCCGCCTCACAGCATAGACACAATCAGGCCATGCTTCAGCGATCAGCGGAGAGAAAGGGAGTAGAAAAGCAATCGCTACACTACCATCGTTTATCACTGACGACAGAAACCAAAACTCACCCCTGCCCACACATACACATACACTGAGGTGAGAAGGACAAGGAGGGGGGGCAAAGTCTGAGAGGAAAAGGGGAGCCACTGTGTCATAAAACATGAGGCATATCTTTACATAGAAAACCCAAGGAGATAAAGAAAATGTGATTCTAAATATGCAGATAAGGGAAATAGAAATGGGGGAGGAGGAGTTTGGAAAAGCATGAAAGAAAGAAAGCAGTTAGAAAGTGTTCACAGAATATTCACCTATAACTATTTCCCCTTCTCTTCTGTATTTAATTAATAGTTTGACACTTTGAAAAATATGCAGCATTTCTTGCTAAAGCTAAAGCTAAGGGACTGGTAGCTTTGCTTATAATAGATGGGGGATGGGGAAAGAGCTAGCTTAGCCAAAGGACAAACTAATCAACCTACAAAGCTCATTTTTAAACATTTTTTCTTTTTTTTAATCCTCAATAATTTACTGCAGGTTTTCTGCAGTTGTCTCTTGCATGATGACAGAAACTTCTTACACATAAACCCAATGAAAGTCTTTTTATGATAGTAAAGCTCACTAGAAGTTATTGTTTATTTCATAGTGTTAAAGCTGTGTTTACAAAAAGTGACTGATCTGGCTTTGTCCAAAGGTTAAAGAGGTTGTCACTGTTGGTAACCATGAAAAGACCAGCAAATATGCCCTCGTAAAGCCACAAATTTCAGACCAGCAGGATGTTTGCTTCAGAGGTGACAGTGATTTTGTTAGAGCCAGACTAGCTTCTCTCTTCCTTGCTTCCAGTCTTTATGCTAAGCTAAGCTAACGATCCCTTTGGTTTGTAGCTTCATATTTATTACGTAGACCATAAGAATGGTACTCATCTTCTCTCTCTCCTCATAGCAAATCAAATTAGCACTTTTCTGAAAACTATTTACACAATAATAGTTACAATATTTATATAAAACCTTGTGGTTAGACAAACAACAACAACAAAGACAAAAACACAGAGATTTCACTGGTATCGGTCATCAGAAGTCAATTTTTGCCTAAATAATGATCTGTAGTGTCACATTGTTCTTGCTTTTATTCAGAAATTTTCAGTGATGTTAAAATAAAAAGAGAAAAAGGTTGGAAAAACAAAAATATTTGTCACCCAGTCCTCTTCTCGGCCTCTGTCCAGGTACTGGGGGCTCTAAGCTGGGTGTATAGAGGACACATCTGCCCCACAGCTCAGCAGACAACACAGCAAACGAGCACTCGCTGTCATATTGCAACACATCTGCATGATGTACAGCCGCGCCCACGTATTTTAATATCCTACTCGCTGGATCTGGTGACTTGTTTTGCATATCCTCCATACAGTGCAGCTAACTGTACCACAGGTTTGTTTTGCAGTCATGTGATCTGATGTGATGGAACTGTGCTGTGTTCATGTTGTTTTTGAGGTTCATACATTGGTGCATTTCAATGTTGCGATATTTTACACATGCAACACACTGCAGCCTCCGTGCTCTCATTTTATCACTGAGCTTTTGCATTAAACTCATTTTGTCGCATGTAGAGTTCTGCACAATAACACCAGCAATCAATTCTTCACAAGAGGAAGGCAGATAAAGAATTCATTCTGATTTATCTGGTTACAGTCAACCTTATATTCCCACATGTTTCTGCCAGCCTTCAGCTAAACACTGACATGAAAGAGTTTAAATAGAAACTGAGACATACAGCTGCCAAGTGAAGAAACTCAAGCAGATTTTTTTATATTGAGTCATCTGAAGATCTCTGCAGATGTCTTATCTGTGTGCTTTAATATTTTATGACAGCAGTTTTCCTTAAAATTGTATATATGAAATTTCGCAATCATTCTTTATTTTTTTCTTGCTGCTCTGTAAACTGAATAGCTTGTCCTGGATGGATAAAGATGCAAATAGCTTATTATATAAACCTGAAAAGCATTTTTTCTTTCTGATCTTGGAATACTGGAGAGACTTGTATGTGGTGGGGTGTGATCTGCGTTCATACAGTATATATGAACTTCCACAAGCCTTTACTTGCCTGCTGGAGCCCCAGATACTTGACCCACAAACAGTATTTACATCTCCATCATTTTGATTCTGCTACTTTTAAAACCAGAACCAAAAGAAAAGACCAAAAGAAAAGCATTAACTGACCCCACATGTCCTCTCTGCTTAGCCTAACACTCTTTAAACAATCAAAACACATTTTGATAACATTTATTTGATTTAGTCCCCTTTAAAAGCACATTTCCCCCCCGCTGATGTCTTCTGATCACCTGTCAGAGACGGAACATGCGCGGTGTGCAGGAGAGCGGAGAGGCTGGTGGAGAATGTGCGTCAAGATAACTGATGTTGCACAGAAGACAGCGGAAGTAAAACAAGTCTGGTTTCAATATAAATGCTTCACATGTTTTATTGGAGAATATGGAATGGAAAAAAGCGTTACGGTGACCGAGCAAAAACCGAAATCGTATCTCAGAGTTTTAAGTTAATTGAGACCTTTTTTCCAGCCATCTGGCACGTGGAACTTGTGCAAATTACATGTATTCTTTATAAGATATTTGTATCCGAATACCACGATTTTTAAAACTTCTGTTACACAGGTTCTGTTGAATGCAGTTGGGCTCACTTACAATCGCAAAAAAACTGAATAGGCTTTGTACATAAATGCAGGTTAATTGGTATTTTATTTTGTAAAATCCATCGGAAACAACCTTCTGAGAGTGTGAGCAATAGTAAAACAGAGACCCCCCTCACGGAAAACTGTGGTAACTGTGTTGTACAGCTGCAGAGATGCGCGACACAGAAAAACAAGAAGAAACGAGGGAAATGGAAAGACAGCACAGGAAAGAAAAATAAGCGCTGAAAATCAATCATCTGAGATGCACCGTGACACCGAGGATCACCGTCTTTGCTGCGCTCTTCGGAGATAAATACGCGGAGAGGGCTCGGATCGTGCATTGATCCGAATACAGGGGACGGGAGGGGTCGATCATGGGGAACGAAGCGAGCCTGGAAGGAGGCGAAGGGCCGCCGTCTGGGCTACCAGAAGGGCTGGCACCTGACGGGAAGGGCGGCTTCGTCCGGGTCCCCGAAGGGACTCCGGTCAACCTGAGTGAACTCAGCGAGGAGGAGAGGAGGCAGCTCGCCGCGGCGATGTCAAGGGCGCAAGGCAGGCAGCCCGGAGGCGCAGCAGCTGCACGAAGGCAGGGCTTTTTTTTATTTTAACCAGCATTTTTTTTTGTGATGCACTTGAAATACCCACACCAACCAGGCAATTATGCGTGAGAGGAGATCGAGTAGTTGTGTGGTGCATCACTTAAAAAGCGTCAAAGAAGCAATAAGGAGGCAGAGAGCCAGTTAACGCCCATTTTTAATCCTTCTAACTGCACCAAGAAGATCCTTTCTTAGAGATCACTGTAGTGGATTATCATTATTATCTAATGATCTGCATAGCTGGAAAAAATGTTGGCTCTGTCGCTTAATACAGCTTTGAAATTGTCTAGGCACGTCCAGTTGAAACGCCGTGGCTTTCAGCGGTGTGTATCTGCTGTGTTTACACGGTAGCACGAGCCTCGTTTTATCTACTACGATGATTTTATGAGATCAAACGCTGATATTGATCTGAATTGGTCAATTGTTTGACTGGGTGTCCGCGGTCCGTCTCTCTGTGTGAGATCAGAGCGTAAGAGACACACCTCCAGTATTTGTGCGAAATTTTCGAAATGCCTGCTGGGTAAGAAAGTCTGTCGTGCCCAGTGTGTGTGTATGTGTGTGTGTTTTTTTTTCTTTTTCATAAGAGCGACGCCTTGACACCCATCTAAACAAATACGCCTAATACATCAGCTGTGCATCAGCTAATATTGCCAATTACACTGTCTACTTTATGAAACTGGATTTTAATCTTTCGTGTGGGAGAGGGGAGCTGTGTTGTGGAGGGGGGGAGGTAGAAAGCTGCCAAAGACAACAATATACTGCCAGCTCTGCTTCACATTTACATTTGTAGTTATATAATTATGAAAAAAAAATCCTGGATATCCGTTTGAGTAACATGATGCGCGGTGCCGCTAATTGGCCCCAATTGGGGGGAAGAATTGTTATTTATATCTGTGCTAGAGATGGGGGAGGGGTGCATCAATATTAATATGACTATAAATAGAACAGCAGCGTTAATGTCATCACTCACAGGCTCCCCACTTGCTGTTTTCGTTTATTGTTTTCTGATTTTTTCTGAGAGTGAGAGTCAGATTTGATCCCGTGTCATTGAAGCATCAGTCTTCAGATGAGTCCGGTCGCTGTCCGCGGTGCTGAAATGCGCGGCTGCTGTCCGCGGTGCTGAAATACACGCTGCAGTGGATTGGCCACAACGAGCATTGCAACGCTATACTATTCAGTGCACAGTGTAAAAAAAAAAAAAATCAGATGCGGGTTTTAATCATAAAATTAAACTTTATTGCATAGGAATATAATTCATCTCAGGCTTAAAGGTGGAAGAATCAGGGACCTGCAAACAGCAGCTACAGAAACCAGCATGTCTGCCTGTTGTATACACACATCATCACACAACAACAAAACAATTTACAATCAGCCAAATTTGCCTTTTGATTCTTTTTTTCATGAGGGTCTAATTTTGATTTTCATGCTTGTACCTAGCTGTGTGTGTGTAGGTTGTGCACGTTGCTCAGCCTGAGCTAACAAAGATGTCTCAGCTAGCTCTCATGGAGCCGAGCATTTCCCTCTCTATCTCAATGATCTACACTCCATGTCATTCAGCGGTATTCACTTTCCTGTCAGCTCACCCGAGGGCTGCCGGCTACACATTTTGTGTTCACTGATGTGTTGAAAGGGTCTGTGATCACAAAGAGCTACTGCCATGGTCTTAACCTTTATTTTTAGCACAATGAAGCTACAGCAGGGGCAGAGGAGTTAGTAAACATCCTAAGCAACTGTGTTCGAGATGGAAAAATATAACATAGTGGGCAGTTTCCTTAAATAAAAATGTTGATGATGAGCATCTAAATCACTTTAACCTTCATTTTTATACAGCACATTAATGTTGCTTTGCACTGTATACTAATTTATTTCATAATTGATACACAGTGCACATCGTTTCATGTATTTCCATGTATTGGTCAGCTCATGGATGGAAAAAAACTTTGACCATTTCATTCTCTTTTAAGTATTTTTCGGACAGCATGAAGATTTTTGTTTGACTGAGTCAGCAGAGAGAGCTTTTTATTTTGCAGTCTTAATGATGTTTATGTTAATTTAACGCTGAACAAATTCCAATGACAGGTAAAGGGGCAAAGTAGACAAATGTATTTATTGAACTATCATCTGTTCTTAAACTCTTATAACAGTTTGTTCTGTTGTTTTTTGGCTCTAGTTTAGCTGAGAGTTGGTGTGAATTTATAATGAGTTTTTGTCACGTTGCCAAAGTAAAAACAAATCAACAGCACTGCTAACAAAAACTCTCTCTCTATTTTGTTTTGTTTTCACCAGACCATCAGAATCTGATGCCCAGCAGCGTCCCCAGCAGGTAGGGGCCCCCAGAGGCCCTACAGGTCTCAGTAAGAGCCGTACTGTAGACGCCTTCAACCAGGGTCCACCCGGCAGGCCCACGCCGGGCCGCAGCCCCTCAACCCTCAGCCTTTTTGAATCCAGATTCCGGCAGGAGCCAAAGGACCCAGAGACAAAGTCATCCGGCATGTTTGGCTCCAGCTTCCTCAGCGGGGCCAATCCGCTCAGTGCCGTGTCATCCATGACTTCCTCTGTGTCCTCTTCCATATCCTCCATGGGGGATTCTGTTAACATTTCCAAGTTGGGACTGTTTGGGGATGAAGAGGAGGGAGATGCTTCTGCAAAACCTGAGGCCAAGCAGGGAGGGAAGCCTCCAGCCAAGGGCCCTCAACAAGGGCCCGGTCCAAAGGGACCGCAACAGGGAGGACCTCAGAAACAGGGTCAGGGCCCTCCTGGTCAGGGGCCAAAGCCAGGGCAAGGACCCCCTGGGCAGGGACCCAGGCAAGGTCAGGGACCACCAGGCCAGGGTCCTCCTGGCCAGGGTCCACCAGGGCAGGGACCCAGGCAAGGTCAGGGACCACCAGGCCAGGGTCCACCTGGGCAGGGACCCAGGCAAGGTCAGGGTCCTCCTGGCCAGGGTCCACCTGGGCAGGGACCCAGGCAAGGTCAGGGACCACCAGGCCAGGGTCCACCTGGGCAGGGACCCAGGCAAGGTCAAGGACCACCAGGCCAGGGTCCTCCTGGCCAGGGTCCACCCGGGCAGGGACCCAGGCAAGGTCAGGGACCTCCTGGACAGGGACCCAGGCAAGGTCAAGGACCCCAAGGGCAACAGGGCCCCAAACCAGGTCAGGGACCACCAGGTCCAGGTACTAAACAGGGTGGCCCTCCTCAGCAGAAAGGTGGACCCCCTCAACAAGGACCTGGACCCAAACAGCAAGGACCACCAGACTCTGGGGCTTATCCTGGGGGCCCTCCTAGTCAGCAGGGTGCTGGGAAGCCTGGAGGTGGACTCTGTCCGCTGTGTAAGACCACCCAGCTGAACACTGGATCTAAGGACCCCCCTAATTACAATAACTGCACTGAGTGTAAGAACCAGGTCTGCAGCCTGTGTGGGTTCAGCCCCCCAGACTCTGCGGTAAGCCAATAATTAGCTTATTTTTTCCCATGTACTTTATTTTTCAAGGTCTGAAAAAGGTTTATTTTTGCCTCAGTAGGTTTATGCAGTGACTTACATTATTTTGTAAAAATGTTTATATTTGAACTGTCAATTTTAAAACTGATTCATGTTTTAATGGTCAAAGAAGTTCCCGCTGGACATACTGGCATTTGTCTAATAGTCAACAGTCCATATTATTGATGGCTGAGGGTGGAAAAGGTCACAAGTTATTAAATTTTCTGTGGGAGAAATATAAAGATATCTAGCCAGCTTGCTCAGTCACCATTACATTGCAAAATGTTATTCTAAAAGCTCATTTGTTGTGGTATTCTCATTAAAAATGTTTATTTTGAGGTGTTTAATCAACATCTTAAAAGATTATCATGTAAAACAGAGAGAAGATTTTTTTAAAGTGGTCATACTGAATTTTAAATAATAGGTATTTTTGTGGATTAACATGTTTCAAATAGATAAAGCCATACAATTTCAAATATAAGACCAAACAATTTGTTTATATAAAGCTAAAGTTGAATTCAGCACTAGCTTGTTAGCAGCATGTTTCTGCCCTAAGAGCCTGGCTAATGTAGCTGAGGCTATCTTATAAGAGTGGCACATGATTTGAGGAACAGAGGGAACATATGGACCCAGGGAATGTTGATCAAGGTGACTCATGTCACGGCCACAGGAAGATACTGTGCCAGCCTGTGAGGACACTCCGTCACACATGAATGGTAAACGCTGGTGGGCCATGATTACAACACAGCAGAATGACTGGTTCCTTCTGCTCAGGCCTCTTCTTGGGATTTGTTATTATGCAAATAGTATTATACCATTGGTTTCAGTCTTCTGGCAAATTGATTAACACGGGAAGTTGATTTTCTTTAGTTTATAATTCAGAATATCACCCTAAAAACATCAAATGCTGTTTGCAGTTAGATTGTACCATGTGGTATAAATTATAGGTGGACTGAACTGACCTAACCTCTGTTTAGATTTTATGCAAGAACCACTACAAAAATACACACACAGATCTGTTCTAGATAGTCATCAAATTGTCAACACTGACCCTTTTAAAAACTGTGGTTTGCACACACTGGAAACCAAGGAGATATCTCGTAAACTGAGCAAAGAGCACAGGCTTTTTCGGACCAGGTCCTAACACGTACTGTGTCATCAAAACAGACAATAAAATGCAACTGTGATGGTCTGACATGCACAGCACCTATGATAAATCGCTGAAATACGACAACAATGTGCATAAATAACTGTTTTTGTTCTAAGGAAATTAGAAAGAAACATACAAATATTGCATAAAATGTCTGTATTGTCTGGATATAAATATTAAGTGCCTTTTTGACTGATTTGTATTTATGTCACTGTTTCCAGGTTTAAATTCCCTCATGTTATAAGAAGCCATTTAATTGAGGAAAACAGGATTCAACATAATTTGAAACACTAATTACTGGACATATCTCTGAATTTGTTTTTATTATAAGCCAAAGAAAAACAGCAGATATTTTAGAGGTTTAATTGGATATGCTTTCCTGTGTATGTACTGTAATTACACTTGCTATTTATGTCTTTGCTCATAACAGTGTGGAAATGTGTTTCGGTCAAAGCTCATTTTTTTGTTTCCTGCACAGGGAAAAGAGTGGCTGTGTCTGAACTGCCAGATGCAGCGAGCGATGGGAGGTATGGATCCCCCCGGCATGACAAAGCCCAAACAAGGCTCGGCCCCACCCTCACCCCAGAGACAGGCACCTGGCAAGCCCGGAAAGCTGCTGATAAAGCAGCAGAGTACCACTGACCAAGGGTTAACACCGCCAACCACACCGAGACAGAAATCCCCGAGTCTTTCCTCTCCTGGGCCTCTTTCCCCAGGTTCCTCAGTGGGAGGATCCCCAAAAATTGACCCCAAGACAGGTCGCCCCGTCCAGTCAAAGTCCAGTCCCCAGCAGTCTCCAGCTAAAGCCAAACAACAGGAGTCCAGCTTCTTTGGGGGGTTCGGAGGCATCAGTCTGGGAGGCTTAACAGATGCGGCTAAACCTCCTGCGGCTGCTTCACAAGCTGCCGAGTCCGTCACAGGGAAACTGTTCGGTGGGTTTGGTGGTTTGATGGAAACGTCAAAGCCTCAACCGCAAGCCGGGGCAAAGCAAGAGGAGTCAGTGGCTGGGAAGCTTTTTGGAGGTTTTGGAGGGTTGACAGAATCAGCAAAACCTCCTGCTGCTGCTTCTCAGATGTTCAGCTTTGGCTCGTCACTCTTAAACACAGCCACCAATATTGTCACTGGAGAGGAAGAGAAGGCAGCAGATTCTCCACCTGGGTCACCGCCTGACTCCCCAGCTGACTCCGGACCAGGTTCCCCTCCGGATTCTGGCCCCGGCTCGCCACCTGACTCCCCCTTCTCCCCTCCTGGATCCCCTCCTGATTCAGACTCTGCTCCTGACACCCCACCTGCTAAGTCCAAAAAGCCCCCCAGAACCATGTCTGTGGAGCAGAAAGAGGAGGCACCTGCAGCTAAACCTGCACCTGCACCTGCACCTGCTCCGGTATCAACAACCAAGGAAAACTGTCCTCTCTGTAACGTGGAGCTGAACATTGGATCAGAAGACGCACCCAACCACAGCCTTTGCACCGAGTGCAAGAAAAAAGTGTGCAATCTGTGTGGATTTAATCCCACTCCTCACTTAGGAGAGGTAAGAAGCCTTGTTTTAACTAACGTTTGTCTTAAACTCCACAGCTCTCTGTACTTTCAAAACTGCACCTACCAGTAATTTATTCATTCTGTCGTATATAAATAGAGCGCAAACACCCTGTAGATGTTTCATTGAAATAGGTCACTGTAAAGATACCATCAGGAGCCAGAGAGTTATCAGCTCTGCATTTTCCCCACTAGCGTTCAAGCAAAACACTCTGAAATGAGGATGGAGTGTTATTAGTTATACAAAGTACATTCACTCACCCCAGTAGACACAGTAATGACATCTGTACATGTTTGACCACCGAATGAAAGGATGTGGTCAGAAATGTCAGACTTGTTACTATCAAGCTTTCTTAGCAGAGAGGACAGTCAGACATGTGAGGATGAATTAGGTTATTTAAACGGATGTCTCATCACCAGAGAGCACTTCGAACAATTGACACTTGACTCTGAAACTAAATACTCTGCATGTGTGTGTGTGTGCAATGCATAATGTGTGTTTGTGGGATCATGTCTTCTTGTTAAGCAATTAGTGCAAAATGCAGAAATTTCTTCTCCTTGGCAGTTTTCTTTCATGGTATTATTAATAGTTTGAATATATTTTAGCTTGAGTGTGTCCATTAATTATTCTAGCTTGCCCAGTGATGATGTGGGAACCAAACACATTTGTCCTGCTTATCTCTCGATGTGTGGTGACTGGTTTTCTCTTTTTATTGTGGCTCACATCACAAGATTGTATTGAGTTCTACAGAGCAGATGGTACTCTATGGTGGAGGTTCAGTATATTATGAGAACTGAGTCCAAAAACAACTATTGGTTGAGTGGTTTCTCAGCATGCAGGCAAAAAATATCCACATATGCTACACCCACTTCATAGTTAATGTAAAGTATCCAAGTCATTTTTTATATGACACTTAAAATCTTTACAGTCTGGTCAACCTGACTAAAACCATAGGTCACTGACAGTGTGATGTGTGATGTGTGATGGTATCCTCTTTGCATGGTCATGTGATTCTCCATCACGTGTTTGTCAACCAGCATCATCCAGGCTTCACGTGTTAGCTGCTTTGTTAGCCGGCGGTTTAAGTGTGTCTCTTGTAATCTGTAGTGTATTTCTGGCTCTTGGAGGAGACTTTTGTAACAGTGAGTGGAGCTAAGCTGGGAATGATCTCCACCTACACTCTGTTTTCAGGAAAGTGCTAAAATCTCCAAGGAAATCAACTATTTTTTTTTTTTGTAAAAGAAAAGTCTGGCAAAAGACAACAGACTTAGCTTGGAGGAAAAGAGTGTGCAGTTTCAGGTGAACCTATAAAATGTAAGACTGACCACCGCATGATAAAAAACTACAGGGCAACCTGAGAACTTTAAAGGAACAATTAAACACTTTAGAAATAACACTTTTCTTTTTTTAATTGGAGAGATAGATGAGAATACAGATACCACTGTCTTAGCTGTCTGTTAAATGTCAAGCTATTTTCAGCTGCTGATTAGCTTAGCTTAGCAATTAGCCTGAAAGTAGGAGCTTGGAGCTACTCTTGAGGGACTAATATTCTCACACATAACCTACATTTTCCTATGCATTGTACAAAAAAGATTTAAAATGACATTATGTAAGTTTGTGAGGTTCTTGTAGGCTTATTTTGTCATTTTTGCTTCCCTGTTTCCTGTCTTTGTGCTGAGCTTAGCCTGTTAGCTTAATCTTCCAAGCCCTTATTGTTGTTGTAACAATGCACACTTACATTGGTGTGACACTTAAGATTTAAGAGAACTTATTTGTTGCTCTGAAATATAATAACCCATATTTGACATTACTAATAAAACTGTGTCCTGCCTCACTGCTACACTTCCAAGACATGATGGCCGCCACTTGTTTACAGTAGTGGGAGCACTATTAAAGCCTCGAGTTCTTTTAAGTTACAAATTCTTGTCCTTTTCTGCGGCTTGCTGGGATAATGAGGAGCTGAACTGCACAATCACTTAATTGAGGCCAAGCATGGAGAAAAATGTAATTAAGCTGGAGAGATGGGCATCCAAGACACTGATGCTCTAATTGGATATAGATTAGTCCTTTGAACACCATCTTGTCTTAGAGCCAGAACGGTCAGATCAGTTTTGTCCTTTTTTTAAAACAATGTTAGCAAGCAGTTGGCACAAGGAGCATGAATCATTCTGACACATTTAGCACTAGATAAGAAAAAGAATAAGGTAAATCTTAAAACAGCAGTGTGGAATATGGCTGTAGGACACACACACACTCACACAGCACACACACACACACACACCGTGGTTGAGTCATCTACCCCCTACGTACTGTGCCTCGCTTCTGTGTCATTCTCTGTCACCATGTCTGCTGTCAGTAGGGGTTCGTTTGCTGACGCATGAGAGTGGGTCAGAGTGTGTGTACCTGAGAGTGAGCGTATGGGTGTGTGTGGGAATCAAAAAATGTATTATATTTGCAAGACTGCTGCATCAGACTGGTATGATGGTGTGGATTTGCATACTGTGGGTGTGTTGATTCTTGTAGCTTTTATGGTGTCTATTTAACTCAGGTTCTGTCTGTCTTTACTCTGAAATACTTAACGGTGAGAGTGCCGGCATCATGTCTGTGTCAACACGTGAGCGTGCGTGTAGGAGTAATGAGTGTTTGCTAAAAGGATTTAAAGGGCAGCAGGAAGTTTGTCATTTCCAACGGGGATCCTAGACTTAGGTTTCTCATGACGCATCTTTCCTTTTCTCCTCCTTGTCCTTCTTTCCTTTACACCTCAGCCTTCCATCTTTGTATGTTTTTCACTATGTTTTTTTAACACCTTTAACAGAATTCATTTCCCACTTTCATCTTCTCTATGTCTTATTTATCTGTATCCTTTAATCATTTCCTATCTTTATATGTCCAAGAGGAGGCTCACTTAATGCCACTGGCTTTTTTGTTTTGCTGCTCATCTTTCCTTTCAACACATTGTTTTCTCTGTGTCGGACTCAGTAATGAGTTTGCTCGTTGGAGAAGTCAAAGTCTGTAAAATGGGAGAGGTACCACTTTGCGAACAAGCACAAATCACAGAATCTGAGCCAAGAGAGGAGGCTGCAAGTATCACCTACACCAAGGAAGCAACCGAATCTCACCTTTCCTACCGAGCTCTGTGAAATGTCGAAAGTCACAGCTGATTTTTCCCCATTTTGAACCTTAATGACAACCTGTGGTTCTTTTAATAGCCTACAGCTTAAGATCCAATCATAGATACAGTAATGTAGTTCAGGCTGAATGCGCCTGTGCCCATATTCTTTTAGTCTGACATGAATATTAACCATACCAAATGTTCACTTTTATAATATGTGTTTTTTATGTAAACAGGCAAATGAGTCCTTTATTATTATGTTTTATAGGAAGTTTACAGCTAACTCACCTTTATAACTACAATTATTTTATTTAAATAATATTCTACAATAAATGCTTCAATATTATACTCAGTCAAAGGTGCATAATAAGACTGATATGCAGACTGTCATGTCTCTATGATAAATATGTTATTGTATCAACATTGCCAGCCACATATTGATTTTCTATTTGTGGAGCAGCGTATTTTGGAGCTTTCGCTCTCTATCTCACAAATATGACTTTGTCCAAAAGGGACAGCGTAGACATTGAGCTCCCAGAGCCCCAAAATCACCACTTAAAAAAAAATCGTTCAGCAAAAAACACAGAGTGTGTGGTCCTGCTTCTTGACTGACTGTCTGTTGTGTGCAGTCTTAAGATCAAAATATTAAAAAGCTGTTTAAATCTGTTGTTATGAGTGGTCTAAAGCGTTTTGAAAATCAGTAAAGATTTGAAAATCCTAGTTTGCACCAGGCCTTGGTCGATTCATTGTCCTCACAAGTCACAAAAACAAATGTGGCTGTGTGTTTGTGCATGCATGTTTTTTGTCAGGAGGCCCAGCTCTTGCACATCCCAGCGTCTGCGAGGCCTGATATGCCCACACACACTCACTACATGGTATTTCCTGTGTCTTCCTCCCTCATTGTTATTCTGTGATCGTGCACACAGAATAACAGTGGCCAAATGCAGTATGAACCCCTCTGAGCCTGCATTGGCCGATAAAGGCTTCCTCCATGGTCATACATATAATACACACTTATGTGTGTAGAGTACAGCGACACCATTTGGTGTCATCTCACAGTCTTACACCATGTCCTAATAGGAAGTGAACGTCCAGCTATCGCGTCACATCTAGTTAGGATGCAGTCAGAAGACACAGTTGCAGTCAAGGCCCACGCAAAATCTGAGCCTGATCTCCATTCTTTGTCCTCTGTTCTGTTATGAATCTGTCTTTTCCTGCAGTTTTGATCCCAGTCTCTGTGTAACTCAGGTCAGTCTGTGTCCAGCCCGTTCAGTCCAGTTGCCTCACAGCTTCGCCATCATTTGCCCAAGAGGCTGAAGTGTACGGAAATAGTCACAACCACAACAGAGCCACAAAGGGGAGAACACAAGCTACTGCAGGGCAACTCTTTCTTTCTCTCTTTCTGTCTCTCTCCCTGCCAGGATCTTTTGTGTTTCCTCTTTCATATTTACTGCCATTAAATGGGCCTTTCAGCAGCACTAGGCAACACACAGAGTCCCCCCCACGGCCACCTTGGAAGGCTTGAAATGGATGGTATTTTTAGACATAAAGGTGTTTATGTTTGTGTGTGTGTGCAATGCTTGTTCTGTCTGATGAACAAATGTTTTCGTTACTTTTGCAGCGAGACTGCTGGTACATGAGTAGGATTGTATTGCACTTATTATATTCCTGTTTAGCACACAGGCTAAATGATTTGACATATTTACAAGCTTCTAGACCTCGTTTAAGCTGTGGCGGGCGATTTATCATTGTTTTAGAAAGGGAGAAACTGCCGTGAATGTAACAAACTGTCCTTCAAAGCGCTGCATAGTCCTCTGGTTTTCCTTGTTCCACTCCAGAATCATCTCCAATTATCTCCTTTCTAATTTACCGGTGCTTGCAGGCTTAGCAAGGGCCATATTTTGGCCACTGAGCTATTTAGTGCCAAGAAAAGAGAGGACAAAAGCCAAGACATTATGTGTGCCAGCACTGAGCCCTGATGAGACAGAGAGGCAAGAACAGGCAGGCAAAGACACACAGAGACTTGAAAAACACACACATTCTGGCACTGGCATCATCTAGTTAGCACAGACTGTTGTATTTACATCCTGACTGTTGCTGCTCTCTCTCCTTTTGAACACAAGGTTTACTCAAGTGTCAGGAAAGTGTCTGATGTAAGTTTTTTTTTTTTTTTACAAAAAGTTTGCTTTGTAGATGTGAGCATCTGACTCCAACTTCCTCTGTAAAAATTGATATTCCATAGGTGAGGCAAACAGCAGAGCCAGGGATTAGGAAATAGCTTCACCTTCAAAAAACTATTTCCGTGCATTAAATAAACCTGAGGAGGGAAAGTTGTACCTTTCATCCTTATTGGAAAATATAGAAAATGGCAGAGTGAGTTCAGCTGGAAGTAAGTTGTTGGACTTACTGACAGACTGTGAGACACAAAGCGGAAGCTCAAATCAAACTGGTCCTGTTTATTCAGTAAAAGTAAAATGTAATATTAGCCAATGCAGCTGAAAAACACATACTTTCTATCCTCAAATGGTTTAAGAAAAAGATATAAGAGAGCTGTGAATTGAGTAAGATTGCAGTGACAGATTACATGTGAATGTGGAGTGGAGGAGGACAGGCCCCAAACTGAGGAGAGAAGACACAAGAGAGGATACTGTGACAGAAAGAGGAGTCCAACAGGGGAGTCGAGAGGATGTGGGGATGTCACATAGGATATTGGTGCCAGTCCATGCTGCCTTGAGCACTGCAGACCATGACAACCTGACTATTGTGGTTTACTTTAGCACATGTGACTCACGCCTCTGAGTCACATTAACAGCACCTATAGGCAGAATTTCCTGTCAGGCAGAAACATTTGATGAAGCAAGAGCTTTAACATCATACAAGATTTTGTGAGGAAGCGGGCAGTGCTTGAACTCAACATAGAAGGCTCTATTTTCATACAAAGCTGGTCTGGATCATGGATGTTTGTAAAAATATGCTTGTGCAGTACAATTTTGGTGTCATTTTGGAGGTAAAATCACACCTGTGCCACAGCTGACAGGGGGCTTTTTCATGGCTGTAGTGGCCAGTTGCAGGTTTTTGTGTAATGCCTACATAGTTCATCTCACTTGCATAAATAACTTTAAAATGTTTTTTTTTTAAATGCAATGATCTGATTCAGTTAATCATGTTAAACATTAAATTGACACCTTTTTGAACTTAATGTGAATCAGGGAGTTGGCGTGCGTCATTATGCAATTGCAATTCAGCTGAATTTTAATTAAATGACATAAAAGTTTAGCAACTTAAGAGCCTTTTTATCTACTCTTTTGGTTCAGTAGTCTCAGCTGTCCAAGGCCACAGTGTGTGACACTGCATCATTAACACACAAAAGGTTATTAAATCAATTTTGTATAGAAAAAAAACAGCCACAGTAACAAACACTCTGTGCTTATATCAGTTAAACAAAAACAGCCCTTTTTTTCTTTGAGTGTGTATCTTCACCTCTTAGTGCCATATCCTCAGTAAACAACAGCATGTTTTCAAATGATTTTGTAAGCCAGTGCCCACAGTCCATTAGGCCTAACCTTTGCACTGAATGGAGGCGGGGGTGGGAATCCTCTTCCCCACTTTCCTGTCTTTTTCTCTGCTGCCTCCCTCTTTTGATCCAATTCCACCTGCACTGAGAAGCTTAGTGTCGCAGAAGCTTAGCATTGGTGACCAAACACATTTATCTGCAGATAACGAGGCTTCACACACCTACAGATGAAACAAACTGACCTGAATGAAGTAAATGATCATTATAGGAGCTAACAGACATGAAACAGACTTATTATCACATTGATGGTATGGTTGTTTTGTTTGCATTGCTAGAAGTTTGACTTTGCCCGTTAGCTAGTTGCTAACTTGCTAACTCCCTGACTGTTATTTGGGACTAGCAGTGTAGAGGATGGTGGGTTCATGAGTGTTTTTTTTGTCAAAAACAGATGCTTGCTACTGGAAATATGGTTGAAATGAACAGCAGGACTGGGCTATATGACTAAAACAACAAGCTAACAGAAGCTAGCGGCATAAAGCTGCAGCATCGGCTGAAAATCCTGTCAGTTTGTGACACCACTTTTACATTACGCATAGCCATCTGATTCATTAAAGCAGAATGACTTGCTTATGATTAGATTTTACAACAGAGATTTAAGTTTTTTATTCTCTTGGCTCTTTGGAAAGCAGTGCCATTGTGTGACATATGATATGTGAGATGACTAAGGGACCAGAAGCCTGAGCCAACCTTTTGATGTAAGCCAAAAATACTTTATTGCCATTGACAGAAGAAACAAAATAATCTTAAAATCCCTAAAACGTCTCAACTTCTTCTCCTTCACATGGAAGCTGACACATGCAGACAGATTATGAAGTGGGCTGGAGATAAACAAACACAGATGCAGACAGAAAAAATGCCCTGAAACAAATGTCTCACTCTTCTTAATCCTTGGGCTCAGAGTGCATATGAGCTGTCTCACACTTTTTTTTTTTTATTGTCAGATCCGGTCTAAAAATGCAGAACTATACTCAGGAAAATACAGATTTTTCTCTCTCTTCTGGCACTTTCTTCACTCACCTGGCAGGAGAATATCAATCCACAATGGAGCTACACAGTCTGACACTCCTGTCAAGTGAGAACAGGAACATGCAGGCTCCTGTTTGTCATCTGTCAGCTCAGAGTCGAGTCAAAAATCAGTTTATAGAATCTGATAATTAGCTTTTGTTCAATCTTCGTTAAGAGAATGACTGCTCTGAAAGCTTTCTGCGGATTCACGCAGCACTTTACCTCATTTATAATCGTTCATTCACAGGATCTGACCAGCAAAACCACTGTCCTCTACTGTTGGTTATCGGGTAGTTGAGGGTTAAAAGTAGCCTGCTTTTTCTCTGAGGCCTTTTTCGACAGCAGCATTCGATTTATTTAACTTCCCCGCTAACATTTTGCTGCTTATTTTGGGATTAAAGCCAGAAATCTCCTGGTCCGAAGCCCAGTTCTCCAACCTTAAGGCTATCACCGCTTGCATAACAGTCAGTTTCATGATTCACACGAGAGTTGCATCAACACATGAGAGGGGATCCACTTGAAAGGCATGCGTGCAGCAAATTGATCCCAAGATGGGAACGTATTTAACAGTGGGACATTTATTAGGACAGAGATCTTTTTTGGCTTGAAAAGGAGCTGATGCTGTGATGTTCTGCTTTCAGTCTAGTGCATTATAATTAAGTTGGCTGCACAGCAATGCTCATCAATGAGAAAAGGGCACAGACTTCCAGACTTTACTTTCCAGACTGAAAGGTGACTTAAGCAGGACTGTAGGAAAGAAGCCAAGTCTTTCAGTGGCTTGATTATTAATTTTATCAAGTCGATTATGTTGTTTTTTCTTTGACTTACATGGTTACTGATGCAGAAAAGCAGCCCTTCACTTCTGACATACTGATTTCAAACATAATACCCCCATTTTTTAGGCCAAACCAGGCACAGGAATTGGTAGATTTTGGTGATACCAATGTCAGAATCAATTCTACTTA
Organism: Acanthurus lineatus; assembly: GCA_029814665.1. NCBI lineage: Eukaryota > Metazoa > Chordata > Actinopteri > Acanthuriformes > Acanthuridae > Acanthurus > Acanthurus lineatus. Next base: position 12,150,741 of record JAPZDV010000015.1, read on the forward strand.
TCAATCTGAATTTTTCATATCAATTCCCGATCAGTTTTCTGTGTTGTGCACTAATGTTTTCTCCTCAGTTACAAATGTGCTGCTTGATTGGAAGCAGTGGAACTTAGAAGGATCAATTATGTGTTATGTATATATGCTCATGCTGTGTAGAAAAATGCATAGCTAAGGTTTCTTCAACCCCGTACCTTGAAAGATCTCAATGTGGCAGACAACAGTATAATTGTACATCTTCTGAATTCAAGTTTCTCTTCCTTAATTAGCTTACTTACCTCATTAACTCTTTGTAAAACACACATCATTCATAGCTGACAAAATCAAAGTCATCAAAACTGTTTGCTTAACTCTCTTCTTGTTCTACAGTCCCAACAATTTCTCTGTCAGATTTGGTTTAAATGAACCCTGACTTCTCAGAATTAGATGCAAAAATTCGGCAGCTTTGCGTGGAAAAGTCATGAGACTGATCTGCTGGTGGCCAACAGACAGCTGCTGAGCTCAGAGACACAGCTGGAATTTCTGGAGTGCTCAGGGGACAGTTAGCATAGCTTAGCTTAGCTTCTCTGTGAGAAACACAGAGTAAATTTTGACTCATTCCTGTAACATTTAAGGATATTCTCGGCAGCCATTACGCACTGCAGCTATTCCTGACTTCCTGGCAATTGATTAGCAGATTTTCAGGGTGATAACGTTAAGCTTGTTGGCAGGAGCTGGTGTTGAGTCACCTCCAATGACCATTAAGCTCTTCACTGCTTCACTCTTTCCTAGACAACATCATGCCTTTTTTTCATCCTGTTTGTTTGTCCCCTCCTGCTTCTCTTTTGTCCTTTCTCATATTGTTCTTTTGCTTCTCACACAATATCATCTCCCTCTTTTTCTCACATCTTCATATTTTCTCTACCTGTCTCCTTCGCCATCCTCTCATCTGTCTTTGTCCATCTGTCCCATCCTCCTCCAGATCCTCTTGTTCTCCTACTTTCATTGCCAGGCTCTAGCTATATTTAGATTGGTAAAACCCTCGTAGGATCCCATGTCTTAATCAAAGAGCTGAACCGACCTTCAAAACACTTCAAATCCCAGCTGGAAACAATAACCGTACGTTGGTATGTCTACAGCCCATCTTGTCTTCTATATCTGGTTGCCGTCTGCGGTTTTCACTCAGTCTTCTTTCTCCGCCCTTGGAGGAAGTTTGAGAGGAAAGTTGGAGATGGGAAAGGGTTGGAACCGCTCACACTCAATCTGTCCTTATTCATGAGCTTGTGTTTGTTATGTGGGAAGGGAGAGCAAGTTGTCATTTCCTTCCGAGGCATTTCGTGCCTTTTATCAGAGTATACCTAAGTCATCAACGCAGTCACAAAACTCATCTCTGTGGGTGTCGACTCTTTAGTACCCATCCACATGTGATGCTAGAAAACGTCCTTGTAAGATGGTGATGCTAGTGACTCCTCTGCCTTTATGAATCATCCGATGCTGCTGTTTGCAGAACTTCTCTCCGCAGACAGACAGAAATACACACAGGCATGTAGCCTTTATTTTAGAGGCGTGCAGCAGGAGACATGGTTAAATAAAAATACACCTGCCTCGTTAGTGTTCATTACAAGGCTAGGTTGCGAAGGAGGAGCGTATTGATCACTGTGGATTCCCTGTGGACTCTGTTCTGCTGAGGGATTTTCTCTGATGGTGAAAAAAGGCAATTTTTATGAAGAAAATTCTGTCTAGGGCTGTAACTAATGACATGTCATTATCAGTTTAACTGCTAGCAGTGAGGCTTTATGGTCGGCACTGTTGGTCTGTCAGTCTTTTGGTCCAGTGTTTAAGACTATATCTACATATTTTTCAACGGCCATTTAATGTATTGCTATTAAATACATAAATTCACAGTGCCAAAAGGATAATGACTAGTGACACCATATCATTTATACCATACATACAGTGTCAGATCCAAGAAGCACTTGCAGACTCCAAGTTTTGTTTTTTCCTCACAGTTTCCCGGAGCTCAAGTTGCTTGTTTTGCTGACAAAAAAAATGTGAAAGCCAAAGACATTTAATTCATAATGATGTTGCACACAAAAAAATCCTCACAAATTAAATTGCCGGGATCCACTAGAAGTTGGCATTTTCACTTGATAAATGAACAAAAAGCCTAATTAATTATCAAAATAGTCTACAAATTAATTGACTAATCTAATTAATTACCCGTTTCGGTAGCATTTAAAAATACAACTTTTTAACTGCAGTAATGAATAGCATAATGAAAAACTGCCAACTCATTTTTTGCTTTTCTTATTATGAAGTGGCTGGGATTACCTCAGAGAGTAAACACTGTGTACAGACATCTGAGATTTAATGGGGTCTGGATGTGGAAGTCAGAGTTGCCAAAGTTCATTTATTTAGTTTTAAATGAAGCCAAGAAGACACTTAATGACTTCATGGCCTTTCAGGGTGATTGCCGGTAGGAAACATATTGGAGATGGCCACTTAGCAGCCGTGAGTTAGATTAAGTGGGAGGTTACTCCAAATGAAACGGGGGGGTGATTAAGGTCTGCACAGTGACTGACCAAGTGTTTTTAAAAGCTTTACAAGTTCCTGTTGTGATGTGCCGATAACGTCAGCGATGACTGGCTCTGAATCGTTTTTTTTTCATCCTATATATTGATGGCTGTCTCTGCTGCGCTCAGTGCCTGCTCTCTCCCTGTGGTTTAACTGATGGAGCCGTCAAGCTGGGGAAACTCCCATCTTTAGTCCCTTCCAGCAGGGACGGATGGGATTGGTCGTGTTGATAGCAAATGCTTGTTCACATACATAGATAAGGACATGTATCTGCGCTGTGTCCATCATCAGGTCTGAGGGTTAACTGGATTTCTTCTGAGTCAAGAGCGTAATTCACTAACATCAGCGCATCGTTTGTGATGGACGGAGCACAGAAATCTCTGTTGGCCTCCTTCCATGCGTTTGTTTCTTTCTCTCTTTCTAGATATTAAAATCATCCCTTTTTTACCACTTTCATCTTGTAAGTTGCAGTTTCACTTACACCTTTAAGTTTTTGCCCTGTCAAAACATTTTTGCTGCCTTTTTACAGTTGGCTACGTGCATAGCCGGCTGTGTCTCCAAAGCGCTGGAGAAAGGTCATCCTGCATCTCTTATCATTCAGCTATAGCAGAAAAAGACTCATGTGACTCGTCTGTAATTTTTTTTCAACCGATCACAGTCATCTTGGGTGGTGCTAAGTGACGAGACTCTTGCAAAAAGAGCAACAGGCAGAAAGTGGAAATGCCGTCTGAAATAGGCGACCAATGGCAGGCTTATACCCACAGACTACATCAGCTGAGTCAGTCTAATGCCGCTGAGATGTGTTTAGGCATGGACTGAAACACAGCAGCTCATGCCTTATTTACCTTGACTTTGCCGCTGCAACATTCCCTTTCCTCTTCTTCCATCCTACTCCTGTCACCCTCTTTTTCCTCTGTCTCTCTGTGTTTGGAGGGAGGTGTCTTGTCTGCTGCATGACTTAGTATGCAGTCTGCGATCTTCTCTGAAGCCCAAATTTAGCATAAACCCTCCTGTTAAGCCAGGCGAAGGCATTCACAAGAGGGGTGTCAAAGAGAAATGTTAGAACACTCGGTGCAATGTGAAATGAGGTGTTTACGTCAGAGTGGAGGATGGTTGAAAACATGCTGACTATATTACAGCCCTTCTGAGACTCACTATGTGTGTGTGTAAGAGGTGTGTGAGGTAAATAAGTGTATGTGTGTGTCTGTTGTACCAGAACAGTTAGGATTTTTATTAGGACAACGTCCCAGATGACTTTAAGGACAACATTAAGGTCAAATGAGTACTTTAAAAATAAAGAACCCTATACTTTTGTGCTGGGATTTAGTGTTTTAACAAAAGTGTAATTTCAGCAAAACAATATGTTGTACATATGCACACCAAGTTATGTGTTAATATAACCAAAGAACACATTCAAACACAGCCTCTTTGTGAAGTCTGCTACATGAAATGTCTGCACAAGCCAGCCAGCCCTCTCTGACGTGCCCTGGTAAACCCCTGTCCCATTACCATGCATTATACATAGGCCTATCTCTTAAGTCCCAGATATTTAAAAGCTTCCCTTGAAACAGAAGAAGATACACTGGCGCCTTGTGACAGTGACGATTTAATCACATAGAAACATTTTGTTTCACATAATTGTATTAGAGTTAAGAGAATAAATTTCTAAATGTTATAATGTATGGACTTTTCAAGCAGCATTATCAAATCAGTTCCTGCATAAATCAGGCACAATCCTGTGCGACTAATTGTTTTTCAATAAAATGATCTTATTAATTAAATACAATTTGTTCTTCTCTTTGTCTTGCAGAAAGAATGGCTTTGCCTCAACTGTCAGACCCAAAGAGCCATGTCGGGCCAGCTGGGAGACATGCCACCTCCAGCTGTGGCCTCCCCAAAGAGGCAACCACCTGCTCCAGCCCCCTCCTCCACCCCTGCCCCAGCTCCTGTAGATAGCAAACCTGTAGTAGAAGCAGCAGCCCCAACCCAACCCGCTCCTGAAGCCAAGGTAGAGCCTGAAACCATCCCCACACCTGCATTAATTTCACCCGATCATGATGCCCCTCTTTCCGTTAGTGCCCCTCCTCCTGATTGCACCCCTCAGGTAACACCAGAGTCAGAAGAACAAAAACAGCCATCAGCAGCTGAACCCGTGTCTGAGCCTGTAATTCACCCTGAGCAAGAAGCTCCAATTTCAGAGAGCGTAGCTGAAAGTATTCCTGCAATTCCAGTAGATGAGCAGCAGCAGATAAGCTGTGAGAAAATAACAGAGGAACATCCTCACCCTGAGACCGAGCCATCTGATGCTGATCAACAAGCACAAAGTGCAAGCGTCAGTGAAATCCCAGCAGTTCAACAACAACAGAGTGGCTCTGAGAAAGCAACAGAGGACCTTAACGTCCCTCTGGAAAGCGACACACAAAATCTATTGACTAATACAGGTTTAGACAAGACAACAGTCCCCACTGAGGCAGAAACAGAGCCAAATCCCAAGATTACTCAGAGTGAGACTGCAGCTCCCCTGACAGATAATGAGAAAATAGAGCCCACTCCAGAAAAGCTTCCAGGGGTGGCAGCAAATTCATCAGAGCCACAGCCTGCCTCGATCCCAGAAGCAGATTTACAGGAAGTTCCTCCACAGCTTGATCCAAAGCCAGATTTCACAGCTACAAATGTAAAAGAGAAGACAATATCAGAGGTAGAACTTGGCAAGCCAATTGAGAAACCCCAGATAGATGAAGCCCAAGCTACTGCAGAAGGTCAAACTCCTACAGATACAGTAGAAACAGATACCGTAGAAACAGCTCCTATTGTGGATCAAACAGAAATCACAAACTCTGAGGCTGTCAGTGTAGCGCCCGATGTTAAGAATGAAGTTACTGCAGAAATAAAAGCAGACACAGAACCAGTAACAGAGAAGCCTATACTGACAGAAGATGCTCCCCCTCCTCAAGCTGAAGTGGTGCAAGATGTAGCCCCTGTAGCCCCTGTTGTCAACAGTGAGGTCCCTAAACCTGACGACACCCAGCAAGAATTAAAACCAGAGCCGGCAAAATGTGTAGAAACTGAAAGTTCTCCACAAGTGTCAGAAAACAAAGATTCTGTCTCAGCATCTGTTGAAGAGAGTAAAGCTAATATAGTGGAAAACAAATCCATAGAAAAAGAGGAGGGGCCTTCTGCACCCGACTCAGCAGATAAATCAACTCCAGATGCTGTAGTCGAGGATGAAAACAAAGCTCTGGAGAAAGAAATAGAAGAGAGGCCGGTTGAAAATAAAGTTTTAGAAAAAGTTGCTGCTGAGGAGGAAATAGCTAAGCAGAATATACCTGAGAGGGCTGATGTGGGAGCATCAGTGGAGATAAAAACAAAGGACACTGCTGAGGAAAAAAATGCTGAGGTGAAGGCTGTTGAAAAAGAGACAGTTGAGCAGAGGGCTATTGAGGAGGCAGGATTTGAGAATAAATCATCTAATGCCAAAGCCTTTGAAGAGGAGGGAGTTCTGAATAATGCAGCCGCAGAGAGGGCTATTGAGGTAAAGGCTGATGAAGGGAAAGCCTCTGAAGAAGAAGCACCTGAAAAGAAAACAGTTGAAAATGCAAATGATAAGAAACTTCTTGAGGAGGAGGTTAATAAAGCCGAATCAAGTCCCGAGCCCGTCTCTACTGATACAGCAAATAATTGTCCTGTAATAGAGAAAGAACAGTCAGAAACAGAAAGAGAGCTAGCCCCCACTGTTGCTAAAGAAATCCCAAAAGAAGAGATGCAAAAAGAGACAGAACCAGAATCAAAATGCGAGCTGTCACCTGCTGAGGGAAGCCTCGTTGAGACAGTATCATTATCAGAAAAATTAGAGGACAAAGAAAAGCCTATAGTCGAGGCAGAGAGTGAAGCCCAGAAAGAAGAAAAACACACACCTACAGACACAATTTTAAAGGCAGATGATACATCAGTAAATACAGTGGTCATATCTGAAGAAAAAGTCACTGACAAGGAGCCAGTGCAAAGTGTGGAGACAGTGTTATCCTCAGGTGTCATTAGTGAGACACAAGTCAGAGATAAAGCTTGCGAGGAGAGACTCATTCAGGATGAGAAAGAAACTAGTTCACAGGAGACAAACAGCACTGCTGAAAATCAACATGAAATAGAGGGAGAGACGTTAGCTCTGACAGGCAATGATGAAAAACAGCTTGAGAAAGTCTCAGAGCACAACGTGCTAATCAAAGAGGAGGGAGAAAAACCTTTAGCTGGCAACATCCAGGAACCTATTTCAGTATCAGAGACAAGCGCAGTGTGTGACAAAGATTGCACTGCGCAGATTGATGTAGGCAAGAACACGACATCAGAAAAGGATGAAGTATCAGAGGCAGCTTCTGAAAACAGAGGTGTGTCTGTATCAGTAGCTTCAGTCCCAGTAGCAGAACCTGAAATCCCAGCCTCTGTAGTTACAGAGCAGGACAAATGTGCAAAGGAGAACACAGACGTGGAGGAGTCAGAGGAGACTAAAGCTCAGTCTGTGGGAAAGCTGGGTGATCATGATGCAGTCACTGAGGTGACCATAGAATTTAGCACAAGTAGTGGTAGATTATACAATTATCTTCGCACTTTAAGTTACACTTTTATTTCTGCTCTATTTAAAAATGTATTTATGGTTATAAATGTTGTTATGGCAAATGGAAATGTTTGCTCTGCATCAAAAATCAATATCTTAACACAACAATACAAAGAAAAAATTTTTTATCACAGACTGAATGTATTACATTTTCAAACAGGGACGTTTTTTTTTTGCTGTCAGATGATCATGACGTTTTTATTTTTATAATAATCAATTTAACTTTTTCGTAACTTATTCATAAAATTCTAGAGAATATTATTTAATTTCTTTTTGTGAACATTGTACATATATAAAACACTAAAAAACTAAAAAATTCTAGTTCATATGTATTCATGTTTCATGTATTCATGTTTTATGGGAACATCTGAGAAGAACATTAATTATTTCTTTTTTAAACCAACAGATGAAAACAGTGGAGACTTTGAAAGAGCCTGGTGAAAAAGAAACAGCCAAGGATGTCAAGGAAGGCAGCCCCACCAGCCCATCAGACCTTGCAAAGCTGGAAAGCACAGTCCTTCCCATTCTTGAGGCCCAGGCAAGCACACAACCAAAAGATGAGGAGAAACTAACAGACACTCTGAAAACCAGACGCAAATTGGAGGTGCTTCCTCTCTCACCCGACTCACCGAGCTCAGAGGATGACAGAGAGCTTTCTGAGAAGAATGCCCAAGGTACCTTAAAGAAAAAGCTTCTTGTGCCCATGGATGTCAGAGCAGATTCTCTGGATGATAGCAGTGAAAGCTTTGGAAAGGAAAGCCCAATGTCGGGGGAGGATGAGGACTTTATTCGAAAACAGATAATGGAAATGAGTGAGAATGAGGATGCTTCCCCGTCTGATGAGGAAAATCAAATCCGACGAGCGATTAGAGAGGATGAGAAGAAACAAATGGAACAGAAGAAAAAGGATACTGTCGAGAGGAGCACATCAGGAAAAGCCAGGCGACTTACCAAGAAAAGCACTATAAGTCCAGATGATGAGGAAGATAAGCAAATCAGGGGCTCATTGGATCAACCTGATAAAGATAAAGAGCAGCCAAAAGAGGAAGTAAAAGAAGAGAAGCATGAGAGTGGGACTGCAGTCCGCAAATTCCAAACTATGGAGCTAAATACAACCAGCAGTCCTATACGTATACCTAATGATGATGGAGAGCCTGAAATGGAGAGTCTTACTGACTCTCCAGATGATCGGTCCAGAGGTGAGGGGTCATCCAGTCTACATGCGTCCAGCTTCACTCCTGGGACATCTCCAACATCCCTTTCATCACTAGATGAAGACAGTGACAGTAGTAGTCCCAGTAATATCCGTTCTGGTGAGGGTAAACAACAAAGGAAAGCCAAACACAGACAACCTGGTCAAATGCTGCCAACTATTGAAGACTCCTCTGAGGAGGAAGAGTTGAGGGAAGAAGAGGAGCTCCTCAAAGAGCAAGAAAAACAGAAGGGCTCAGGGAAAAAATCAAAGAAAGACAAAGAAGAGATTCGAGCCCAGAGGAGACGAGAACGTCCAAAGACACCTCCAAGCAATCTGTCTCCTATCGAGGATGCTTCACCAACAGAAGAACTGAGGCAAGAAGCTGAAATGGAGGAGATCAGACGATCATCCTGCTCTGATTTTTCCCCTAGTATTGAATCAGATCCTGAAGGGTTTGAAATCCACGCGGCAAAGATTGCAGCAGTTCAGAAAACATATCAACTGCCTATATCAGTATCTCTTCACTCCCCAACCGATGATCAAACAACTGATAAACAACAGAAAAAAGTTCTCAAATCTGCTGATGAGGCTTATGAGGAAATAATGCTGAGGGCTACATCTCCAACAAGTGACAAAATGGAGATTCAGCCAGGAAAAGAGTCAATTTATGGAGGTATGCTCATTGAAGATTATGCCTATGCATCTCTTATTGATGAATCAACGGCTGATCTGGGAGATTCAGATAAGATTACTGTTCCTGCCCAGCCCAGAAAACTGAGATCACCTGATGAGGTGTATGAAGACATGATTAAGAAGAGGAAAGAATTCATGCAGCTGGAGCAGGAATATCAAAATATGCAGCCAAAAAAGGAGAGCACTAACCCAGAAATTGTGTTGCAACCTGCTGAGAATACCTACTCCAAAAGCAGCACAGTAACAATAGGCAAAGACGGAAAGCCATTGCTGGATGCTGAATCTGCTTATGAAGAGCTAATGAAAAGACTGACTCCTGGAACAAGCCCAACGCAGCCAGAGCCAGAAGTGGAAGACACTGCATCTAGAAGGGCACTCCACCCCATCCCAGACTTAAAGGTGACACAGTGCTCTTCAGGAGAGTTATCCTCCGATGATGAGAGTATCACAAAAAAAGAAGAGGAGAAAACTGCGGAATCAGAAACAAAAACAGCGGCACAAAGTGAGCCTGTGACAGTCTCATCTGAGTCTCCCTCATCCATATCAGATGCACAACCACACACCACAATCATAGCATCCCAGGTTGATGTTGTTGACTTATCCAGTGCGCTCCCAAAAACATCAGCGCATGTGGTTGCCACGGTGTCACCCTTGCCCACAGTCCCTCAGTACACACCTAGTATTTCCAGTGTGGTGTCAACTGCCCCGCCAGTACCCCCTAAGCCAAGCGTCATGCGTAGGGCTAATTCTCAGGAAAAAGCAGAAGAACCTGTTGCACAACCACTGCCTCCTCCCACCCCTCCAAAACCTACTGTTTTTCCCAGGAAAGCTCCAGTTCCACTTCCACCTCAGGCTTCAGCAGCTCCAGTTAGGCCAGAGACAGTTGCTATGACTGCAGGCCAAGGACCACCAACAAGACAAGCAGTTACACAAATGTACAAACCTCATGTTCCCCCTCCTGTTCCTCCAAAGCCATCAATTCCTGCTGGGATGGGTGATAGCCGACCAGGACATGGTATCAAACCACCAATCGCACCAAAGCCTGGTTCACAGCCCCCCTCACCTGCTCATGCCCCACATCCACCAAGACCAACTGCACTTCCCACTGGTCCTGCTGACATAGCCATGAATCTGAGCCCGTCTTCTGAGAGCAAGTCGTCCCAACCCTCACCAAAGTCTCCTTCTTCACCGAGATTTGCCAGCAATCTTCGTGACACATATGTGGTTATCACACTGCCATCTCAACCCAGCTCTCCAGTGGATAGTGTCACAACTCAAGCCCCCTCGAGCCCTGGCCCAGCATCTCCTTCACGCCAAGCTCAGCCCCAAAGTTATCACCAGTCACAGCCTCAGCCTCAATCATATTCACAACAGCATTCACAACAGCATCCACAACCAACCCCTCATCAGACAACCAGGGTGCCTCTGGCATACACTCGTGTCACAGAATCTATTGAAAGTCAAGAAATTTGTGGCCCAGAAAAACATGTATCTAGTTCTTGTCACATTATTGAGGCTATATCTGCCTCAGCACAGCCACCTCTGGTTATGCCTAATCTCATCTCTCAAGTGGTCACTACAGAAGTCCAAAGGACCATGGTCTCTGTTGTTCATGAAAGAACTCCACCACCAGTGCCAGCTCCTAGGGCAAATGGTGTCCCAATCTCGATGGAGAAACCTAAGCCCCAATTGCCAGCACAAAACGGACAGGCTTTCCAACCCTCTGAGGTGGTAGATCTTAGGACTGTGAAGGTAGACACAGAATCAGGCATGAAAGGAGTGGATCTATCTGCTGGCCCCGACTCAAGACGCCAGTCCTTTGCAACTGACGTTAGTCGTCAGAACAGTGCAGTTCAGTCACCTGTGGTAAACCTAAGTACTGAATCATCAACTGTCTCTATAGTGACTGATAGCATCACCATTGTGACCTGTGCTGCCACAATCCAGCAAAGTGACAATATAGACATCTCTCAAGCATCTTCGGTGCCCCTTCAGCTAACAAAAAACAAAGCATTTGAGCCTGTATCTCAGATCATCTATCGGCCAATTGATTCTCAGCCCTCTACTAATGCTGGTGCAGAGATTCCTATTAACCTCTCAGTTGGATCAAGCACAGGTGGAGGAACATTCCAGACCGCTCCTGTCACTATTGCACCCACTTCTATTGCAAATTGTGTTGCTAATGGATTAACGACAGGAACAGCAACAGTGGCAGGAGCTGTTGACCTCAGCACAACGAAAACATACAACACTGTGGTATCAATGGATGCTGCTTCTGCCGAAGTGGCCACGGCTGTAATCACAGATGATGATGGCAAACCAGTAGACCTGACTGCAGGAAAAAGAGCTGTATGCTGCGATGTTGTGTACAAGCTCCCATTTGCAGGAGTCTGCACTACTGAGCAACCTACCACACCTCTACCCGAGGACCGATTTGGATACCGTGATGACCATTACCAGTATGACCGATCACCTTATGGCATGAGAGGGTTTGGTGGTATTAAACCATCAATGTCGGACACTAATCTTGCAGAAGCTGGCCTTTTCTTGTACAAGAGTAAGAACAGCTATAATTTCAGTGGCACTACAGAGGGTGCAGTAGATCTTACCTCTGCAAAGATTTCTGATGCAGGTCAGTGCAGCGACATTGCAGACCTGTCCCTTAAATGTCACTTTGAACTTCTTCCACTCATTCATGGCTAACATGGAAAATTTTTGGTTTGATTTTGCTTTTCTTTTTGTTTTGCATGGACACTTCATTTTTTTTTTATTCGTCGTTATATTTTTGCATGTGCCTGCATGCTATTACTGTACACCATGTTTATGCTGTTGCACTTCTCAATATTGGAGAGTTTTTTTTTCCTTTTCCATAGTTTTTTTCATACTACGTTTAAGGCATGGCTTGCTTCCAAATTAAATAAGCCTGCATTTTATGGACTCAACTAATATTTTATGACTTTTGACAGGTGAAGCTGTTGACTACTCCAAGAAAGGGGCTTACACAGGGATGACAATTCCTCCCTATTCCCAAGCCAGAGGAGTCACAAGTGCTGCTGGTACTCTCTTTGGTACAAGCAGTGTTTTGAGGTCGTCAAATGGTGTGGTCTATTCCTCTGTTGCAGCACCAATACCATCTACGTATGCCATTACCACCCAACCAGGATCCATCTTTAGTACATCATACAACACCCTGTCAGGTATGCATACCAGCGATACCATGCCATCTCTGTCCAACCTCCAGAACTTGCCACTTACACGATCCCATAGTTTCCTGTCCACCCTCTCCACTCCTGTTACTGAAGAGCAAGGTGATGCCCCACTCAATCTGGAGATCTCTAGAGGGGATACCACTACTGCTGCCCATGCTGTCTCTAAAGTGACAACCTCTTTATCCCTTGACACCTATACTGATGCATCCCTGGAGGCCATAGCTGCTTCACTTGAAGCTCTGTCTTCACCCATGGTTCCTGGGGATGACCAGTATCAGGCAGAGAGAGAGAGGTTAGAGATGGAGAAACTCAAGCAGCAGCGTTTGGCTGAGGAGTTAGAGTGGGAGCGCCATGAAATACAGCGATTCCGTGAGCAGGAACAGCTCCTAGTACAAAAGGAACTGGAGGAGCTACAGGCCATGAAGCAACAAATCCTGACCCAACAAGAAGAGGAGAGACAGGCTCACCTTATGATGCAAAAAGAAACTTATGCCCAGCAACAGCAGCAGCTTGAGCAGATTCAGAGACTCCAAGAGCAACTGCGCCTTCAACTGGAAGAGCAAAAGTTTCGTCAGATGTATCCAGGTGGGGACATGCCAGGACATGGGGTGCAGGAGGCAATTGTCTTGGGACCTGATGGCACAGTGCTGGCTCGAAAGATCACAGATAGTGGATGTCAGACGGATGAAGAGGATGAAACAGTCAGCAAAGCATATACGGCGGGGAGAAAAAAGAGAAATGCAAAAAAGAGTGTCGACAGTTGTGTGCAGACTGATGATGAGGATCAAGATGAATGGGAGGCTAAGACCAGAAGCCGACAAAGCCGGCCACGCACTGCCAGAGGTGATAGGGGTGGGCAGTCAGAGATGTCTCTTCAAGCCCACACTGAAATTTCAATACAGACAGATACAGATGGAAACATTAGAATGGACACAAGGATGGAGCTGTCTGACTCTGAGAGGACCTCACCAAAGAAACGACCTAACCCCTTAGAAATAGGCCAGTCTCCTAACCTCAAAGTTGATTCCTCTACACTTCAAGCCCCTCCTAAATCTCCTAAAGTGCTCTATTCCCCAATATCTCCCTGTATATCCCCTAGCAAATCCCTTGAGTTTGTATCCTATGATAAATCACTGGGGGATACAAGCCCACAAAAGCTTAGAGGAAGTGAGGATCCATCAAAAGCCTCCCCAGGAAGTCCCAGGGGACCAAAAGCCATGCAGAGATCCATGTCTGACCCTAAGCCGATGAGTCCAACAGGAGAAGAAAGGGCAGCTTCTGGAACCCAGTATGGTGATGGCTATACTGTGAGTACTGAAAGTATGAGTTTAATGTGGTTAAAAATAAAAAAAAACATAG
>JAPZDV010000015.1:12164449-12189415 GCA_029814665.1 Acanthurus lineatus
AAACATAGTTACTGACAAAACACGTGTTTGTTCATATTAACTGTAAGAAGGTGAGGATGTTGTTTGTGCATAAACTTTTCTTTTAGTCTTTTGGTCAATAATGTGCAAATTTTAGAGTGACATACAACTTTCAATTTCTTGATAAAATATCGTGGTAATAGCTCCACTGATTAAAGTTTTTTAAGCCTTGATTTACTGTGGCACTTAGCTTTAATATTATTCTTCTCTAGCTGGTCATATAAATTAATGTGATCCACTCGTAAATTCAGAATTTAATAGTTTCTCTCTCCAAAGACTAAATACATTTCCTTTGCAAACAAGGGACAAAAGAATAACCACAAAGGATAAAAGCAGTTTTTCTAAATAATATCTGTGAATTAATACAGAGCAAGAACCACCGCTACATGTAAAAATAACTGTAAATCGTGTTTCTTGCAACACAAACAAAATCACCTTCTTGTCATGTCATTCTCATGTGGTGCAAGTGACATGATGGCTCAGTAGTTGGCACTTCTGCCCCACAGCAAGAGTTTGCATGTTTTCTTCATGTTAGCATGAGAAAGCTTGCACTCATTACTGTATGATGTGCATGTTAGGTACTGAGAAAAATTCTGCCTTTTTGCTTAATACTCCTTAACAGATAGATAGGTCAAATGCAGAGGAAGACTTCTGCAAGCCACAATTTGATGACTGAATAGAATGTAGATGTAATAGAAAACTTTCTTTGTGTAGTAATATAATATTTCACTGAGCCTCCACACAAGCAAATCTAGTTATACAGATATACACCACTCACTGAATTTTATGTTATACAGGTCTGCTGTTTTTATCTTGCACAGCGATGTGCCAGTGTAACCCAAGCGTAGCCCAAGGGATGTCAGCCTACCTGTTCTCATATGCTGACGATAGCAACATTAGCAGAGTTACTCAGTGCAGACTTGAAAGTTTAAGATCTGCTTTATTCAGTAACAAGAAGTACACTGCATTTCTATTGGACATACTGCATTTTGTTTTAATTAAAAACAGTCAAAACTGTGCAAAGCTCTAATTTAACTTTAATGGAGAAGTACATATGAAAACATGCATACAAGGAAATTAAAGAAACAACCGAATAGGTTATGTGCACACCCACTTAAGCATTCTGTGTTTTTTCTGGCCTTCAGGGTATGAAAGTCAGTTTTCTGCCTGAGCAATTCACTCTTGAGAATCTCATACATACATAAAAGGATGAGAAATAAGCTGAGCTTGCATTAAAATATTGAGCTTCCAGAGATCTATAGAGGTTCAGTGTGAATAAATTACTTTTTTTTTGAGACTAAGCTTACAGTAGGAGTGTACAGTTTATTGAGTGAAGAATAACATTTATGGGCAGAATACGTATCTTATTGACACACTAAAAGTGATCAATAAATTGTGTTTTCTAACAACCATTCATACATTTAAAGTCCCTTAAGTACAATACATGTCTTAATTTATCGTCATTACTTTGTATTAACACTATGGACTGACTAGAATTGTTTCCTGCTTCAGTTTTCAACCTCTAGTCAACAGAAAGCATGCAAAATTGAAATTTTTTAAAGTTAACATTTTCTGATTAATATGGTTTACATAAAGTCATAACCATGTTTCATTTTCATACAGGGAAAAGGCTCAGGTGGCACACCAACAGGCACTCAAAAGAAGGTAAAGAGGACTCTCCCAAACCCACCATCAGAGGATGAGTCAACTACAAGTGGCCAAACAGCATACAGCACTGGTTCTGCCCGCCGAAGAATGTGCCGCAATTCCAACATGGCACGTGCCAAGATCTTGCAAGACATTGATCGTGAGCTAGATCTGGTGGAGCGTGAGTCTTCTAAGCTTCGCAAAAGACAAGCAGAGCTAGATGAGGAGGAGAAAGAGATTGATGCCAAGCTAAGGTACTTGGAGATGGGCATTAATCGTAGAAAAGATGTGCTATTAAAGGAGAGGGAGAAGAGGGAGAGGGCCTACTTACAGAGCGTTGCTGAGGACAGAGACTACATGTCAGACAGTGAGGTCAGTAACATCCGAGAGACTAGAGGTGGACGTGGAAGTGTTGAAGATGAGGAGATTGAAGGTCATGGTCTTGAACGTCCCAGGACAGCTCCCCAGTCAGAACTAGATGACTTTGTCCCACCTCAGACTAAGCATGAGTATGGGAAATACTCCCAGTACCAATACCCTCAAAGCCAATACCAGCAGTCTCTTTACCAGACACCCCAGTCCTACCAGTCTCATTCGATCTACTCCTCTGTCCCCTCGCTGACTAGTTCCCAGCAGCAGAGCTACCACCAGATGCTTCTGCTGCAGCAAAAAGCTGCCAGACAAGCTGCACTCCTCTCAGAGCTGGATGCAACTAAATATGATGTCATTAGCCGCCAGCCTGATCCCTCATCATCACCTTACCTTGGAGTCAAGTATGATAAATATGGCAACCACCTTGACCTCAGAGCCTTGGAGGTGGGAAGTATGGCACGCAGTCCTATATCAGCTGTCTCTGACTCCTATTATACGGATGTAGATCACCATACACCTCGGAGTTACATGTTGCTGGAAGATGCTGCAGAACTGGCCAAGGGCTCTACAAGTCTGTCTTCATCTTATAGCCTGGCTGAGAGGGAGCTAGCTAAAGCAGAGAAGCTGCTGCGTAGGAGTGCTGCAGATCTTGGGTCCACTGACTATCTGGGATCCACCTCTAGGCTCCATACGTTTGGAAAGACCCCAGATGAAGAGGATACAATGGAGGAACCTTACGAACTGAAACTCCTGAAACAGCAACTCAAGCAAGAGTTTAGAAGAAGTACTGGTGGAACAGAGAGCTTAGAACAGCTGACAGGTCTCTCCCAGCACTACTACACCCCGAGCTCTAGCATCTCTAGTTACTCCCAAAGACACTATCCAAAGTCAGATAAGTACAGCATCAGTCGACTTACTTTAGAGAAGCAGGCAGCTAAACAACTCCCAGCATCCATGTTGTACCAAAAACACAAGACTCCATTGTTAGATCCTAAGATCTCCTCCAAGTATTCCTCCATTACAGACAGCAGAGGTTTGGAGACGGACTATACCAGCTATCTTGGGTCCACCAGTGCAACCCCCAGAACCAGCCGCCTCTCACAAGATGAGATTACCTTTGGCCTTCGTAAGAATATTGCAGAGCAGCAAAAGTACCTTGGGTCAACCTTGGGTGCAAACTTGGCTGGGTCACTTAACTTAGGCCAGAGCTTAGGTTTGGACTCCGCCTATCCCAGTGGTAGTCGATCAAGACCCTCGTCCAGGCCCACATCTTGCTATGGCCTTGACTTGTCAATCAAAAGAGACCCTTCCAGCTCCTCACTGAGGCTTAAAGGAGACGGTGAATCATCTGGAGATGGACCAAGCTATCAAACACCATCTGGTCGCACCAAACCCACTAGCCTGCCCATTGTGCAAAGTGGGCGTGGTCGAATACCCATAGTGGCCCAGAACTCAGAGGAGGAGAGTCCATTAAGCCCTGTGGGGCAGCCTATGGGCATGGCCCGTGCATCAGCAGGACCTCTGCCGCCCATCTCGGCTGATTCAAGGGACCAGTTTGGTTCCTGCCTGTCCTTGCAGGACTCCCAGCAGCAGCAGCATATCAGAGAAGAGCCAACCAGGGGTAGGGGTTATGTGCTGCTGGATGACCTTCAGGGCACCATGTCAGATAGTGAAGGTAAAAAACAGACTTGTCACATTGTCACACTTTCACCACTTGATGTTTCATTCTTGAGGGTGTTTGGTTATTGTTTGTCTTGCTTGCATTTAGTATTATTGTGTAAAACTTTTAGCTTATGTGTATTTATTGAATGTCTGCATGTTTCTGTCTTTCATGTGTTTATGTTTAACGTTAACTTTGGTGACTGTATTTTCTTTTTGTTTCTGTTGTCAGTACATCGATCAATCAGTTGATATCTGGTGTGCATGCATGCCTTAGTACATTCTGTTGAATGTCTAATAGAGAGGGCTTGACTGTATCTTTATGCATGCACCTTGTTTCTGTATTCCAGATATTATGTAACTTTTTTTCCCATGTTAGGCCAGTGCTTGACACCATGCCGTCTAACACTCTGTTACAGATAGATTGTGTGGGAGGTTTCCCTCCTCAAATAGCATTTGTTCACTTATTTAGAGCATGCTGTCATTTTGAACTGCTTCAAGTCTCAAAGATTTCATAGTCTTTGAACTCCTGCTTGTAAATCTTTCAAGGCTTGATTCACAATAACAGAATCCCTGTCAGGAAACTTTTTTCCACCACAAATGATACGCTGAAAAAGTGCCTGTCCCACCTGCAAATTTACAGAATTGTTAAAAAATTTGTCAAATAAATCAGCTTCTCTGCAATTCCCCCTCAAAATGACTATATTCTAATAATTTTATATTTACATGAATCATATTTTTGAATGCCACAGTAGTTGATGTATAATGTGGATGGTGTGGATAACAAAGATAACAGTTATTTATTTTTCAATCATATTAAGTATATATTAATTAGTAAATTGGTACACAAAACTGTAGGAAAAATCCAAATATTACCTCATTATGATAAAGTTCCTAGAAAAATAGTACTTTAAAGCAGGATAATGTTTAAAGGAAACTTGATTGTGTTTTGAAATGCATGATCTTTGGTTGCAACACTTGAACGTGTGTAATAAATATATCTCTTTACTTTGCATGTCCTGTCATGAATACTTGCTTGCATGTGTTGTGATTTAACAGTGATGTCACATTGCATGAAATACTTTTATGTTTTTTCGTATTTATACACAGTTTCTCTGTAACACACATCCTAAAAGTATTACGAGGAATCACTTTAATCAACATGAACACATTGTACAATATGAACCATTATGTTTGGGGTTTTGGTTACAAAGCTGAAAGGACTGAATCCAACCAGTAATGCAAGAATATTACTAAAAATCTGGGAATTAACATCTGAGAGAACATTTATTTTCTTTACAGTGTTTTCTAAACTGTTATCACTGAGATGACCCAGTATTTTAAAATGTACTAGTGTCATACTCCAACAGGAAAGAAAAAAAAATTTTCAAGCAAGAACAAAAGCTAAATCTCAGCTTGCCGCAGTCTCCTTTATTTATGACTTTTAGATATGTTATGCTTGTTAGGAGCCATCAATTCAGTGTCTCCAATATGTAGTCAGTACATTTTCCAGACACTACAACAAGCATTTTACACCAATAATGTGTGTGTTCTTTGGAGGGTTAAATAAATGCAACACTAACCTTGTTAGTTTACAAGCTTAGGACAGTGTTTTTAGAGAAATAATGCAAAATATGATGTAACAGTTATTATGAAGGGTATAGCAGAGTAGAGAATATGGGCAAATGTGGGTTTTGGTGAGTGTAAATTCTAACAGAGGTACCATTGTTTATCTTCTTCTTATCTTTAAACATTTACTGAACCTCAGCTCTAAGTTGTCTTGAATGCAGCAATAAGTACTTGTTAATAAAAACCATATTAATCCCATTATTTCGCAATGTAAACCCATTTGCCTTGATTCCAGCCCTAAGTGATTCCCTGATGGCTTTGAACAGAGACGATGCAACCAATGGTAGAGTATTAAGTTCAGTTCTCTAGTTATCCATTAGTTAACATATTAACCTGCACCACAATTCAAATGCACATCACCATGAAATAATAATGAAATGTTGGGAAGGTTTAAGACACTCAGTAAATGAGAAATAAATCTTCTTTAATTTGCAATTGCTAAAACAAATTTCAATGTTTTTGGATTGCAAAGATCTCATATGATGAGACATACACACTGTACTGTATGTTTAGGAAGAAACTTTCCTAACAGTTAGAGTAAGAGAGTATGTACCCAACATTTTACATTAACTGAAAATTGCCACATTCCTGATTTAGATAACGCTACTAAACATCATTTACTAATACTGTGTTTATTCACTCTCAAACTGATTATTTTTGCTTATTTTATAATAACTATGAAAAATATTCCATGGCATCATGTCCTCTTTTCACATTAAAGTCACATTATTAATCCAAACATTGCCAACCCTTTATTTACCCTCATATTTCTATCCCAAGCACAAATTACACCAGACTTTTCATGAATAGAGTCTTACTAAATGACAATTAATCATAGTTATGTGAACTGAAGAAAACCTGTCCTGTGTAGCAGGATGACAAAGTGCAGGTGCTCAGATTGATTCTGAAACGGTGCTTGTTTTTATCCCTGAAGCTTACCACCTTAGACGAGAAGAGACAGACTGGTTTGACAAACCTAGAGACGGACGGTCGGAAAACGGACAAGAGAAGAGACAGGTGAAGCAGGAAAATAAACCACCCAAACATACAGCACACGCAGACACTGCAGTAAAGTCCAAGTGATAATAAAATGCATGCACCCACACTCAGTTGCGAGGCACTTTAACGCTGCATATTCTATATATGTATGTCCATGTTGCAAAGAATCCATACTGAACTGTTTCCCATTTACCCCTGTACATACATGACATCTCACCATTGTGTATGGGTCACAGGGAAAAGGCCCATACTACCCCTTCCCTCACCTCAGGGTCAAACTGCAGAGGGATCCCAAAGACCGCAGTGTCTCAGGTAAAGTACCACAGTTTCCTGTTTTTCACTCAATAGCAACAGCATGCTAAGAGGACGGATCATATGCATTCAGAGAGGCATGTATGACAAGCTAATGTATTATCGACTGTGATGCATGCATTAGATCTTATTGACCCCATTGCTTACTGACTGCATCAAATATGCACTGCATGCAGCGTAGACATTCTTTCCTTTTACTGAGTGTGAACGATCACAAAATGGATCCAAAATCATTTAAAAAGGGAAAAAAAGACAGTAAAAATGTACGTTTATCTCAGGATCTTAACATCTCATTAGGTTTACAGAGCATGACTAGGATGCTCCATGCATTCTATTTACTTGGTATTCTTGCCAGATCTCAAGAAACTGGCAAGTCACTTCCCTTGTCTTTACGTTCCATCACACCATTCCTCCAGGCTCAAAGCAGGCAGACATTTCATTTCCTGGCTTCCCTTTTGATTTGGCTCTCCTCCACGCTCATCAGTCATTGCCATGCTCAAAATGGCGTATCCCTCGCACTCAGGATTATCTTACGCAATTAACAAACAGCCCACAAAGGATGCATTTTGTTTATAAGGACCCTGTGCAGAGCTGAGTCATTTTGCCTCAGTCTTTTTGTTCTGGCTTCCATGGTTAAGTGTTTAATACTGTAAAATGAGAGAAGTTCTGCTTCTGTGAAGGTGAAGGCCTCTGTGTGAAATGTCTAAGCTGTTTTCCAAAAGCAGAGAGCAGTATTCACAAAAGCAATGAAGCTGCAAACTTTTACGCAACCTGAGTTTAAGATGTAATTTAATACTTTCTTTTATACCCCGAGTTCCTACATAGTTAATATTTAACCAACAGAAAAACATACTGTCTACAATCAAAATGTGTTTTAAAGGAAACAACCTATATTAAGATATTTGCAGACTGAAGAAATAGTGGTTAAATTAATCGTTTTTGTTCCAGTGTGTCTGTTTACTTCAAAAATGAACAGTATTTTGTAATCAATAATGAATGTATTAATTCAGTCTATTTCATTAAGTGATTTAAGTAGCTTAACAAAACTAAATCACCAAAGTGAAAGCTGAGATGACAATGTTGCTACTCAGCTAAGCCAGTTATGTGTCCACAATTTTCATTATTTTGTCTGTATTTATAAGTCTGCATGTGTGTGTGCACATTACAGAGAAGCAGAATCTAAATGCCACTGAAACTAAAGACTAATTAAAAATGCTGCTCACCACCGCTCTTTGCTATTTTTTTCTAAACAGGAAATGGTCTGGGCATCCGTGTAGTTGGAGGGAAAGAAGTCCCTGGCTGTAATGGAGACATTGGAGCCTACGTTGCCAAAGTTCTTCCTGGTGGAGCTGCAGAACAAACAGGAAAGATTCTTGAAGGTGAGCTCTCTTACCAATTGAGATTAGTTTCGTAAAAGTGTAGGCGTTCAGAACACAAATTAGAAAGATTATTCTAACAATAATGTATTTTTTTTGTTCTAAAATTTCTCAAGGGAAGCTCATTGTGTTCCTCAGTAATGGCTGGTTGAACTCCATTATAATGAATTATTCAGTTAACTCCAAACAAGCTGAATGGAAACTGATGATTAGGTTTGGTACATTCTTTTACTTTCTTGTTGGTTAACCTGCCAATGACTCAAAAAAATAAGAAGAACACATGACAGGATTCACAAAAAAGCCTCTCTGCTGTAACACTTCTCTGCACCAGATTTACATTTTGAAGTAGTTTAGAAGTCACCCAAAAATTATTGCAAACCAACACAAACTTATCAAAAAATACCTCTTTAAAATGTGTCAGTATGATAAAAACTACTCAAAATGACAGAAAACATCTCTGGGAACATATAATTTGATGTTTGCTTTAATTAGTTTTAGTTTAGCTCATGTAACTTGCTAACATTGAGCGGGCGGGATTTATGAACTATATTGTAACCAGCCACCAGGGGGCAATCAAGATGTTTTGAGAAGCTATTATACCGTCCATCTGTATACACAGTCATGTTGTTACACCTCACTGACACCACCTCAGGATAAATTGCTGCGTGGTAGATTAACAGGAACACATTTCATTGCTATTGATTTCACATGGAGGAGTCTGGGAACAGTTAACCCTCTCAACCCCCCCCCAAGTCCATCCGTCTCCTCATAGTCCCCTTTAATCTCTGTGATGAGCTACATTGAGGGTGTCTGACAATTGGTAAAGCTGAGGCCAGAGCCCTTTCAAAGCTGCCACACTGGTGATCAATGGATGATGAGATAGGGAGAGAGAAATACTGCCTGGTGTGGACCTGTGTGGTGTACTGTCCATCTGTCTGCGCTGTGTGGATGTGTGTGGGTGTGTGTGTGAGTGTGTGTGTGTGTGTGTGTTTGAGCGTGGGCAATTCTTTTCGTACCTTCTGTTCTTGTGTCTCTTTCCATTTCCTTTTACACTGCTGTCTCCTGTGATTGTTCTCTCTCCACTTTTGTTCTAAAAAAGATTGATTAAGGTTGGTTGCTTATTGAAAATATACAAATGAAACATACAACTGAGGACAATATCAGTAAATTGGTGCTCAAAGTGACTTACAGATCTTTTCCTGAACTGAAAAAACAAGCTATGACTACTAGTTTAGGTACTAGATCCCCTGTGTAAGTTAAAAACAAAATAAATACATAATGTATTTCAAAGCTTGAGAAATATAAATGTAAATAACATCATGCTAACATTTGCTAATTAGCACTACACACAAAAAACAGCTAAGACTGAAAGAAATTAAATTATCCTCTGTATAATAACAACATATCTGGAATATATGTATAACAAGATATCTGGAATTTCTTTATTAGCATACATTTTACATACTGTTTTATACTTTTCAAATGTAATGTTCTTATGTTATTTGCTTCCTACAGATAAACTCATACCTCACAGGAACATGCTAACTCGCTATACCACTTTGCTATCCACTCCTGTAATCTTTCTCTCTGTCAACAAAGGCTTTCGATCTTTCTAGTCTCATGCATTATTACTCACTGCTCAGAGAAAAGTCAATGATATAGGCTGTTGATCATTGCTTCAGTCCAAAGAGTCATGATGCATCTGCGGTGCTGTTTGCTGCGAAAACAACTCAACCACGATAACACCCATAACCCTGTCATCAACACCGAGCAGAACGGCTGCAGAGTAGTTTGGTTCTGCTGGTGGGAACACGGCGTCTCGCCCTCTGTAGTGTGAATATGGGGAAATGTTGTCAGATTCAACAGGCGTGGAGGTTTAGTGTCACAGAGAGACAGAAAAAGAGTGTGTGTGTATGTGTGTGTGTGTGTGAATACATGCCTGCTTGTCTGATGATGACTGAAAAATTCAAGTTTCAAACTGCAACAAACATGGAAGGCACAGAGTGTGAACAATTTGATAATAGCAGGGTGAAACTACAGCCGCTTCCCTGTCACCCACACATGCAGCTCGAGAGTATCGTCGCAAACAGAAGACCCTCCTGATGCGCTGCTTCAAACTGTGTAAGTCCTGCCAGCAGGGCGGGGTGTGTGTCTGAGGATGCAGTGGGTTTGCTGTGCTGTGTGGATTCATACGAGCCATAACTGCTGCATAAATATAAATCAATGGCGTGTTACTTCTACGAGACATTTGTCGTCACTGGACTTGATTGGATTTCGTATCTCTTTCCAGGTCGTAATGCATCATGTTTGAAATATTGTCCTGCAAATTCTGGTTTTTATAGCTGAAATAACATGAGGCCATTTTCATGTTCATTTTAACCAGATTTCTGTGCTCCAGCACTCTGCAAGCAGCTTTGTCACACAGCTGCTGTTTGGTCTGTCACCAGCGTTTATCTCTGCAGTTCTGGCTTGCACTCTCATGTCTTTTGAGCACAAGAATCAAAGCTTGTTTGCTCTTAAAAGATAACTCTCTGTGAACCTGCCATTAAAGGATGGATGTTAGACCATGAACTGGCCTCTTGTTTAGGTCAACATAAATTTAGTTTTAGAATATAATGGTCTCTTTAAAGAACAGATCACTTCAAGGCTGTAATGTGGTTTGGGTTTGAGTTGAACTGTCTCTATTATATATTTGAAAAATAATAGAATCCACATACATTCTTTAATGGCCTTTTTTGTGGGACTTTGTACAGGAATGCAAGTCCTGGAGTGGAATGGAGTCCTTCTGACGGGGAAAACCTATGAAGAGGTGCAGGGGCTCGTCGGACAGCCGTGTAATGAAGCAGAAGTGTGTGTCAGACTGTGAGTATGACCTTTGTCACTTTCTATCTTTCTCTCCTACGTTCTATTGTTAGCAAGCCATGTTCCTATTTTTTTTAAAAAAATCCCTCCTAAGGCTTGAAAAATCACTCTGAATTTATCTTTGATTCCTCATCCTATTAATCCAATCATTGCTCTCTCTACATTTCCTTCCACCTTTACTCCTCTTTATTTCATTGCAGTGATTTTAAAGAGCTTGATTTTCCCTTAAATAACTCTTTAATTTGATTTCTCATTTTAATATTTTAAAAATAAGTCATGATTTGTGGCTTTGCTATCCTTGAGTTTGTCATCAGTCCTGTTTTCTTCATGTTTATGATGTTCTTTTACTTATTTTGTCTTATTTTCTCCCTTTTACTTAAGTTTTAATGATCAGAATTAACCAACACATTATTTTTTATGTGTCTTTCAGTGATCTCAACATGCTGGCTGAGTCTGAAGGGTCCGACCACCTGGATTTTCAGGAGCACAGCAAAAGTGAGCTGAAGCATTTCGGTAACTGGAAGGCCAATATATAATTACCACTTCTTCACTTTTTCCTCTACATCATCCCTTGCTTTCTCACTATTTCCAAATTAACTTGTCTCTTACAATTTTTAGACTCCTCTTGTGTGGCTTTCATCTACAATTCTCTCTTTTCTCCGGTTCAGTCATGCATTCCTCTCTCTGTTTGTATTGCACTGGGAACATTAAACTGTTCTCAGAAGAGCTACCACTCTTAAGCCTTGATATCCAACTTGAAGTTGAATGTTCTTGATTTCTGTTGCCCTCCTCCTTTTCAGGGGAATGTAGTATAGAAATAAAAAAAAGCAGACAGGTGCTTGTTTGTTTAAATCTGTTCTCTTTCGTCTGTTTTTACTAACACACTGTCTTCCCATGTGTTCATGCATTTGTCCGCATGCAGTTTATGTTGATGCTACTTAACACTTGATGCCCTTGTGTGTTTGGTGGGACCCCTCTAGGTGACAGACCTCCCAGGTCTCCAGGCGTTGACCCCAAGCAGCTGGCGGCTGAGCTGCAAAAAGTGTCCCAGCAGCAGGCCCCCACCTCAGCCTCGTCCTCCAGCCTGCCCGCCACCACGTCAGCGACCTCCAGCCCCGGTCAGCCAGGATCCCCCTCCGTCAGCAAGAAACGCCACAGCAGCAAGGCGAGTCCAGAGGATTGTTCGTTATGACCTGCTGAGAATTAGATTAAGCTTCATTAGATAAAGGATTCACAGTGTTGGTCACAAATTACAGTTCATCCCACAACACTGATCTGCTGGAAAAATAGCTTTCTGCTTCTTTACAGATCAGCTGTTTCTCTTTTTGTTTCATTAACTCACATAATTGTCATCAGCTTCCCTGGGAGCACTGACAACATTACCAATCCTAGATATATTTTTTTTATCTTTTTATAGTTTGTCTTCCAGTTTGAAAATAAAAATTGTGGAACATATCAAAAAAAGCTTCCACAAAGGTAGATTTTCTTCAAGTTATAGATCTAAATTTTCAACTTTTTACCTCATTTGATATGAATATTTAAACAGATGCATCAGTCTCACAACTTCAGCTTGTAGATTAGCCTCAAGCACCACACAAAGCGGTGAGAACAGTACATACTGTATGAACACCCACCAGTAAACACGATGTGTCCACCTACAGATTTGTTGCCAGTATCTAAGCACGTTGCTTTTATCTCCTACAGACTGCAGAAGGAACGAAGACCCAGTCCCACCCCATCTCTGGAGAGATTCAGGTCTGTGAAAAATACAAGAATAAATGCTCATATTTGTTCTCTGTTAGTTTTATTGTCTTTTAATATTTCAAAAGCATTGAATTAAACAAAAACACGAAAATGCAAAGGGAATCCTGTACTTTATGTGATTTTACATACTTTTTTTACATGGTCTTTGTCCCCATAATGCATTTATATCCATTTTAATTGAATATGCTTCTTTTTGCAGCTTCAAATCCACTACGACAAGCAGCTTGGCAACTTGATCGTTCACGTCCTGCAGGCCAGAAACCTTGTCCCGCGGGACAACAACGGCTACTCGGACCCATTTGTAAAAGTTTATCTCCTACCAGGGAGAGGGTGAGTCAAGGTTGTGGAAACTGCAAGGACATTTTAAGAAGTTCAGAACAGGAGCAGGAAGATCAGTGAAGGATAAATGATAAAAGACAAGAAAGATGTTGCAGCTGTTGGATTTTTTTTAGAGAGAAGTCTTCAAGGTGTGTGTATTATTATAGTTTTCTGTCTTTCAGTTGCCTTTAAAGAAGAAGTTAGACCTGGTTAGATATAAAAGCAGACATTTTAATGTTCTTATACCGAATTTTCATTCATTTTAAAATCGATTTACAATTGATTTTGGCTTACCATGACATCTTTCAATGTGCAGCACATGACCTTTCTTTGGTATCAATTTCCATAGCGCCTTTACACTGCATATCAGGTCCATCAGATGTTTTATATTGTTGTTTCAGTGGCCTCGTCCTCGTCACGGGACTCATCAGCCCCTTTTGTCGCCGCTGAACGACAAACATTATGTAAATGACACAAAGCCGCAGGTGTTTTGTGTCCATGTTGCACCTGTTGACGGGTGCTCTACTATAGGTGTGAGTGCAGTCAGAATCAATAGCTCTCATATTTACATGCAATGCGATCCACACACTCCCTCCTACATCCAGGGCTCTCTCGCTGTGATTGTGCTGTAATGTAATTGAATCTCTCACCTTCTCTGCTGTAGGAGGCCCCTCCAGAGAGTGTTTTTTTTTTCCTAGGGATTGTTTCAGATAAAAGCAATATTATATGGCTGTAGGATAAACAGGCATCACTCCTGCAGGCCCTCAGATGCACCACTGTGCGTTACAGACAGGGTTAAGGTTATGCTAAAGGGACACAGCCACCCTACTAAAAGTGGTTATGGAGACATGCACACTTAAGCACATGTGTGCAGATACTCTTGTATGTGCTACATGTGTGTATACATGAGAACCAACTGCATCCACGCCGAGGCTATTCAGCTGCATCACAGATCTCCTGGCAACCACATGGAGCTCCTGCAGTGAAAAGAGTAGTTATAAATAATAGTTTAATACATAGCAACCAAGGGAAGGAGAGAAAGGGAAAGAACAGATGTGATCTGATGAAAGTAGTGAACATTCACATGTGTATTAAGCTGGAATTTTGCTTCTGCTGCATGTGAAACACACAAATGTTTGTTTGTCAACTTAGAAGATATTTTACATTTAGCAAAATAAAGAAAGCACAGACGAAATCGGAAAAAAGAAATCACTTTCATGATGGAGACAGTGTAAACAAGCATTTGGATTTATTAGTATTACTGGACAGAAAAATGACAAATAAGCAATGATATTAAGTGTCTTAAAGAGGAGTTAAGTTTCCTGCATTCTGCCAGATCAGGGGTGGGTTATTCCTTTCTGTGGGACTCCACATGAGAAATGGATCAGCTTGATGTGGGCCGGACACAAATGTGAAAGAAACAGTTGCCTACTCACTCAGTGGGAGGAATTAATTTGTAGTGACAGCTAAAATTGAAATCTTTAAACAGAGCGACTCACTTCTTGCAGATTAAACAGCCCATTTAATGTCTTGTTAAATATCCTACGTTCAGTGTCAACCTTTTTGCTCTTCACCACTTATCTTTTCTACTCAGCTACTGTACAGTCCTGTTGCTACGTGTGAAACATCTTTCACACTTATACTGGCTGTACATGAGCTGGCATTATTCTTTATAAGCACAAGACACCAGTGTTAGATAGTTAGATAGTGATATAACAATAGAAAGTCTGTACAACTTCTAACATTGGACAAATGGCCATTAATGAAAAACTCAAATGTTTGCTGCATACATATTAATTTTTGTGGTATCTCATGCATACTGGATACAGACCGAACCAATCAGATTGCTCCTTTGTGAGTTTTTGCAACCCTACCCATAACACCTTCCTCTGTGGAGGTTCATAGAGGTGTTTACATGTGTCTCTGCAGAAGTATAATTCCAGCTTCAGATGAAAAATAAAAGTTTTAAAATATTGCTGCAGTTATGTTTTTTTAATTTGGGTAGTTTTTGTAGTTTAGCCCAGCAAAATAGAGTATTTATCCCTATGACTTTTACTTTAAAAAACAACTTTTAACTCTCCACACAGTCATGCTCTGTAAAGTAATGATTTTTTGCTAGCGAACAAACTACTTAACTGTAGAAATAGAGTAGATATTATCTCAACTTTTAAATAAATTAGGTTCTATTTGGAGCATCAAGAACTCTAAATTCAGTGTGAGTCACAATGATTTATGAATGCAGTCAGCTGTTCTCTCGGGCCAATAAGCAGCAGGTCTCCACTACAGTTGCCAACGGATGCGTTACATCACCTGAAAGCCCTCTGAACACACATACATGCTAATCATCAGACACTAAAAGCACAAAGTCAATCCTCCACCACTGTGGCACACCGCAGTTCCCTGCTCCTGCCCCTTTCCTTAACACACACTTCATAAATCCCACACTAAACCCAAATAAAGTGATTTCCCCTCCCCACACACACACACTCACAGTCCACAGACTCTCTCTTTGACCGCCCCCCTCCCCCCACCCTCCCTCTGACTATTGTTTCTGTATGTTGTTCTTTATATTTAATGCATGCTGGACCCCCTCAGTCAGGTCATGGTTGTCCAGAACGCCAGGTATGTGACTTGCCCACTTTGGCACTTTGGTTCTGTTGTGGTTGAAATTTTTTGGTCAGTTTGGTGATGGTAAATAAAACGTCCAGGTTGTTTTCTAACTGATCGGAAGTCAGTTCCACTAATTCCCTTAAAATTCTGCATTTCCCTGGTCCCATATTCTCATAGTGTACCACTCACCTCTTAGGCTTAGTCTTTTTTTTGCATTGCATCTTAGAGGAGTCGAACCCCTGATTATTAACATCCTCCCATCTCTTTAACACATCACATATAAACTTATACTTAAAATTAAACATTTTCCCAGCTAACTCTTGTGTTTTCCTAGTGGAAGGTTTGTTTTCGTTCCTAACCTTTGTAATTTAAAACCCCCAACATTGAGTTTGACACCCCTGTAATTTGTCCCTGTTTTGTGATTCAAATCCCTCGGTTAATGTCCTACATCGATCCCTGACATCTTACTGCACCCTTAATGCCCCCGCCACGTTCAAAACACACTCTCATTATACCGCAGTCCTTATTCATTCCATTATTTTAGCCCTTGTCTTGATTAAACTAACTCTTGCAGACTTATTAAACCTTACACACTGCAAAAAACATCCATCATCTATTCCAGTGAGCCTGCTGTGATGTAAAGTTTTGTTTTGTTTTTTAAAACAGGTGAAATAATGAGTCAGTAAGGTCAGATTATTCCATTATTACACATACAAATTTAATTTTTAAGGAGTTTTCAAACCAATTTCGGTGATTGTTAGAATGATTTTACCGGATTGAGTTATTGGCAGAATAAAGAGTATTTTATCAGGAGTGAGTCAGCCTTTTCTTTCCTTACTGGCATTCACTTTCACTTGTTTTAAGACATCAAAATTCATTAGACTAAATGACTCTTTTGGACATTAAAGTGGACTTTTTTGCAGCACACCCTGATCTCCCACCCTGCCGTCCATGCACGTAGGCCCATACATTGTTACCGTCCAAACAATGTGCATCACATTCATTCTCTCCCTTCTGCTGTCACGTTGTGTCCTTCTCCACTATATTGTGCTTACTGCATTGTGGTGATCCACTGATCTACAGGGGATTTTTTTTATTTTGCATGTGTGTGTGTGACCAAGTGTATGTTGTTGTGATGTGTTCCCTCAGTGCCGAAAACAAGAGGAGGTCCAAACATGCAGGAAAAAGTCTCAACCCCGAATGGAATCAGACTGTCATCTATAAAAACATCCTCCTGGAGCAAGTATGTGGACACACACTCATTTCTCACTGGCACAGACTATCCAAAACACACACCTTATGATGCGGTTAAAAGCATGCACACGGTCATATTAGAAACATATTAATTAATACATTTAAAGTGCAGGAGATGGAGTATAATACGTATTATTTTTCAAGTTTTTAGCGGCAACTGTAGCTTCTTCTTTTTTCCCTTAAAGGGTAGACTGAGCAGATACACTGAATAAAACATGGAAAGAGTCTTTGTTTCATCACCTACAGGTTTCTAAAGAGCCATTGTGAGGCTCAGGGTTGTGGCTCCCATTGCCGCCATCGTGGTGGGGCAGTTAACCCCATTGGATGAAGACACTGGTCTCCAGTTAAATGCCACTAAATCCTACACACTTGTTCTTTAAAATCATACAAATAATTCAAGACAAAATGCTGCTTTTTCTCCACTGGCATGCTGACTGGCATTGAGGCGACTGGTTTTAGTAGAGCAGATGGATATGCCGCTGGGATTTAATTATATCATCGCAGATCCCATTTTAGATACATTGGACCCATATCAATCATGGCAAATTTGTGGACGTCTGTTGTCTGTTTTTTTTATTTAAGCTGTTTGAATGTCTGATCACACTTAAAGCCCAGATCATATGTTTTTTTAAAGGTTTATTTTGCCAATTTATCTTGTTCTCAGCCAAGATATGCTACAATAAAAATATAATACCTTTTTTTTTTAATGTGTGTGTATCAGTTGAGGAAGAAGACCCTAGAAGTGAGTGTGTGGGACTACGACAAAGGCTCCTCTAATGATTTCTTAGGAGAGGTAAACCTCTTTGAGAATACAATTTTTTTCACTAGTTTACGTATATATTATCATACATAGGCCCGTTAATCTGTTGTTGTTGCTCCTCAGGTCCTCATAGACCTGTCCAACACAGCCCAGCTGGATAACGTCCCTCGGTGGCTCCCCCTGAAGGAGCAGAGCGAAGGGGACCACCACCGGCGCTCTCACTCAGGCCAGGGCCGACACGGTTCCTCCAAACCCTCCTCTCAGCACTCGTCACCCAAAACCACCGCATCCTCACACGACAGTCAGGATTCCCCCAAATCATCCGTCATCAAGAGCCGAAGCCACGGGATCTTTCCAGATCCGGCCAAGGGTAGGACGCGATAAAAGTCCCCGCACCCGCTTGAGTTTTTAATCACCATCATTCCTCACAACCGACTTTACTCTGCTGCTGTTGCTACTTCTGTTTCCTTCTTCTTTTTCCTCTCTTTTTCTTCTTCTCTCTTCTTCACAATTCTCTAGTTTGCGCTCTCCTCCTGTCTCTGCATCTCTCGTCTCTTTCTCCCCCGATATCTCGGTGTCTACCTCTGTCCACCTGTTTCTCTCTCTCTGCAGTCGTTTCTGTATACCAGCACCATTTCTGCACACCAGTCACAAGCTTAAGCTTCATGCTTTTTTGCTTTCTCATGGTCTGTTTTCTCGGTTGCCATGATGTCACCCAGCTCTGAGGCCTAGCCTTAGCTTCCCTCTATCTTTCTTTCAACACAGAGGGCAACTTGGCCGTGGAAGGCTTTGACTGCTCCCCCTAATTTTTTGAAAAAATAACCATCAAATTTAATGAGAATGCTTGAGGATTGTAGACTTAATAAAGCAAATGCTGTGCTGGCTAAGCTGAGTCTCACACTAGCCAGCTGCTTATTTACCGCAGGTGGTACACAAAAGCCTCTAAGCTCACTGAAGTAGAAGATAGCTTTTTTTGGTAATTTGGTGAATCTGGTTGTTTTAGACACGCAGGTGCCCACAATCGAGAAATCTCACAGTAGCCCCGGCACATCGAAGCCTTCCCCGTCCGAGGGCCAGAGCCAAAGCCACAGCCACGGACACAGCCAACACTCTCGCTCGCACGGCGCTTCACGCTCCGGCAAAAGCGCTGCACGGCAACACCATCAGGACAGCGGCACAGGAAGTGGCAGAGGCGCTGCCATAGCAACGGGCGATGCCCCACAGCAGTCACAGCAGCAGCAGCAGCAGCAGCAACAGCAACAGCCACCGCCGCAACGCCTCCAACCAAGTAAACCAAGACGCAAATAAAGCCCACGCAGCATGGCCTCCTCGCACTCATCTGTTCTACCTTCTGTTGAGTTATTTCTTTTTTTTTCCTGTTCCTTTAGTTTCCTTTATCTATTCTTGGTTTTTCCCTAACCCTTTACGCCCTCTGGTTCCTCTCCACCGTTGTACTCACAGTGTGTCGAACCTCTCACCGCTTCTCTTCTGTGTGTACTCACAAGTGTGTGGAGCCAGCATCTCACTCGTACCGTAGCACGCTGTCTACACTGTTTGACCCTTTTTCAATGAACCCAAAGAGGCATAATGGTTGCTTATTGAAGGCCAGTTCGAACTACTTCAAAACCTCTTAACCTTTGAAAATGTAGAGAAGCAATACATCTTATTCTGTAACACTAAATTAATGAGAGGAGACTGAAATAAATACTTTCAACTTAGTAAAAGTTAAGTTTTTGCGGTTTTGAAAAGTGAATTAAGTTCACTCAGGGTGTGTAGACGTATGGCAGTACGAGGGAAAAAAAAGCTAATTCAGAAAGTAACAGAGGAGCTGCAGTGCATATATCTGAGGAGCAAATCTATCAAATACTGTCAGAACACACTGACATTTCTTGCTCTCTTTCAAATGACAAGAAAAGCAAATCTTAAACTTTGTTTCCACCATTTCAGTTAAATAGAGTTCACTAGAAGAAAAAACTCTTTGCTTCTAACAGATGTTCTTGCACCAGATAGCGGTTAAAAATTTTGGATTGATTGATCCAAAGACTGAAACAGAAGAAAGTTGCAGTCCCCACCCCCCCTCCCTGAAATATCATTAACCTCTTTTGGTTTTTTTAATTTCCTTTTATTTGAATTTCCGTTTTTGTTTTTTTTTTTTTAACAAACAACGACCAGCTTTTCTGAAGCTCCTCCACTGAGATGGCTGTGCATGCAGTCCACTAACACCCCTCTTTTGTTTGACAACAACCGGACCCACAATGCACCTCAGTAGATGCTGCACAACCTGCCTCCTAGTGCAATGCAGGAGGGGCGACTGTGCACTGCACACTGTGGCTGCATGTGATTGACAGTCAAGCTGGTTGCCATGATGAAGATGAACCGCTCTCTGAATCTCCATCTCGCTCCTCCCTCCTTCCATCTTAAAACTGCGACCCACCCCTGACCTTTGTTCCCTGGCGTTGACCCCCCCTTGTCATCTGACCTCCACCTGCGAAAAACAAACACATCCAGGCCAAAGAGGCCGCCTCACACTGAGACACCAGAGACACAGCGTGGTGGGCGTGCTCACCATTCAGAGGGCCCAGTCTGATTGGCTGCCCGCCCTGCCATCGGTTCTGTCGGCCAAAGGGAGCAGAGCAGACGGCAGACACCTGACCCTCAGGAAAGCCGTGTCAGAAGAGAGGCCGCAGTGCATCGGAGGTGAGAGTTTGCCCAAGAGTCTCCTCTCTGGAGCAAGGAGAGAAAGAGAGAGTGAGAGAAAAGAGAGGATGCGATGCTACTAACGCACACCTGCAGAAAGAGAGAGGGGAGTTCCACAAGCTAATAAAAAAAAGAGCCAGGAAGGCAGAGAGAAAGTTGCACTCAGCCACATCACCAGGGATTCATGAAGCGAGGCACGTTTTCTTCACGGCCACCAACACAGCTCACTAATACCAGGAAATGAATGTCTCAAACTGTCTTATGACTCATTGAGAGTTAGCGCTGTGCCACACTGTGCTGTGTCACGACTCCCCGTTGCTTCATTGAACTGGTATTAGTGAGCTCAAATGATCTGACAGTGTGTGTCGAGTGGCCTGAAAGAAAAAAAAAAGAAAAAAAAAAACGTGCCCACATGGATCCTGTTCTGCACCACATCCACACATCTCGCATCATTCATACTCTGTCACACTGCCTGATCAGCTGTTTGAGAATAAACTGTGGAAATGTCAAACATCTAAACTTTCAAGAAAAGCATCTGAAACATGGTGCATGTAAAGATGTTTTTTTTTTAAATAAAAGAGATAAACATCCTTTAAACTCCTCCAGCTATGACACTTTACTCATATAATTAGCTTTTTAAACTAAACTAAAGCTAAGATTGAGCTATTTAATCAATAAAAATAGTCCATACAGATAACTAACATTGTCAGTAGGGTCTACGTGCCTCCTGTTTGGTCTGCATAAACATATATATGTGATATTTCTCTGGATTTATGTGTCTGTTTCATGTTAAAGCTTTAAATGTGTGTTATTACTGTCTCGTCTTTGTCTGAGAGAAAGAATAAAAGTCTAAGAGGTGATTGATAAGTTCATGGCCCACAGTAGAAAGAGTTAGTTTTAGAAAACTTACCACATATATTCTTCAACAAAATCTCCTCCTACATTTATACACTTACACTCTACATTTTCATTAGTGATCAAAGAGTAAAGAGACTTCTATGCTGTAAAAGTCGGCATCTTGAACATCCAGAAAAGTAATAATCATTATTGCAAACAGAGACCATTGAGCCCCTTTTTCATCTCAGGAAAGAGGCTGTTGTCTGCAGAATCCAGATCAGGTGAATGGAGTTGGTGGGTGGGTGTTGGCTGAGATTAAAGCAGCATTTTCTGGATGACTGCAGGAAGATGGATGTCGTCCATTTTTTTTCGCAGACAGTGCTGACTTTCAATTTTTAATTATTCAAAACAGAAATACCACAAAAGTTAGGAACTTCAAACTTTCTGCATAATCACTGAAAGACTTGAACTGCACATGCATAAAACAAGAGCTGCGTAACTCGTCTCCTTCTACCTAAGGCCAAAAACTTATCAATCACCACTCATACTCTATTTGTTCATATGCTTCTTGCTAGTTCTCAGTGTTTATGTGCTGTTCATTACAATCCAGCCTTGTTCAGTTTGAACAAACTTTCCTTATGACTGTGACATTAATTTTATTAAGTATAAACATGATTATGATGGATTTAGTTGTGGGATGTATTAACAAATGCTTTTTGGCCCTAGTTTTTACATTCTCGGACCAGGCAGTGGTGCAATTTTTCTTCCTGTCTCTTTTGTCGTGATGGGTGTGGTCGTATCTCTGCACAGCTCGGTCCTACAGATCCAGTGATGCTCCGGTCACTGCAGCCTCACTGGACAGCGGCCTGAGTGGCAGCGCTTACAGCCTATTGGACGAAGAAGGAGAGACCAATGAGGTAGACAGTGCCATCTTCCAGGTGCCCCGATTGTGAGTTGACTTACTTGATTTTTTAATGTTAAAGGTTTTTTATTAGTCATCTAAAGATCACAAAGTAATTATCTAACTATCTGGGCAAAATGAGCTTTTTAATCTCAAGACTGACATCCCAGATGTGCTACAAATGTTTATTTGGAGTTCAATATATGTTAAATCTTTCTGACCTCCGGCATTTTGTTTCTCTTGTGTTTAGTGGAAAGATACCAAATGGCACAGATGTGATGAAATCCTCAATGGGACACGGTGACATTGAAGGTTGGAGATACAGTTCTTGTATGTGTGTGTGTATGTTTAGATTGTTTGTCTTGAGGCCTTGTAGTTGTAAAAACAAGTAAATGCATTTTCTTCACTCTCTGGTACAGTGTTTGCCTTCACATTTGCGGCCTCAAGGAAGTGTAACATGAATATTTTATCTATTTTTGTCTTTTCTTATATATCTTTCAATGTTTTTTTTATCTTTAAAAAACATTTTTTTGGATGTCTACTTGTTTCCACAGCAGTTTTTAAAATGTTAACATTCAGATCACATATAGACCCGCTGGCTTATTCATTTACAGGTTGTATTCATCTATCCGTACATGCTAATTTTCCTCATTTTCCCTTCCTGCTTGTGAACTTTTGAGTCATGTAATATTGACTTCTGCAGAAATGTAGAAAAAAAATGTTTCTGATGTTGCTTTTACATTTTTTAGACAGTGTGAAACTAAAATTTAAAACTAAATTCCCATGGATAAACATTCAAATATCAAATATATAATTCTTTTCAATTGCTCAATTATATATACTCTGTTCCCCCCGTCATTTTGGATCATGGTCTCTCTTTCTTCTGGTCAAACACACACGCACACACACACACACACACAGGCTACCGTTTCCTTTCACCAGAGTCTTGTTGACCCAGCTTTTTAAAGAAATCATTTCAGTTCACTTGATAGGGCAGCCAGAAACCAGGCAGAGCTTCACATAACTTCTTCCCATCCTTTTTAAACAAATAAATGTGATGTAACTCTTTATTGGAGTACTCTTAGTGTCCAGCAGAGGGCAGTCACACACAGAAAATGTCTTATTTCAAAGCAGGAATGAAAGGACAGAAACATTTAGAGCATATTGATATAATAGGAATTGATTATATTCTAATTGAGGACATAAGACTGATTCGGTATGTGTACACATGTGTGTGTCTGTGTGTGTGTGTGTCTGTATTCAGGTAAGTCCCAGGTAATGGGGGAGATCAAGATCGCTCTGAAGAAGGAGATTAAGACGGAAGGTGAGCACCTGGTCCTTGAGATTCTTCAGTGTCGCAACATCACTTACAAGTTCAAGACTCCAGACCATCTGCCTGGTAATTTAAGCTAACACACACACACCCACACACACACACAAACACCCACGCGCACAGACACACACCTTCCCATTTATTTGAGCATATGCACAAAATGTCAAACTCAATATGCAGGACTTTAAGTTCTGTTTTGGGATTTTGCAGCATTCAGAAACAATTTTATTTGATACATATCATGCTGAATACTTGACAGCAGGGCGGCGCACACAAACTGAAATGCCACATAATCCTTGCCAGTTTTCCAAGATGCAGAACCACAGGTGTTGTGAAACTGTTTTCCAGCCAAAATTCCTTGGAAAGTAGCATTAGCCATGTATTTAACAGCCTGAAACAGTATGTACTGTATAAGGTTTAGAGACAGTTAAGATCCTAACATATTTGACAGTAAAATGCAATATTTATTTGTTAAATTTTCTTTGTTTTGTGACTACAATGTGTTCCTGCATCTGAAAAATATTAATTTTCTTTATGAAGTTCCTTTGTATTTACAGTATCAACAGTCTTATGGTACAGTAGAGTTAAATTACAGACAAAAACTGAAAGCTAACTTTGTGCTTAACAAAATACATGCAGAACTTAATGATAGTAAGACAACTTTTCGATATTTCACAGGTAAAAATTGCAAGCAAATCCCGAATTTCCACTTATGGTTTATCCCCAGGATACA
Source organism: Acanthurus lineatus (assembly GCA_029814665.1). Classification (NCBI taxonomy): domain Eukaryota; kingdom Metazoa; phylum Chordata; class Actinopteri; order Acanthuriformes; family Acanthuridae; genus Acanthurus; species Acanthurus lineatus. Next base: position 12,188,531 of record JAPZDV010000015.1, read on the forward strand.
GTGTTATGTTTGTACTGTAGTTGTCTTGAAGGATAGAAAACTAGCAGCATCATGAGTCACAGGGTCTTCTGTAGTATCTAAGCATGCATTCAGCATTATTAAGATCAATACACACGAACTTGGCTTTAAGAAGACTGGACAGCTGCGTCTCTGGTGTATAAAGCAGGATCAGAGGTGTTTTTCCTTGATGAAACGCAGATATCCGCCCTGCTCGCCTCCTCCTGTAATATTTACATCCTCATACACAAGCTGCCTGCCACGTGTTTGATTTGCATTTGCTTCCAGATGGGATCTGCACACAAAGGTTTATTTCCACTGACACTATGGGTATGTTGCTGCTCTGAAGTACAGAACTTGTGGCAGTGACTCAGCATTATCACTCCATTGTTGGCCTTGCGCATCTGTGACTGTTTCTAAAGCTGGTTTTGGTGTTTGTGTACATCTCTAGGGCTTCTTCTCCATGTGTTAAGTGGCTTTGTTTGTCTTAAAAAACATTTTTGGAGTTACAGCTCTCTTTTTGCCCTCTAGTGGCAGATTGCAAAAAAAAAAGAAACTCCACCTTTGTTCAATCTCAAATCTATGTTAAACTACGCATTAATATATAGTCAATTAACTTAATTATATTTTGCACAGGCTTGATTAAAATTTAAGTCACTAATGTTTCCCTCTATGGTTGATTGGTTTTTTAATAACTCCGTCATAAGGGAGATGAAAATCAGTCCCTGGGTGCAGGTTATGTGGTTGTGTGTTTGCATAATTCTGGGCCACAAACTTTTCAATCACTTATCATATAAAAGTAAACATATATACAGATATGACACTGGAGTTTTAATATACATTAGATGACACTCGTTATAGAAAAATACAACCTGTTATGTACAGAAC